>OY856413.1:273590924-274078424 GCA_963693085.1 Alisma plantago-aquatica | reverse complement strand
TCATATTGCAGTCAAGGATCACTTCTCTAGTGACAAATGAATGTGTAGCACCCGGATCAATAAAAACAGATAGGAAACAGGATGAAGACATATTAGAATGAAATAGTTCGAACTGAGCTATCACAACTCGAGGTTTGACTACTACTTCGGGTTGATTCATCACATAGAATTTCGTTGTTGCTTGTTGTTGATCCTGTGCTCAGTTGTTGGGTGCTGACGAACCAACTTGGGATGCTGGTCCACATCCTCTAGCACCACTTGAAAATTGTCATCTCTGAGAGCCTTGCTGACTCTGCTTTGAAGGTTGAGTCACACTTACATCTCTCGCTCGAAAATCTTTCATCAAATGCCCCATCTTTCCGCCTATAAAACAGTCTCTATTCTCCCTCTGTTAGGTGGTCCTATTACTATTACTGATGTTGAGCTGTGGGCTCCCTCTGGTGGTAAAATACGGCCTCTACCCCTACTTGACATCCATTGCGTCTGGGTATTGAATCTTGGCGATGCTATTGGTGCAGAAAACCTTGGTTTCTTAAAACGGTCGGACCTCTATCCTTGGAACTGTGTATACACCTTCTTATTGTGGTCCTGACGCTTCTCAGTCACAGACCTTTCTATCTTCCTAATTGACTCCACAAAGGTGTCAAACCTCTCTCTATTCTCTAGAGAAGACACTGATGTAGTTAATTCAGCATTCAAACCCTTAAAAATGCCAAATCCTCTCCTCATCTGTAGCAGCAATGTGCGGACAAAACCACAAAAGCTCCATGAACTTAGCTCCATACTCACTAATGTTTATTGGTCCTTTCCTTATCCGCTCAAATTGAGAGATTTTCTCATCCAGATAAGTCTTGGGGAAGTATGTACTGATGAATTCTCATGAGAATTCTTCCCTTCCGATTTCATCACCTGGCCTCTTGCCCTCTTCTCTTGTCCACCAGTGGCCAAAACTCCCTTTTAGAAGGTATATTGCATGCCTCACCTTCTCTGCTTTAGGGATATTAAGGATTCTAAAGGCCTTCTCCAACTCAGTCAACCATAAGTCAACATCTGTTGGGTCAGCTGTACCAGTATAAGCTGTGGCTCCAACCCGACGAAGTCATTCGAAAGTCTTGTCGGCTCCCTGACCTTCATTATGGGTTGATGACCTCGATGCAAGTGGTGGCATCCTATCCGCCATATGCATCACGGTTGCCATGAACTACCCAAATAGATCATGGAAAGCTGGGTTTTCTATTGCATCTTGGTTAAGCTGAGGATGTTCATGTACTAGTTCATCCCTATCCTAATCCCTTACACCTCCTCCTGGTGCAGCAACACTACTTTCAGCAGCATGTTCTTCGTGTGATCCAAGCATCTTCAAGCTTTTCTTCTTCTCGTGAGAGCAGAAGTCACTATCAGATAAATTGGAAAACACTAGAATAGACTCAATGACCTTAATTCTAGGTCTCTGTAGACTCAACGAACCTAGAGCTCTGATACCACTAATTTTTTAATACACAGTTCGAACAAAACATCATTAACTAAGCGGAAGAGATCATTAACGGTGGATTACTAAATTTACTAAAAATTAAAACCATTTACAAAGAGATCCAAACACAAGAAAACTCTTTTATCAAGAACCAATGTATTTTATTTACATCCTGGTTCATAAGTACATATCTTGTACCATCCCTTCTAGAGGATTACAAGCATCAACTGCTTTGTTAAAACTATACACATGCAACATAAGAACCTCGAGGCATCAAGACAAAATCTCAGATCGATTCATTAAAAGTACGAACTACTAACTCCAAGGACCTGAGAGCACAGAGACGACACATAAGACTCTCTATACAAAATATGACAGCCAGTGCCTCCACCTAGAATATTACTACTATCCCTATTACTACTGCTGCTGCTCTTCCCCTACTATAGGGTTTCTGCCTCTTCTTCTGCGTCTACCTAAAAAGTATTGGAAACCAACAGAGTGAGATCCCGTCCCAGCGAGAGATATAACTCTCTACCAAAAACATTATTATTGTAGTTTAATAGAATAAAATTTGAGAAAAGGAATCATATATATTCAACAATAGATAAAACAATATCTAAATAGATTAGAGCAATATTCATATTCAAATAATATCAGTTATAACTTGATAAAGCAGCATGCCACTTATCCAATAAGGAATTGAAGAACATGTATAACATTTATCCTTCTAGGATATGCTAAGAAAGGTAACATCAACCAATGATTCTCGTATTTCGACCCTAAGCAAATACACTACATGGCTGATTACATTTTACAATCATACTTAAGCTCTGAGGAGATGAGGTATACCACTCATACTCCAACCGACCACGACGGCGTAAAGCATCGGTTCCATACATAGGTCAAGGAAGAGCTAGATTTCCATGACCTTATCCTCCTCAGTCAGTGTGAGTACAAAATGCAAGACATCTTGTTTCTTTGCTAAATAGGTTTCTAGGGTATACTGGCAACTTCGCTATAGAGTCATAGTGGCGGGTATACTCTCTTCGCAATCGAGAGATTTCATGTTTATCTCGCATCGATCTGGCATTAACATTATCGGGAGATTTGTGATACATCCATCCCGGCACATATAATGAAGAATTGAGATATTTAATGTTTATCTCACATCAATCCCACATTAGGGCATAAGGATATTCACGTCCATAACCCCCACATACTCAACTGTATGCCCTCCAGGAGATCCCGTGGGAAAACCTGTTTCACCATCACCAACTACTGACGATGATGGATCTATGGCCATGGCTCTACATGATAAGATTTCACTTGATTAGTTAAGTACATTACCATATTCTTTTAGCATCATTCAGGTTTTCAAACACAAATTATTATAACAAATTCTACAAAGAATGTGTAATATTTCTATCAAGTACTTTTTGAAGCTTTATAAAACATTGGGATCTCAATCCCTTCTCACATCATGGGCATTCTCATCCCTTAGCATCTCATAATCATGATTATTGAATATGGGTATTCAAACGCTCAGTTCATCAAAGAACACTTGTTACCACTTATTAGGTAACTAATACCTTCAGGTCATCTGACCAAGATAAACATGATACTTGCTACACAAGCATCTCACATGGCTCTTAAAGCCCATTTAATCTCTTGTTACCTCTTACTAGGCAACAAAGCATATTATGGCTCACAAGGCCCATAAAACAATTTTAATAATAAACATCATATCTCACACCTGGCTATGCCCAACATCTCTTGATACCTGCATGGTTAGTACACATAATAATAGTTATATCAATTACATATCAACACTATGCAATGTAAGGGTAGCATCACTATTCCCTCATTAGGGTTAGGGTTTCATATAGCATTACATAGCATCCCCCTAGATTAGAGTTTCACATCACATCACTGCATTAGGGTTTCACAAGGCATCACCCTTGATTAGGGTTTCACACATCATTATCTTGAATTAAGGTTCCTTATAACTTTTCCCCAAATTAGGGTTTCATGTAACTTTAACCGAAATTAGGGTTTCATGAAGCATCCTCTTAAATTAGGATTTTTCATTATATTACCCTGAATTGGGATTTCTCATATCATCACCCTGGATTAGGGTTTCACCTAGCATTGCCCTAAATTAGGGTTAGGGCTCATCAACCTTCTCGATTAGGGTTTCATGATCTCTTTATCAAGGATCATACCCTAATTACATATTTTACTCATGTTGAAAGTGTTGAGGCTTAACCACTACATGATTATTATAGGTGTATGAATTCCTCTCTCTCTCTCTCTCATCCTCTCTAGGATGTTGATTACTTCAAGCTTGATTAGATTAGGTCAACCCTTCATTCAAGTACATACATTTAGGGTTAGCATAGTGTATTGATATATTGCTTCCATAAGCATTAAAGGTTAGCCACTCAAAAGGTACTAATCACCTAAGTACTTGAGAGGTACAACCATTGTAATTAACTTTAGGTCTCCAGACGGTTTTGATACTTTTGAACCTTCAAACGGTTTTGATCTCCTTGACTTTCAAACATTTATGAAACCATTTCCCACCTTAGGGTTGAGATCGTTTGACTTGCAAACGGTTTTGAAACTGTTTGGGCATCTAGGGTTGAGACCGTTTGGTCTTAAACGTTTTTGAAACCATTTTGTGCCTTCAACCCTTGAAACTATTTGATCAAATTAACCTTGAAATGGAATGAACAACCCATCATTGAAACTGATTGAACATCAAACGGTTTGAGACCGTTTGGTCTCAAACGGTTTGAAGATCATTTGGTCTCAAATAGTTTGAAGACTATTTGGTCAAAACCACCTTGAAACTGAATGAACCAAATATGGTTTCCACAATCAAACAATTTAGGGTTTGCACTCATTGAACCATCCAACAGTGAGACCATTGAAAGTAGATCAAAATGTAACCCTTGGATCTCCATCCATCCATGACTCCACTTGACCTCAAACGGTCTTGAGACTGTTTGACCTCAAATGGTCTTGAGATCATTTGCCCTCAAACGGTCTTGAGACCGTTTGGTCCATTCCACCTTGAAAACATTTGAATCAATTTAGGGTTTCTTCAATCAATCGATTAGGGTTTGTAATCAATGGATCATCCATCATTGTAACCATTGTGATTAGATCAATTGGAGCCATTGGATCTTCATCCATCCATACCAGAAATTGACCCCAAATGGTCTTGATACCATTTGACCTCAAACGGTCTTGAGATCGTTTTCCCTCAAATGGTCTTAAGTCTGTTTGATCACCAAACGGCCTTGAGACTGTTTGGTCATCAAAATTGAAAACCGTTTGCTCATGATATTTATTTAGGTGTGTGCTAAGATGACATAATCATCTTCCAGCTTCAAACCTTCGAAAATTATTGTGATTCTTATGGTGATTTCATCAACTAATCAAAAGGAATTTCGGGAAAGAAGAAAGATTCAACATATGATGAAGAAGTGAAATCCATAATAACATTTAAGGGTTCAAGTTATATAACCCACCTTCAAAGTTGAATCCAAGCTTCAAGCTTCACGTATTTAATGGTAAATGAATATTTCTCAACTTCCCAAGGTCCGTCCTCAAGTCTTTGAGTGAAAAGAATGGCTAAAGTTGAAGATTGAATGGAGAAAAGAAGAAAATAAGCATTGAATTTTGATTTCCACTATGAAATCAAGGTTGAAGATGATTAAGGAGCTCACCTACAGTTTGGGGTACGTCCTCCTATTTCTACTAAGCTCCCTTGTGCTCGGCTAAAGCAAGGAAAGAAATAAGAGTCGAAAAAGCCTTTCATGTGGGTGAAAGAATGGAGTGTATGTAAGGGAAATTGAAGAGAGAGAAAGTGTTATAAAATCCTTCAATTGCATAAATTGGTGCCACTTATACCCCTAACTTCCTTGTATACGAAGACATCATCCTCCCCTTCGAAATCCTCTTCTTTATCCATGAATTAAAAGAAAACAACTAAGCACTTTAATCAATATAATAATAATATCCAAAAATTAGTGGATATTACTTTTTCTTTAACTAATGTGAGTGGGCTCTCCACTCACTCTAGATATTTCGGTGCCATTGAAAGGAACAAGGACGTCCATACTTATATAAATTCAACCATCACATTTTTTATTGAAGGGAATTTCCATTAATATATTTATTTTTTGCATTAAATTAAATTTGGGTTTCAATTATGCTTAAATCTTGATTATTTTAATATCAAGATTCTCTCCCCCAAAGAGATTCAAATGAGACTCCCCTCTGATTTTATTGTCTCTAATTGATACCAAGAAACATTAGGGACTCTATAGAAGTGGTATTTTGCATATTGAACCCTAGATTTTGGGTAAATTGCACATTACACCAAAACTAGGTTTTAATGCACAAACATTGCTTAATAAGCTCTTTCTTGGTGCTCAGGATTGTGGAAGCCATACCCCAGCACCATTCTCATTCTTATGATGCTTCAACACTTGAGGAACATTTTATCATGTAACATTTGCAAGTTAACCCCTCAACTTGGCTAATTTGCACTTTAGTCCAAAATAGGCAAAACATTGTTTTCAACATTATTCAAAAAGGTCTAAAATTGATACATAAGTTACACTTGAGCCTTAATTACTTTTCAAAATATAAGAGAAAGCATATAGTTATCTTTCTTAAACAAAACATCTAGGGTTAAAGCATAACCTAGGTCAGGGATGTTACAAGCAAGAGGAGCAGTAGCTAAGTAAAGGTTGGATAAGTTTCTTGTGTTTTGTAGTAGAGTCATGTCTTTCATCCTTGTACTCTCATGTCCTTGGGGGAGTTTTTTAGATGTTGTGTATCGATACGATGTTTTTGCTATATGCCTTTGTTTTATAGATATAGCATGTATGTATGAACATGTTATCATATGTATAGGTTGTGGCCAGTGAGCCAGTGAACTGTGCTATGTAATAATTATTTGGCAGGTTGTATATATATACAAGTGGTTTTTGTGGACTCCAATGTGATATCCTTCCACATGAGTTGATATATGAAAATAGTTTCAATCTCCTGTGTTTTTTGATAACCTAGTTTATTAATATTAGTTTCATGTTTCATTTTGAGTAATCTCCTTTTTGTGTGGCGTGATGTGTCACACGCACAATCTGGTTAAGTTGGAAAAGGGTTATGGAGTCTATGATATTTGGTTTGATTATCATTCCATCACATGTATAGATCATGATTTCAATTGTGTTAGCGGAACTTTATAAATGAATGAGATTGTGGACATGAGTTTAGAAAAAACATACCTTTTCCAATGCATTTCAATAAACACATATACTACCCAATGTGACTAATTATCAGGTCGTACAAAATTAAAACAAACTGGATGATATAGTTTAATAAAAGGACCATTTATTTGTGTTTGTGTTTGAGTAGTAAAATCTAATAAGGAAGACGAGTAAGGACATTTTACCCATTGTGTCTTCAATATAGTGTATAAAAGGGACTTCTAAAGAAAGAATGATTGTTAGTATACGTATCTTTATAGTTAATTGATGCATAAAAATAATTTCTATTTTTAATTTTACATGTATGAAGAGTGATAATGAGAATTATATCAATATAAAATCATTCTCTTGTGAGTAAGAGTACATATATTCATTCATAAAAAATACTTCCACAATTCGTTGAATGAATTATGTGAAGAAAAGCTACCTCCTGCTATTTTAACATCCCCATGATCTACACTCATTCAATTCTGATACTTGATCTTAAAATCACAATGAAATGTGTGTAGGTGTCAAGGCCACATGTTTAAAAGTGTTGATAAACAAGATCACAACTCTAATAAATTACCAATTAGTCAATTTTAATTAAATAAATCCATGTATAACTTATTTTGATCTAAATTAGATAAATCAAACAAGAATTAAACTACCAACCACCTATTTGTCTCTAAGAGAACATGTATATTACACTAAAAACAATATATCATTCAATATATATTGTACACATAAATAAACATTGAACATGATAATTATTATGATATCCTAGAATCCTTTTTAGGTAAGTTGTGAAGCTATTTATTCATCTCACTTACTTTATGTATGAAAGAAGAAAGTATTATATTTCCTATATACTACCTTTAGTGGATTTGCAATTGGTAATACTAGTACCATTAAAAAGGGACTTACTATTTATAACACTAAGAAGATTACTATAAGGTAACATATAAGTACATCACAAAAGTGATTTTTGCATTGTTACATGGCCATGTGATTAGTGGCTTCTTTGTATTATCTCTTGACAAAGGTGACCTCCAAAATGTATTACTTGTTCTACTTAAGGTATATATAATTCCTATGATGTTCATATAGGATTGATTATTTACATTGAGATCACTAAAAATTCTATCTCCCTTTTTCCATTTGTTTTGAAGATTATATTGGTTATCTCGCTAAACCATGTAGAGTCTAAGTCTAAATCCATGACTCCTAAAATTGTGTTGTTACTACATACTTCATGTTCATCTTATGACCTCCCTTGAGGCAAAAAAGTTGATGTGAAAATACAATTTCTAAAAATAGTATGAATCGTTGAAGTTTTTCTTGGTTGAGGAAAAGAGGAGAAAAAAAAAACCATAGTTGAACATTTATCCCAAAGTAATTATTAAACTAGCACTATCAAAATTAAAAATCAAAATAGCTCCTTTTTCGGATGAATCTACCATCAATCCTGGTTCACTCCATTATTATGGTTAATGCAGAAAACCTTGTGGTACATTCTTATTGTGCCATCGAGTATGACAAACGTGTTGGCACATTCAAATGTCAAGAACATTTGGGCCACAATTTTTCATAATTTCAATGAACTTGCCAAATAATTTAGTACAACGAAAATGAATATGCCAAGAATTTGGTGGATTTACTCTAAAGTGAATCTTGAGGAATGATTAGCGCATTCAAGGGTGTGATTGGGTTACATTTCATTCAATTTTTTTACTTACAATGTATACAATAATTGTTAGTGTATGAAACTTCTAATTATTTTTTAAATGTATTTCTAATGCAAAAAAATTATTGCTTTGATTATATTTATATTTTATTCAATTATTTATTCTATAAATTTTTTTATTAGCTGAGGAATCTATCCAAGATGGGACGTCATGTCAGTTAGATAATAGGTTTGCTACAAGAGGTCTCAGTTTGAAGCCTTGACAATTTCATTGAATTTTCAATTCCAAAAACAAGTACTTGAATTTAGCATGTATTTTATTCCCCATATAGACTAATGAGTATTTTATTCTCAATTTCCACATCCACCTATAGCATGTTCAATTTTGCCAAATATCATTCTAAAGTTACAAACAATAGGAAAGTAGAGAGGTTATGATGTACCTCCTACCCCCCCTATAAGAAAACATGATTACTTTTCATTATAATGATACAAAATGCATGTCTAGGTAATAATGCATTTGAATTAGATCACAAGATATCCTTGTATTAAATTTTTCCCATGACTTAAGATTACTAGCCTAGTCCGCATTTAAGTCCATTTTTCCACGTCTGAATTTTAACTGAATCTCTTCCGCGGAAGGTATCTCTATTGTTGTTGTAGGTGTCTTAGAAACCTTAGGAATGAAGTGCAATATATTGTCAATAAGATTCAACTATGTAACTAGATCTCAATTAGGTCTATTCTTCCCCAAATAAGGGGGAACTATAAGGATACATTCAGTGTCAACGTTGAGATATGTGTAAAAGAATGAAAGGTTGAATGTAATGTATACCAAGCATGTGTGAGGGCAAAGTTGGAGGGTGAGAATGGTTAGAGGTGGGGTCATAGGGTGGTGGTTTCTATAATTTCAATGGTGGGATTGAATTAGAGGCATTAACCTAGTAATGGTGGTGGTAGGACTACATAGGGATTGGGTGACAAGATTTATCTAGAAGATATACATGTAAAGGGTGATGTAAGACTACACGAGGGATGGTGGTGCATATGATGTCAATGATGGGACTATAGAAGAAGACGATAATGGATAGTAAGAAGGGAACACTACTACAAAACTTGTCAATGCCTAAAGCCAAATCCCTAACTTGTATCTATGAATCCCTAACCAATATGTCATGGTCAGGGTCAATCCCTGACAAACATATCCTCAAAAAAAGTTTCGTGTCCAATATTAGTTGGTCAGATCCTATCCCTGACCAATACAGACAAGATCCTTGAGCATACTTTGTCTCTATGATCAAAATCTTGTATCAAAGTCATATATTTTTAACCAGTAGAAATGAATGATTATATTATATTATATATATATATATATATATATATATATATATATATATATATATATATATATATATATATATATATATATATATATATATATATAATTAAAAGGATACACATCAGAAGTCATTCATTATCCATTAGATGACAACAATTTATGTGTAACATGTGTGAACATTACATGGAATTATCAAATGTATTGTTTATATTCAAAAGACATGATTGGAACATCATGTTTGTCTAGAAAATTAAGTCATATCCCCTAAATCATTGTGACATTACATTCATGTATGTTGTATGCCATACATATTGTTTAATAGTTGTCTCTAATAGAAAATTAACTTACATGTGACCACTCGAGCTAATTTACTCCATACATTTTCTCTAGCATTATGTTTGTTTCCTCCACTATAAAACTTCATCTAACATTTATATTGGTTCTTCTACTTTGTAGGTATTTTCTGCATCCTGCATTACAAAAGAATTTGTATTCAATACTTGTAGCTTACATTGTACAAGTTGATAAAAAATAATCAAACAAAAAGAAACAACATACGAACATTTAGATTTGCATCTTTTGGAGATAATAGAAAACAATACATATGGTATCAACGTCAAATGGAGTAGAGTATCTTATTCACACAAAATACTTGGATGTGAAAAAATAAAAATGTAGATCATGAAAGAAGAAATCTTAAAATACGCATATATGATGAAACTAGTAAGCAACTAAAATAACGAAATAAACAATGCAAAAGGCCACTACGGTAGTCTTACCTTATCTACAAAAATAAAAGGATAAATAATGAAACAGGCTTACACAACATTCAAAAATTGTCGCGTATCCATAGCGAAGGAGGTTGCGCAAGGATAATTTTTTTCGATCTGTAATTATCCACATTATAACAATACAAACTAAGACATGTTACTTGTCAACGACGAGCATCGACTATAGGATATATATTATACTTCTGCGACGGTGGCTATAGTTAGTATATTCTTTGAATCCAAAGATGAGTACAATCTCTAGACCAATCTATTGTTTGATCCATTGCTTAGGCTATGCCCCTTTGTACCTACAAGAGTTGGGGGAGATAGAGGATTAGAATGGAGAGAAGGAGGGTTAGACGAAGGGTGTAATGAGAAATCATATGTATGGGAAAGAAAGAAGGTAGGGTGAGGGATGATGCATAGTGCAGAGATAGGTAGATGAAGGACGAAGAAGAAGTGCATACCTATCACTCTGGAGCCGAGGGGCATGGTGGAGCAAGACAAACACGTATATTAGGAAAGAGGAGAGTGCATCCGGCAGGGGGGGGGATGTTTGTTGGGTGGGGATCAAATATCATTTATAAGATAAAAAGGAATTAGGGTATAAAGTGGAATATGAAGAGTCAGGTCAAGGGAACTGTGTGGTTATGGATTTAATATTTTTTAGTCAAGGACAAACCTTGAGGAATAAAGTTGCATTGGTTAGGGTCAGCCATTATTAGATTTTGTTGTAGTGAACTGACTAGACCTATGTGATGTCAGTTGAAGAGAGGCTAAAAATATTTTGGAGTCATGAACATTGTAGGTTTGGTATCTTATGTAGCATAACCCAAAGTTCCTAGAAGTATATGCTCTAGAAGTAGTTGTAGTAACCCAATATGAATCCTTAGTACATCATTAGATACATGTTGAGGTCCCTCCACCATCACACTCCTATCTCCATCGGATCAGGAACCTGTTAACACTACACTTAAATCTTTTATTATGCAATTGAAAGTGTATAAATAAAGATGTAAAGACATTTTTATTTATGAAGTATATATCTACATATAATGAATGTATGTAAGTGAAATGTGGTTGTGGTGGTGTCTATGCTTGGTAGTATGGAAAGAACTTTACAAAATATTCATTTTGTATTATAGGTGTTGAGGCTTAACTAGGTTTTATCGCTTCTAAGTGCACAGATGAACCACTCTCATATACTAATGAGCCCAATCAGTAGTACCATTGACCCTTCAGACAACCACATAAATATGTTCTCATTCTATAAGTATGTGAATATGGTCATAATTTCATGCCACTCCATTTGTTAAGTGCTACTCCATGATCATTTTGAATACAATATGGACTCATGCCAAAAACATATCTTTCCCATCTAAGAACAATAATGGAATATGTGTTAGCACTTCCTCAACTTATGGATAATACATCACATGTTTCAATGTAGATGCATTTGAAATCATGTGATTAACATACTTGATATCACATGATTATCCTAGAGTTAAATACATGGTTAGGATTTACTAGTATAAACATGGGTCTTAAGAATGTGATCAAAATGATCGTGTAGAAACTCTAGTGTACCTATTCCTACATCCTAAGATTTTGAGCATCATTGTCTACCTAATAGAAATAAATAAAAAATAGTTAGGGCTCATAAGAAGAAAACTCGCAACATCGCTATGGTTTTAAGAACAAGATCAACTAAACTAGATTACCTACGTCCAAGAGGAACATCCTCCGGCTAGCGCTCCCACTTGATACTAATATTTCATGTATGTGTGTAGGCAATACTCTCACAAAACTACATTTGCAACAAAATCATACACCTTTCTATCTATAACATATGAGAATCTAGGCATATAGGTTAGCCTTCCCTTCTTCTAGGATCCTATTTTATTATGTTAATAACTAAGTAATTAATTTTTTTATTATGATCTATTAAGGGTAATTAGAGTCATTATAGTATCATGAATTCACAAATACCATTTATATATGATATTTTGAATAGAAAATGACCGAATAGCTTAAATAATAGGATTGGTGCATGAATATACTAATTAATAGATCCAACCTAGTTCAACACACTAGAATGTCACTAACATTAAATACTTTTGAATCTTGGTATGAAAATTTATTAATTTAGAGCACTTAATGCATTAATAATGTACTTCATATGTAGGATAAGAAATATAAGATCAAATATTTTCAAAATATAAAATTTCATTACTCTCACCTTTTGTGCATGTTACTTTTCATGTCAATTAGACTTTAATTGCTTATCTAATTTAATTTGAAAAAAATATCATTACTTAGTTATTAATTGATTGATTAATTATATTAATTTTATCTAATGTGTTTGTCTTTAATGTTTTCACATGGACGACCCACCATCATCTTGATCATCGCAAAATTGGTGATTTTCAACTCTTTTCCTTCATGCTTTCGATTCCAATTCTCTCCCTCTCAAGAGATTCCTCCTACCATCTTTTTCTGACCATGAATGAGTCAGTCATTTCTCCCCAACAACTCTTTTGTTCCTCTATGCCTCCCATTATTCCCTTCTTATTAATCTATTTTGGACCAACATATTCCTCTCCGCCTACCACCTGTAATCAAAGAACCTCTGACGGACACCTTCTAACTACTCTAGACTTCATGAGTATCAACCACAATCTTTTTTCGCAACACCTACCTCCCACTCCCCAACACTCTACAACCTTCGCAATAACAAGCACTCATCTCCTACCCATCATCATGGTGACTCACCATGGTATGGAACTCCCTATACAATATAGACGACTTCACCGAGAGCTTGACCCCCATATTAATGCTTGCTGACATGACTTCAGGTCTATATACTCTACAAATAAGCCTCACCTCACCACCTGTCACCCCTACACCTCTTTAGAACCTCAATTCATCTAAACCTTTTGTTGACATCTTCAACCCAGCCTCTACTACTTTGTGTAGGCACTGAAATGGGATTTCTAAGTGTCATTGATGCTACCCACTCTATTCCTATGTCCATGGTAACCACTCCTCTATCCTTGCACCCTGTAGCTTAAACTAAGTGGAAATTGTGAAATCTAGTTTTACATTTCTTTTGTTTTCATCTCAAATATATCCGAAGGAACCTAACAAGATATATGTGTGTTGCCTTGCAAATGATGATGATTGGAGATTTTTCTCGGAGATTTGTTCACCTGTATGTCTATTGTGGCAACCATGAGGATCTATGAAATCCTCGCAAGTAACTGAACCATGAACAACATCTCCATCCTAAATGAAGCTAAGTAATATACCTAATATGGGGAACATACTTGACACTAACTTACCAAACATCAAATATATGTTATAAAGATAGAGAGATAATACAAGACCTATATTGAAGGAATGCATATTATTACCAAAAATATATATGTAATCCAGACATACTTAGAACTATATTACTAAACATAGATATTAGAATTAAAATAGGTATCTAATGAATCATATGTTCACTTAATACAATTATCAACTCTAATATTCCACTAGGTGATCCAAATTAGGGTATATCAATACTAGGAATGTATACTCATGTTTGGTTTTATTTGACTAATATACTTAAGATGTTCAAAGGATGAAAACTTGACTTTGTGAACCAAGTATACAAAATGAGTTAAGCATTAACTATGTGCATCAAACATGTGCAATCCTTATATTAGTTTAGGTGTTATCATGATTACGATTAAAATTTCAATATTGAGGCATTTATTTGACTAATATCTTTTTTTGAAAATCTAACGTGTAACATCCTATTTACTACTTGAAATCTTGTAAACTCTTGTTGATATTAAATTATTCTTGTTAAGTGGGTCATTCAAACTCCCTTTTTATGCTTTTAATACATGATTTGAATTATGATTTGAATGCTAGTCTTGTCACTCTATTTGTGCATATAAATATTTGACTAAAATATCTTGAAAAACAATATGTACAACTATACATATATAGGGAACGCGTTCGTTGTTCAGGCTGTGCATTTTCATCCTTTTTTTGGCAATAATTCTATGGTATTAGGGTCCTATTTTAGATATGCTTAGTTTACATTGCTTATGGATGTAAATATATTGTGTATTTCGAAGTTATGAATGTTTATTATGGTAAAATGTTTCTTTTATCTCAAATATCTCTCTCCCTATATATTATGGCTCAATCTCTTAACTTGAATGTTGTTGAAATTGCATACTTTTAATTGGTCTTGTTTCTATGAGAACATCCTTTTTATATTTATAACCCAATATAATGATAAAAATAGTTTATATGTAGATTCTCAGTGTTTGGTAATACATGCCCTTGTTTCTTATTTTCTAGATGATGATCTCCTTCCAACCAGGTGTAGGTACATTAGAGGACAATGATTCAAGATAACCATATTCATGAATTTGAACTTGTGGATAGCTTAAAATGGCTGGATTGCCTTTGTAATCGGCCATACATGTTATAAGATGTATACCATAATTAACATTATTATTTTTAAGACACATTTTATGGTGAGAAACAACTATTGATGAATTATCATGTAACTTCGTAAAAGTTTTGTGTCATATAGTCATTAACTTTTATGCTTTGTATTATATCTATATATTACGAAAAATAATCAAATTTCTCCTTTCTTATATATATGTGATAGGATGGTTTTATTTCCCAATCAAGTGAAGAGTGAATTCCCATCTCGAGTCTCACTCTTTACACTATCCCAGCACATCATTTTTTATGTGAAGTAGCCTTATATTTCTCACGGTAATAATATGTGAGAGTACTAATTCAATATAGACTACCTCTCCTCTAAAAAGTTATGAATAAAGAAACTATCATACTTGTATAAGATCCCATTTAGAAACTGAACAAAGAAGATTCCAAAAAACCTACATACATGACATTGCACATCTATTACACCCTTTCACATCATCTTTTTTATAAATCACATTTCAACCTAATTTGATAAGTAGTTGTATACTTGCGATGGGAGCGAAAGGAATGAGGGTACAAAGTAGGCCATGATAGAGAGTGACTATCTGTATGCCCTAAGCGGTGCCAACCTACAACATTGTCATCTATTCTCATCCCTAATAGAATAGGTACATCATGTACAGTGATAGTAATCTCACTACTCAAGAAATGCAAGGTTTTTGTTGCACTTTTTAACAAGCTACTACTGCAGTAATATGCTTGAGATGTAATTTTCATTTGTTAACAAGCCAAAACCCACTCTTTACTAGAATCACTATTTCATATCACGTTACCTGATGTATTATTTTGGGACAGTCTAAGTAAATTCTTCTATGAGCCGTGGAGGTAAATTTATAAAATAAAAAAATAAGACAAATCAATTTAAACTATGATTGATTAGAGTTGTGTCAACTAAATTAACAACTATAGCTATTAGAATTCAAGAAGCTTGCAGACATCAACAGTGTAAAACCAGACATTGTAGGTGTTAGCTTGCATTTTGTCAGCAAACTTTATGATAGTAATGAAAATGACCTTTATAAAAAAAAAAAAGAATTCAAGAAGCTATGATTGATTTCTATTTCAATTAAAATTACCATTTCCGTTACAAATTTCATAACAACTCAAAATGTAAATGGTTCATATACTTTACAAAACTCCTAGTAGTCAAACTATAATTTTTTCTACGAAAATGCTAGAAGCTTAAATTGATTTCATTTTGATTACAACTTCAGTTACATTAAGAAAAAAATAAAAAGATACAATGCAAATGGTATACAAATTTCAGCAACTACTGATGTATCAATTTAAATATTTCAATGTTGTAATAAATGAAAAAAAAAAGATCTAAAACATATGATGTTGTTTTATCAAAATGTGAGATGGATGGTGCTGCAAAAGAGAATGTAAGAATTAAAACATGCTCTAGCACGGTTGGAAATCCAAAAATAAGCAGTATTACTAGACTAGAAGTAGACGGTCACGAATGGTGAGGGTGTGTTATAGCATAAGTGTTATGGCTTGACACTTCCCAATTCTGGGACCCAAGTTTGACTCTTCCTCACTACGGGGATTAAACAAGAAAATCTCATTTAATTGAGTGTTTGGTGGTGTCCGTAGAACACAACTAGTTCCGAGGTTTGCCTTGCCAAGGAGCACGACTAAGTGGCACATTCTAAGGGAGGGTTCCTCGTTACTAAAAACAGACGATCCGTACGCCAGCCCCAGGATTTTATAGTAGCCGATGATGCGCATCTTCAGGTATATGTGCAAATAGATTAATTAAGGACTAGCCTACTCTTATGAAAAACGGGAGCAGCAGATCCTTACTCTGCCGGGGGAGCTATTATAGCTAAGGGATGTGCTCCACTAATTCATACAAACCTAAACCATCACCTTTTACCCAAACTAACTGCCAAACTATCACTCGTTGATAGTTATTTTATAAATAACACACTTTCTCGATGAGCCACAAATCAGACGGCGCATTCACCCAGTAACGGTTAACACACTATGGCGGATTGGCGGGGGTGTGTTAGGCTGACGACTCACTAAATAGCTGAATCGTTTGCTATATTCAAACCCACAACAGCTAGTATATATGTTTAATTGAAATGTATTTGATGGATATGGCACTGGATGTACCAAAACCAATGGTGCATGCAGGCTGCAGCAATCATTTTTTAGAAAAAGGACTATTATGCGTGAAATAAGTGATACTTTTTTATCTTTGTTGTTGACTGAATGCCCCCATTTATTTGATGCATTACTCGGTGATAATCTACAAATACAAGTCTCTCCATCAGTTCTTTATCATTCAGTATAACTGAAGTGTCACTTATTTTTCTTTCCGAACTAAACATTTCCAACAGTACTGCAGAGAAAGGATGTGCTGCTCCCGTTTTTTATAAGAGTAGGGTAGTCTTTAATTAATCTATTGGCACATGTACCAGCGCATCATCGGCTACTATAAAATCTCGAATACACACGGCACACCGGTAGGGAGCAGCCTGGTCCTAGTAAAACCAGGACCAGCAAATCCTGGGGCCCCCCGGTAATATATCTTTGGAACAAGTGATATAGATTTTTCTTAATAATCACAAAAGAAAATGAATGCATGAACAAAGAAATATGATATACATTGGTTATCTGCCGCTATATCACACCGGCACCCTGCAAAAAGTGGCACTAGGTGGATAGAAAGCGTCAACGCCGGACGAAGGTTTTCTCAAGGTGGGCAGCCAGCGGCGCCGGCGGTGCTGCATGACGCCCCAGAGCCGGGACCATCTTTGGGCAGCATCTCGAAGAGGAGGTCCACTGCTATTCCTCCGCCACGTCGGAAAAACTGCACCCGGCTTTCTGCCGGCTCCACTTGCACTCCACCTGACGATGAACTATCCTCGCCGTCTGACCTCAAAGACCTCGCATCTGCAACAAGGATAAGCCCTCCTGATACATGTTGGGCGGGGTCTGTTGACAGGCCGTGAAGCAGAAGCAGAGCGCACAATACCCATGCCGCCACCGGGAAATGCGCCCGGGTGTTGCTGCTGAAGCAGGCCTGGATACCCATCCGGCACGCACGTTGCTATCTGTTGACTGTTGTAGATTGCCCGGCGCAATGACTGTTGTGAAGCGGATGGAACCTGTCGGAGTAGTAAAAGGACAAACCTGGCTGCTTCGAAGATAAGTGTAGGTATATGCTAGATTGTTAGATTGAGAAGGGTGCTATGCTTGCTATATATGCGTGAATTAATAGTCGTCTTGGCCGGTCCAACATCAGGGAAGACCGGAAGCAGCTCGGAAGTAGCTAGCGAGCAGGTTGGTCATGGTGGTATATGCATTCAGACGTACGTGTTTGACTTGCGTTTGAACATTGTGACATACGTAGTGATCAACCTCTCTTCTTTTCTTAGATAAGCGGCTTTTGACCTCTTCGTGGTTGTATAAGTGTTTCTTCTCTTGCCAGCAGCCGAGTAGACAGAAGCCATGGAACATTGAACCGTCTAGCAAACGGGAAAAGAAATATATACAACGCCAACTGAAGGGGTAAATACGGCAGTAGCGCGTTGTTTCTTGTGATTCAAGTAGCAATGTCTTGCTCATGTTGGTCGTCAGGGGACATTTTGTGCGGTAGGGCTGTCAATGGGTAAGGTAAGGGTAAACTTGTTTACCCTTTACCCATACCCTGTAGGGTAAGGGTAAGGATAAATGATTTTCTTATCCTTTACCCGCCTACCCTCTACCCTCTAACCCGCTACCTTAATGGGTAAGGGTAAGGATGAGTCATTACCCATACCCTCTAACCCACTACCCGCCAATATTTATGTATATTATATTAAATGTATGGTCA
This sequence comes from Alisma plantago-aquatica, assembly GCA_963693085.1. Taxonomy (NCBI): domain Eukaryota; kingdom Viridiplantae; phylum Streptophyta; class Magnoliopsida; order Alismatales; family Alismataceae; genus Alisma; species Alisma plantago-aquatica. The sequence continues at coordinate 274,059,546 of OY856413.1, read as the reverse complement.
TGTGTTGTTTGAATCTATGTAATATTTAATATTATGGGGTCATCATTTTAAATAATACATGATATTCTTTTCTACTTCTTATATAGTTAACTTGGTTGGATATACAACACTGTTTTGGAGTTGCAAGACATATGTATATAAGTAGTCTATGTTCCATTAAATAATTTGTGGTGTAAGGCAAACATGTTTATAATAACAAGACTTAATCTTTAATATATCATTTGATACATATGTGAGGTGGTGTTATCTATTTTATTTGTGCTTTATTTTTTTAGATGCAACAACATTTTAGAGGGTATAAGGTATGCATGTTTCTAAGAATAACTCTCTATGACATATTGTCCTTTCATAGCATTTTAACGTAGAAGTCTTAATCTACTAGGAATAATTTATTTTTTCACACACCAATGTTAGGGTACTACCATTTGTACATGCATTCACTACAACACATGTAAAATATTACTTAGAAACATTTTGGATATTTAAAATTCATTATGGAACATCTTGATATTTCACTCAAATATATGAATGTACTAGCTAGACCATTATTATTAATATTACCACAAATTTGAAGATGACATATAAATTCCCCACTTCACCCTTATCCTCCCCATTTACCGTGTGGGTAAGAGGGTAAGGGTAAGGGGAGGATAAGGATATTGATGGAGTGGGGAATTACCCATACCTTTACCCGCCAAACTTGGTGGGTAAGGATAGGATAAGACCTTACCCTCCCCATACCCTCCCCATTGACAGCTCTATTGTGCCAGATTGATGGGTCCATAGCTTCAGTTATTTCAATGCACATTTCTCTTGTGCCTGACCTTGTACTAAACTAAAATAATAACAACGAGTCGATAAGAAAATATATTAGATGGGCTTTTTAACTAGTTCAAATTTCCAAAGTGTTGTTTTGAGCGATGTTATAATGAATATCCGCCGTGAAAAAATGCCTTCCTATTTTTTTTAGGGATGGATCTTTGGGGTAGATGCCAGGATGTCTTGGAACAGCATCTGCAACAACCTTTCATCACAGCAGATTAATTTGAAGTGCTTTTTAACTTGGACTGATCAGATCCACATTGACCACGTGAGGATCAAGGTAGTTCAATTTTCTCTTGGATCACAGGCGCCATCCTCTTTTCTCTTTTACTTTTTAGGTCCCATATACGAAATTACGCATCCATGTTGGAATATCTGATGGGGACGTTGGGACGAAGCTTATGTGGCAGCCAATGTATCCCATTACGGTTTGAGGCCTCCAATAAAAAAATGTAGGAGACCAATTAGGATTTGTCATAGTATACAAGAATTCATTCTAGTGTTAAGAAAATAATTTCTCTCTCCGTCAATTATTGTAGGAGTTGAGTTTTGAGTATAAATGTTGTATACTCCCTATACAATAAATATAGGAGGTCTCCTATACTACCAGTGTGCGTTTGACACATTATTTCATATTGATGTTGATTTCTAACTCCACTTGAATTTTCTATTATATTTTGTGCACCCTACATCTTAGGTTAAAATCCAACAAAATGTAACAATTAAAATACAAGATTAAATGTTTTGGAGAAAATTCGAACAACCTTGTACGCTTTGTCAAAGATGTTAACAAACACGTACAGTAGTTGATGTGAGATATCACAATCAATGGCTTCTTACAATTGGCATGCACTCGGGCATATGGAATTGTAATCGACTAGAGGGTCTACTTTTACGGAAATATGGTTCTGTTTGTGCCTATATGTGTGTGTGAGTGCTAAATTTTCATACGGAAAGCATATTATTTCCATTTCTTTGCCCGTTATAGAATGCAATATAGTGTACGACAATATTTACAATGTGAATACATACACAATCAGTAATGAGTTAATTTGTTAAGAAACGACTACTAATAAAAAGAATGCCTAACAAAATCAAAATTGATATCATTCGAAGATGCGCACAAACTAATGTTATTCTAAACGACTTTATCATTTCAACCATTTTCCACATGTCGAGGGTCAATGAATGAAAAATCAGTTTTTTTTTTAATTTAAGTACAATTCACTAGTTTTTTAATCTTTTAACAAGTCTTTTTTTATAATCAAGTTATCTATGAATAAAATATTCAAATCCTATTAAATCAGAGCTTGATGTTTTATATATCATCTTCAATAATAATTTTCATTATTTTAGTGGAGAAGATATTCAATCCAATTCCAAATATCTTTTATCATGTAAACATAATACGAAAGACACATCCCTCAAGTTTCAATCTCTACATATTCTTATTTATTCATTGAATTTTGTTTGGACACAATCGTGTGATTTAAAATTAATTTTCTAGTTTGGTATACATAGAAATTTCTAAAAATTTAGAGACTCTAATAAGGAACGGTTTCGTTTCTAGCACCGGGAAATGTAATATCTATAATTTTGGTAAATTTGAATTATATAAGTGTAAGATATGAACTGATAAGTGAATTTACCATTGGTATTATTAAGGAAATAATAAAGTTACCTTTGTAGCTTGGGTGCAACCCATGTCCCATATAAAAGCCCATGAATTTTTTTGCTTTGCAAATAGGTCCTTGTGGCATAAGTGAAAGAAATTAGAGATTTTGTACATAAATAAATAGTAAATATTTTGTAAATTATTAGATAACTAAAATATGAGATAATATACAAGTTTCTCAAGGAAAATATGATACATAGTGCTCTAGATAATTAATAGAGTAATTATCTAAACCATTTTGACAATGCAAGTTTTGAGGCATCAAGGAGTATTATTAAAAAATGAGTTTTGATATACATGAAGATAATGATAAAAGAAAGAGAGTTTTAGAAATTATGAGAAAAGGACATTCCATTAGATAATGCTAATTGTTAAAATGAAATGTTTAAAAGAGAAAATTTTGGATATGAAAGACACCACAATAAATCCCAAAACTAGATATATTTTGGGAAATATACAAATGAGTTTCCCATGGAATGAAGGCTATTTGATTTGAAGAATATATCAAGGAGAGAGATAAAGAATAATCCAAAATTCAATGATAAAGTGTTTCCTAAACAGATCAAAGGATCAAATTATCCAATGTGTACCATATAATTATATGTTTTCCTTAAATGACTTTTAGTTTCCAAATCAAAGTCTTAACAAGAATATGGTTGCACCGTCATGTGACCTTTGAATTTTTAGGAATAAAAGCCAAGTGTTTTATCTGAAGAAATGTAGGAGGAATATATCCATTCCTAGGATCAAGTTTTGCTTCCTCATAGTATTAGTTGGTGTCGATTATTAAATAAAAGAGATGTCTATGGAAAGGAGGCATGTATATGTTTATTAGAAGTCATAATGTAAAGGAGATCGGGGGAAGAGAAATGAGAAAAGAAAATGCAAGAGAGGATCTATAAATGGTATTTGATTGATACACAACTAGCCGACCTAGCCTTCTCCCTCATTTCTCCCGCTAGGACTCTAGTTGTCCTACCCACCCCAGGTTTCTCTTCGAGTCCAACACAAGATCGCACAAAGTCAAAGGGGTGTGGTGGTCATGGACTTAATCAATGACAAGTACAATGGATGCCTCACCATCACCATGGATAGAGTCCCCATGATCATACCACCCCCGCCTCTCTTGTATGTTGGAGCACAATGCAGATGCATGGGTGGCTTCCCCTGATGCCAAGGTGTGGCTCGAGATACCAGAGAAGTGCGAGGATGACCGCATAGGCCTGGGCAACATGACTGGAGCCGAACATCCATCTGACAAGGAGACCCTTACCATCGACAGTCCAATGAGAAGGAAGGATCCTAGATCACAAACTCCAGGATACACGGCTACCTTGATCACACAACGTTCCTAGGCGCCTTTCTTCTCCTTTCTTCTATTACATGTGTGCCTACAATACCTAGAACACTAGGATCTACCCTCCCCTTCTCTGACTATTGTGTCCATTATTAGTTCTTGGCAGAGGTAAGTGAGTCGCTCATGGCTGTCAGAACCCATGAGCGAATGAAGGGGGTACAAGTTGCATGTAGATTGGAGTCTGACTCCTCTGTGATGGCAAGGTAGGTGAAATATGTGGGGTCAAATAACCGGTATGCCCTAGGTCACCTGCCTAGAGCATAGTGGCCCACAAGTAATTTCTCCCGTTTTTCTTAATTGAGCCATATATAATTAAAAGTGGATTTTGTGTCTGACATGGCACTCTACTATTGGTCAGACTAATAATAATCTTATAAATAATGTATAAAATAGATCCTTGCTCGAATAATATTAAATTTGTACATCAAATTGATTGAGAGAATGAGCAGAATCCAAAAAAATGGTTTCATGTCCTAGATCTGAGCCTAATTTTAAAAGTAGTATTAATATGTGTTTTTGTGGTGATTAATGCAAACAAATCCTAGTTTTGATGAATAGATTGTTAATCATTTTAATATGTTTCTTTGTGCAAACTATTAATGTGAGATATAATGGTAGTTAACATGATCATGATCACAATGGTGATAATTAGGATATACAAACTGAATAATGATGCATATGAAGAATTAGGGTTAAAGGTCATAACTTTATATGCCATTAATGTACATAATGAAAAGATATGATATATATAAAAATTAGGGTTTCACCCTATGTGTAATATGCAATGGAATTAGGGTTCGTACCCTTATTCCTTATCCAAACCTGAGTATGAACCTAAAATTCATTTAGGATTTAATCTATTTAGCATGATGGTGACAATTCAGGATATACATACACTCAAATTAACTATTGAATTGCTTCTATTGATTGGATTGATTGAGTATACTTGAAATATATACTTTTGGTATGTATGCCCAGAGAGGCAATCATGTGACAATTGTAATGTCATAAATAGTAATTGATTTGATTAATAAATATAGGCAGGCTTCCAATTTATTCTATTTGATTCAGTTATGAGATAATGATGTAACATTATAAATGTGTAGATAATTATATTACTCAATGATGTATGTCTTCTAGTATGTAACTTGGGCAAATGAGATCATAAGGATGTTAAGAGTACATATACATATTCTCATTATGTCCTTGATCGGTTTTCATTGTGGAAGATTGATAGACAATAATGACACATAAGACCTCAGTGTGAGTCAGTTGATGACAAAATCTCATTAGTCATGATATGACAATATCAAACCAAACACACAGATACATGTTAGAGAACAATGTATCAGTCAGATCCACCATGAGACTGGCACATGGAAACCATCATCATGGAAGTCTTAGTCAGGTCTCATAGTGGTGGTGGTGGTTGTCATTCGTAGACCTGGAATCACTGCACTCAACACATATCATTGGGTACACTTTGACATCAACAGCAAACACAATCCTGAAACATGGGTTGTTATAACGTGATGATTGGGTGACTTTGACATATGGGGATTGAGTGTTAGTGATAGATACATGATTTGTCCCTCCTACTGGATTGTGATGTCCTAGGCCTCTTGATTAATGAAATTCAGAAATGCATGGACATCAACATGTGAGTCAATATGTGATATTGAGCTTATATATATCTCAAATAGTCTTCTCTTGGTTCAAGAAACAAGATTGAATAATAATGAGGGTGACTGCTCCATGCCTCTAGTTCAATCTATACATTAGTAACAAAGGAACTATCAAAATTCTACAACACCATAGACAGATTGTAGGTTGAAGTTGTTCCCCAACTTTCCATTTACTTTGGTAGCATTGATGTACAACTAGCCACAACTCATTGCTTGTGAAGTCATAAGTTGTTATGACATTCACTGCCAATGTAATATGCGACCTATAGGGTCATACACATAGGTATCAACCTAGAAAAGGAGTTTAGATCTTGAATGACAATTGAATTAAGTACTAAAGTATTTAGGTATTTGATTCACCCAACAAATAGGCTGACAACACTGCCAAAAGCCCATCTCAAGTGTTGATATGACCATCTGGAAGTTTGAAACGATCATCTCAAGTGTTGAGATGGGTGTCTGGAAGTTCCAAATGGTCATCTCAAGTGTTGAGACGGGCGTATGGTGAGTCAAGCCTATTTTGAGTTGAAATTGGCTAAGAACCAAACCGACCCAACCAGCTGGCACAACTTGGGTCACCAGACGACCATCTAGGAAATCGAGACAGCCACCTCACATGCACGAGATGCTCCAATTTGATTAGAGGAAGGTTCTAGACATTTCCCTATCTGTTTCACTTATAAATTACTTGTTGTGCAAGGAAATCAATGTCCAACGTTGATGGGAATTGAGTTGCCAATTTCACGTACAATTAGGAAATAGCCAAATGATCGTCTGGCATGCTAGATGACTGTCTGGTTGCCAGACGACCGTCTGGACTGTTATAGGTTGCTAGATTTCTAGAATTGTTGCAAAAATTTTAAAAAATTTGGTCCTTTCCACTCCCGCACAGACTAGAAACCTGGACCCAAACCCTACCTATATATAGAGGGGTACATGGGGCTTCCCAGAGAAAAACACAGACAATTGAGAAATAGTTACTCTTATAAACATTGTCCTCTATGGTTGTGGGAACCATGAGAGCCCGAGCAAGTTCTACCCGACTAGGAAGGAACAACAAGTGTGAGAGCAATCGATTTCATTATTGTGGGAGAGAAAGTTGGTGACTTGTACACTAATGGGAGGGACGACACCTTCCGAGTCATTCTAGCAATACGACATGAGTTCTAGGCAGTCCGTGTGGACTACCATAGAGGCAGGAGGTTGTTATCTGTCACTTGGAGGACAATGCCAACAAGGAATCTATGACAAGAGGAGATACTCAAGAAGTCGATGTTCGTGGCTACAATCTTTTGTGTAGATCAGGAGGATGAGTAGTCAGATGTGTCCCAATTCAACTAGGATTTAGAATTGCACATCTACAAGGACGAGGATTGTCGCTGGACTTTCTCCTGGACCAGGTATCTCTTCGAAACCATCCTTCCTACATTATAGTTATTGACATGATCTACTGATTATGGGGAATATGGTAGATAAATTTTTGTTTCCACTTCCTTCTCCATAACCATATTTCCCAATATTCATATCAGAGCCAACTTCAATATATTATATAATGGGATAATCGATATGATCAAATTTTAGTTTTTTCATTCCATTATTGCATGTGATGCGATAATATCTTTCAAACCCAATACCAAGATAATACCAAACTAATATATATATATATATATATATATGTATATATATGTATATATGTGTATATGTATATATATATGTGTATATATATGTGTGTATGTATTTATATGTATGTATATATGTGTATATATGGGATTAAGAGAGAAAGATTTCTCCCCCCCTCTCCCATAACCCGTGGCGGAGTCCAGATGCCCGAGAGGGTGATAAATCAAGAGATGCTTCTCCATGTGGTTTCGAACCCGGGTCCCTTCATTGGGGACCAGCGGAATTCGCCAACTGGGTTATTCCCTTGCCAGCATATATATGTGTATATATATGTGTTTGTATGTATATATATATATATATGTATATATATATGTATATATATATACGATATATATAAAGTGAATTCTTTTCCACCCTTTCTCCCCTCGAATGTAACTCAAGGTTTCCCTATAATCATGTAAAAGTAGAATAATTTATCTTTGTTATAATGAAGAGGGAGACGTCCCAAAGATGAGCTGACTAACTAAAGGACCTTATAGGACATGGTGGACAGGCCAGACCGATCTCCTGGTAGACCCAACTGATCAGCTAGAGTAGCCAGCCGATGGTGGACAGATGCACCAGACGACAGGTGTGATGACCCAAAAACTGGTCGGGAGGCAAGCCGATCGGTTCAAGGGCTTAACCGATCAACCCTGATTGACAAGCACAAATATTCATCAACAAAATGTTTGTGCATGTGATGTAGACCTAGATGACGTAATTTCTTGTGTTGCCAAGGGATTACATTAGGCTCGCCATAACCATCGCTTTCCTTTATTGCATGTTTTCTTTGTGGAATATATCATGTATATCATACATGCTATATTTGTTATGATTGGATAAAATATATGTATATATAGAAACTCCCTCAACTAAAATATCAAATTCTTAGATGCTTTCCAAAAGTAACACACATGAAAGCCTTTATTGATCAAGTATAGGTTCCGCCTCCACAGGGTGCACCATCTATTTTTTGGAAGTGAGATGGTAATAATGTAGGTTCCTCCTCTGTGGGGTGCATTATTATCATGTTGGATTTTGGGTCAGGCTTGATTGGTGATCTCAGAGCGTTTGGGCCCAAAAGAATGTGGATAATTATATAAAGGGGTTGCACATATCATCTATTCATAATTGCATATGATGAAATCGGTATGAGTTTCCTAACTTGATGGTTGATTGTGTTTTGCGGTGTTGATCGGGCAATAGTTGAGTTATCTTGGATCTAACCCACTTCAATATTGTATAGTGTAATATTCTGAATTGATATGGAGGTCTATCAATTTGAATAAAATAGTGGGAGAGGTAATATTACAAGACCTAATTAATGTCGTCAAAGTTTTCAAATCAAATCAGCTCAAAAGATTTTTTGAAAAATGCAAATTTTCTCCTATAGAATCAATAACAAACAAATTCAATTTTTGATTGGTCCTGAAGAAGGACAAACTTGATGGGACAAATTTCCATGATTGGTTTTGGACCTTGAGAAGGTTTCTCAATGAAGAGTGAAAGCTCTACATCTTTGACAAACCACTGCCAGAAATACCTACTCCTGATGCACCTAGGACACAGATGGATGCTTACTGGAAGAACGGCAATGATGCCTTAAAAAAAGTACCTTAGGCTTAGCTGCACGAATTATGAGTTGCATGAGCAATTAGAAGACATGAGTGTTCTTGATATGGTAATGCATCTCAGCTAGGTGACACTCAATATCGCAGAGCACGAAAAGGATGATATCATGAAGGTTCTAGTTGAGTCAAAGCTGACAGAGGAAACCTTAGTAGAGGAGCATGTGCTCAATATGATTGGACATGTGTATCATCTTGAATAACTACGATTCACCTTGAGCCAAGAGTTGGACACTTATATGATTCTAAGGACTATGTCTGAATCATATAGCCTCTTTATTTCATGTTATCATGTGAATAATATGATTGGAAAAATGTCACACTTGCTTGCCATGTTGACTCATGCTGAAGCAAAATCAAAGGGCACTCCAGTAATGGTGATCAAGGGAGGTGAGTCTAAGGATCAAAGCAAGACTGACAATATTTATGAGGTTGAGCCCAAATCCAAATCTTCAACACTCAAGATAAGGAGAAAGAAAAGTGCAAGAAGATCTTATCCTTTGTACTTGAAGTCATATAGGAAGAAGAAGATGCAGATGCTGATCTCCACTTCAGGTATATACATTATTGAGATAAATATATCTACTTCCTCATCATGTGTACTAGATACTGGATGTAGATCTCACATATGTTCTCATATGTAGGATCTGAAAGGAAGTAGGCCTTTAGGAAAAGGTGAGGTGGAACTATAAGTTGGTAATGGAACAAGAGTTGCAGCCAGTGCAGTTGGAACCTATAGTATATCTCTACCTATAGGGCTTGTAATAGAGTTAAAGAATTGCTATTATGTACCTTTTATAAATAGAAGCATGATTTGTGTATCTTATATGGACAAGGATGCATTTCAATTCCATATTAAAAATGGTCGATGTTCTATTTTAAAAGATGGTATCTTTTATTGAAGTGCCCCAATGTCTTATGTCTTTACTTATTAAATCTTAAGACATATGTATATAACATTAATACAAAAAGTCTAAAACTCAACAACTTAAACAAAACATACCTTTTGTATTGTCATCTAGGTCACATAAATGAGAATCATATATCTAGACTCCATAAGGATGGTTATATGGACTCTTTTCATTTCTAATCTATAGAGACATGTGAATCTTGTTGGTTGGGAAAGATGTCTAAGTCCCCTTTCATTGGTAAAAGATGAGAGGGCCAGTGATCTATTAGGATTCATACACATAGATTTGTGTGGACCTTTTAGAACAACTGCTAGAGGTGGGAATCAATACTTCATAACCTTCACGATGATTTCAGTAGGTATGATAATGTTTATTTAGTGAAACATGAGTCAAAAGCTCTTGAAAAGTTCAAGGAGATTATGAATGAAGTACATAACTAGATTGGTAAAAGTATTAAGGCACTTTATTCTGATCGAGGTGGAGAATACTTAAACTAGGAGTTTGAGGACCTTCTTAGAGCCCATGGGATTCTATCCCAATGGACTCCACCTGGAACCCCATAGCATAATGGTGTGTTAGAAATAAGGAATCACAACTTGAAGGATAGGCTCACGCATGGCCGTCCCTATAAATCACCTATCCCACCTAGGTACAGGTCACGACGCTGGAAGAATAGGACCATACATGGCCATTATTAAAAAGAGGCATCAAATGCAGTTAAACTGTTTCTTATCACATATCTCAAGGAGAACAACTCACACATCACTGTCTCACACAAAATGTGATTGTGGACACAAGGAGATACTTGACTTGCACCCTGACATTAAAAAAATATACGCTCTGAGTTTCACTTAGGAATGACTCATTTCACCATTCAGCAAGTTCTGGCACTGGAATGGATCTATGGCACAGGGCACCTACATGATTAGGGTTTCAGTTGGTTAGTTAGGCCAATTGTGTGTCTTTTAGCATCAATCAAGTTACAATGTATAAACCCAAAATAATCTCTACAAATATAAGGGCATAGCACAACTCTAAAAGATATAAAACAAATAAGGTGTGGACTTGTCACATCATTGCATGATACTTGTTGCACTTCCATTCACAAGGCCATCAACATTATCATACTTCCATTCAAGGCCATCAACACAATTTCACTTCTATGGGATATAAATCCCTCATCACATCACTAGAGGATAGCACCTATCACTAGGCTTTAAGGCTTTTCTAGGCCATAAGACCCATCACAACATTATGATCGCAAAATGCCTCATCAAGGGTCATAGCCATCACCCTGACCACATAATGATCAACACAGCAGTCACATAGCTATGAAATAGATTCCACCTACAAGGTTAGGATTGCACAAGTAGGAGAGAGAAAACATAATCACATGTTATTCGTACAAGCAAACTCAACATGTATAACAAACCCTAGATTGAGGGTTAGGGTTACACATATATAGTTGATAGAATTTCATGACATTATTCAATTACCAAACCCTAGTTATGTCATCTCCCACTATATTGTACACTAAGATTAGAACATCATCATAATCTTAATTAATTAACTATCTAAACAACATTAGGTAGCAACCAACATTTACACGTACACATGTAACAGCCTTACAATGTCTCATGTGTGTTGCGACCATGTACTCATGTGAGTGTATTGACCAAACATGTTTCTGGTCCACTATCAACCATGTGTCTTGATCATGAACAAAACACGTGTTTCGACCATCACAAAAGAATATGTATGTGAGTGTGTATTGATTAAAACATCAAGGCATGGTGTTGCAGCTGCAACACCCACATGTGTCACAACCAACCATCAACACATGGTGTCTGGACCACCATCAAGAAAAATGACTCAACCACCACAAAAGCATATGTTTTGACCAAAACTAGAGCATCTATTTTGACCAAAACCAAAGCATGTGTCTTGACGATTAAGTCCATTCATCTCAACAACACATATCCATCTTCAAAATAGAGATAAACCATGTCTAAAATAGATGATGGATATCAAGGAGATCAAGTGTTATCAAGAAGTAAAGCTCTATATAATATGAACTTCAAAACCCTAAAACTAGTCTCCAACATGAGCAACCAAGAAACTAAGCTAGGAGGGAGAGAAGACCAAGCTTCAACCTCAAAAAGAAATGATCAAAAACCTCAAGACCAACAAGAGAGTCAAATCATAACATAGTGATAAAACCAAGAATCATGTTTCATGTAACAACATTCACTTCATATAACACATAGAAAATGAGTTCATGGAATTACACTCAAGAAAGAGAGAGCAATCTACATGACAATACTACAAAGTATTAAGCCCTAAAAAAAGATAGCATCATCTAGCACATTAGCATCACAATTTAGAGATGAAAATAGTATCATGCAAACACGAAATGGGTGTAAACAATAGAAGAAGGTAGAGAGATATATAACCCACCTTAGGTAGAGAACCAAGCTCTAAGATCACAAGCTCCAAGGATGAAAATGAAGCTCCAACCAAGGTCAATACTTCATTCACAAGATCACCTCCAAAGAGAAGAACACCATGGTTAAAGGATAGATTAAGAAAGAGGGTAACAACCCTAGGCCAAACCAAAGAAGAAGAAATGGGAAAGAGAATAAAGCTTCCTCTCACTTTGGTACCACCATGTCAAAACATAGTCTCTGACCCTTTGTGATGAGAAGTTTCTCTCGATATGACCAGCATGGTAGAGCGACAGTCTCATAGCCAAGAAGGAAGAAAGAAGAAGATAGGGTGTAAGAATAAAAATGAGATCAATGGTTCAAAACCACTTACCAAGGAAGAAGATCACCAAAGATCACTACAAGGATGGTGATCAATCTCAAGAACACCACATATAAAGGTGATCGACCACCAAATCACCTTGATCAACACCCTTTAGCTCCACCAAGCTCCAAGGTCGACCAAGCAAGGAAGGAGAAGGAAAGAGAGAAAAATGATTGGTTGAGTGAAAAAGAGAGACGTTTTATACTCAAGGGATGAGAGAGGTAGGGTGGGTATGAGATGTCAACACATGAGGGCACCAAAGGGATACTTCCACTACAAAAAATTTGGCTTTTGTTGAAGAACATTTGTGATGAACCAAAAATCGTGAATAATGATGTCCATTTGTGAGGGCTCATCCTTCAAACATGGGACCAAATCCCTCAACCGTGTTATTGACATCATTAGGCATTTTATGTGAACAGTGGTCCCTCACAAATACATTTCTTACGAATCACCCCCTCAAAATCTCCATGCCAAATGTTCCCTCCATCTCATAATTCTTCCCTCCATTCTAAAACACTAATTCGTCTATCAAAATTCATGAAAAAAACCACCCAGTCCCAGCGGGCGCTCCTTTCCCCCTCATTTCCTCCGTACTCCTCCACTGAACCCTCCCCCTCCCGATTCTCTCATCGGTTCCTCCGCATTGGGTCATCCTTGAAGCCAATCGCCCTGCTCGGTTGCTGCCGTTCATCCTTCACATTGGGCTCATCCTTCATAACTCCTTGCCATCGTTGATGGTTGCTGCCCTCCGCCATTGACGATTGCTGTCGTCTGCATTGGTCGTTGCTGCTACGCAGTCACCATGCTTGATTGCCGCCGATCGCCCTGCTCAGCCATTGGTCGTTTCTGCTACGCAGCTTGCTTCTTCGGCCACTGGAATCCTCTCTAGGTTCTATCTTTTTCTCATTTGGGAGAGCACTAGCCCCCACTTCGACCCCTGATAGCCAAGATTGGTTCTTCGTCCAATGGGCTTCCAGTTCATACCTCATGTGTCCGCCTCATCTCCCCCCAATGTGATCTGCATAGGATTAGCTGGGTTTACTTAGTAAAAATACTAACCATCTAGTATTCATATGAGTTATCTCCCCCTCCCCTAAGGGTTAACGTTCACACGTATAAGAAACATATCACAATGTTGAAAAACTTTGACTATCCTCAGTTGCATGGAGATGGTCATACAACAGTAATAGAGAGTAGTCAGGGGCGTGTTCAATATTTGGAAGCGAGGAAATAGCTCTTTGGGAGTAGCTACCATAACTAAATGGAAGGGAATCAAAGTTATGATGTACATAAATTCCTAGGCTATGCATCTATAGTATGGCATCCTCATAATGATTTTCTATCATACAACTTTGTGTTTTGTCAATAAGAAAAGAATAATTTACTGATGTGATTGAGTAGATATAGTATTTGATTGAATATTATCTTTCTCGAATATGTACAATATCTATTAATTGTACAAACTCGAATTTATGTATAATACCTACCATACAATCCAAGTCATACTTGATCAAATATTACTCATATATAATTGTTGAGGCTCAAGCTTGGTTCAAAGAAATACACATGTGTGCATGTATGTTTAATTTTGCTACTCTATTCTATTCGATATGAACAAGTGTTCTCATGACACACATATATATGGGTCAGAGCCAAAGTAGTTGATAATGAATGTATTAATAATATTCCTAGTTTCTTTGAAGACAGTATGAAGGAAATAAGCAATACCTCCTTTAAATCTATTATATGTATCCTTTACTATATCTGGTGGTATAGAAATAAGGTGATTTCTGAGGAATGGTTAGTCAATGTGAGTGTGCTATAGTCTATTATCCATAATGAGATAAAAGTGCTTCTTTACTAAAAGAGCCCTGTGTTCTTTTTTCTGGAATTTCTATGCTTGTGCTTATTTTCTAAAGATGAAGAAGGGTTCCATCTGATGTTACTAGTTTATTGATGTAGTGGTGATCAAGATGGTTGTATGTGATCTACAATGTTGGAGTTTCTAAAATGTAATAAGAAGAATACGTCCAGAGGTATAGGGAGAAAGGGGTCAACTGAGGATAACAATGCTACTTTATCCAATAAGTTTGATAACTTAGCAATTGTTTATCCAATAAATTTTGGTAGTTATAGTGGATTTCTCATCACACTAGTCATGGTATTGGAAGAGTTTTTGTTTTGTGGAATGGTATCTAATGCTCAGTTGAAAAGCTTTTTTAATATGATAAATTAATACTACTAGAATCACTACTGGGGATAAAAGATTTCTTCTTACTGCTATTTATGGTCACTTGTACGAGTGTTGTTCTGTTTTCTCACTGCGTTGTTTTTGAATGTTTTGTTTTTGGTACTAAGTATAATATAGCCTGGTGTTTTTGCATTTTGCAGAGGCACACTAAGTCATTGTCAACATTTCAGAAGTCTAGGCAGAAGCCTTAAGAAAGAATGGGTGTTCTTAGTAATGTGGGTTCCTCCTTGTTCCCTTAATTGTTAAAACAACATTTGTATATATGTATTTTTTCCTTTACCCCCTCCATCTAAAATAATACCCTTTCTGTAACATGTGGTTGTGATGCAGGCCCTAAAAGCCAATAACTATAGTAATGATCCTCTGCTAAGTGCAGCTCTGTACTTGGAGATTAATTAAAGGCTGACTGCCCAGGGCTTCCATGGGATACATCCATTCCTGATATAATAGTTGGCACTTTGGAGATCTTTGGCATGGATGGAGGATGCTCAGCTGTGGTGAACTTCTCTGCAGGCTTATTTAGGATCTCATTCACTGTGGAAACATGAAGGGCGTTGTAAGTAAAATCTTTTAATGTATTTCGTTTAAATTAGTTAAACGAAATACATAAAAAGATTTTACTGACAACGCACTTAATGTTTCCACAGCGAATGAGATCCTGAATAAGCCTGCAGAGAAGTTCACCACAACTGAGCATCTTCCATCCATGCCAAATATCTCCTAAGAGCCAAATATTATATTAGGAATGGATGTGTCCCATGGGAGCCCAGGGCAGTCGGCCTTTAATTAATCTCCAGGTACATAGCTGCAGTTAGCAGAGGATCATTACCATAGTTATTGGCTTTTAGGGCCTGCATCACAACCACATGTTAAAGAAAGGGTATTATTTTAGATGGAGGGGGTAAAGGAAAAAAGACAAATATACAAATGTTGTTTTAACAATAAATGGAACAAGGAGGAACCCACATCACTAAGACAAATATACAAATGTTGTTTTCAAAGACTCCTTTTGTTGAATGCATGTCTGAAGCTTTCCATGGGCATGACAGACATTCTATTGATGCTAAGTGTGCACAAAGATGGTATGCTACTAACTTATAATGATACATATCATACAAGTGAACCAGAAGTTATCATCATTATTTCTACCCATGCTTTAGTGCTTCTATGCCCATCATTTGATTTTTAAAGATACCAAACTTATTTACATATCATTTCAGTTTCCATTGGAGACTAGAACTTTGTAATTGTACTATGTCCGCCAATCAAAATTTTTGGTCCTCTTCCTTTTCACTTCCTACTTCTATCTGTGATGAAGTGGAAATAACTATTATAAATTTCTTGTGGGGATAGTGTGAAGGCAAGAATGATATCCATCTTATTAAGTGGGATGATGTAACTAAGGTAAAGTATGAAGGTGGTATGTCTATAAAAAAAGTCAAAGACGTTTGTAAGGTTGCTATGATCTTAAATATCTGGATAGTAGCTTCAAAAAAAGGTAGTCTATGGATCAAATTGATCCATGAGAAATACCTTCTTAAGGATTTTATCTAAAATATTGATATATATGGTCAACTTTCTTGGTATTTAATTCAGATGATCATACATCTGAATTTAAAATCCTATTACGAAAGATTTCTAGAAACAACATCTCAGTGATGAACAACCTAAAAAAAGAGGGTTTTTCTATACTTCTATATGTTTGCTGTGTAGAAGTTCTAATGAATTTATCATTCATTTATTCTTCAATTGCCATGTAGCTGATTTCAACAGGGTAAGGCTGTTGAGTGTAAACTCACTGATAGGATTCCCCTGTCATGAAGATTGGACTCATGATAGGGGTAAGGCTTCTTGTATATTGATAGACTTCATGTATGTCTTCTCCCTTCCCTCCCCTTTTCTCTTTTTCCTTTTCATGTTGTATATTCGACCCCCTTTTGCTGCAATTGTTGCAAAAACATCAGTCCTTTTATACTACTATTTCTTTGATTTTTTTCTATTTCCTCTTGTGTCTCCTATTCTAGCTTCTTTTCTTTTCTTTTTTTGCAATTTCTCCTTCATTTCCTGTTCCTGCTATTGCATCTAAATTTTTGTTACTTCTATGTCCCCTCTTATTGCTATTTCCTTGTTACTCATATCAGAAATTCAGATTCTTACTCAAACCTAGACTACTAGTACCACTTCTATTTGCAAGTTTTCTTCTACTTTTTCTTACTTATTCTTGCTCCTACATGACTACATCTCAAACAGCTGTTGCTATTTGCATGTATTTGTTAAAGCTTCCTGATCTCTTCATATATTTTCCTAACAGCTATTTCCTAACATCTCAAACAGATGTGCTTAACTTATTATATATTTTCCTTCATGTAGATGGATTTTCTAATAGATCGGAGTTGGATGTATATTGGGAACAGAGTGCGAAGTGATGTATTCAAGGCAGGGTTACGAAAGTTCATTGAGTTTGCTCTTATCCATCAGAGACCAACTAGACAGGGGAAATTAATATGTCCTTGCAAGGTATGTTTGAACAGATACCTTAAAACATAGGAGGAGGTATTCTCACATGTACTACAAAAAGGATTTGTGCATAGCTATGATGTTTGGACGTTTCATGGGGAGGTGATTGATAGGAGCAATCCTGTTGTGGCACCAAGCATGCCTAGCACCGATAATATGCATCAGATGCTAAAGGATTTGTTTGGTATGGGTGACACAACAAATGACCACTCTACTGAAGCTACAGAGGAACCTGCAAATGTAGATGGACAAAGATTTTACAAGCTACTAAAAGAGGCGGATCAACCACTCTATAGAGGTTGCACAAGTCATTCTAAGCTATCGTATTTGGTTGCCTTGCTATTTCTGAAGGAGGAATCTGGATGGTCCAACGATTCTTTCACAAAGTTGTTACGATTGATTATTTCAGGATTTCCAGAAGAAAATTGTCTATTCCCGGAGACTTACTATGAAGCAAATGCGATCGTGAAGGATTTACGACTTGATCATTCTACTATAGACGTATGTACAAATAATTGCATGCTTTTTCGCAAAGATGCAGCTTCAAAAGAAAATTGTGATACTTGTGGTGCTTCAAGATGGAATGAAAAGCAATACAAAACAAAGGGAAAGAAGGTAGCTGCTAAGTTCATGTATCACTTCCCTTTGATACCTCGGTTAGAGAGGCTCTATATGTCTTCATCTATTGCTAAAGATATGATTTGGCCATCAGAAGTAAAAGGCAAGGATGGTCGTATTCATCATCCTTCAGACACACCAAAATGGTTGTCTATTGATGACAGGTATCCAGACTTTGCTATTGAACCATGCAATATTAGATTGGCATTAGCAACAAATGGATTTAATGCATTTGGCAATATGAGTGCATCACATAGCATCTGGCCTGTGTTGGTGACACCTCTCAATCTTCCGCCTTGGTTTCTTATGAAAGAACAATTTATTATGATGTCCCTATTAATCCCAGGTCCACATATGGTTGGCAATGACCTTGATGTATACTTGGAGCCATTAATTGAAGAGTTGCAACTACTTTGGGAGCTTGGAGTCAAAGTTTATGATGCATATAGAAAAAGGAACTTCACTATGCGGGCAATGATTTTATGGACCATTAACGATTTCCCAGCATATGGTGACTTATCTGGTTGGAGCACTAAAGGTAAGAAAGATTTGGGATGTCCTTGTTGTAATGTGGAGACTGTATCAAAATGGTTACAGTATGTGAAAAAGCAATTCTATGGTTTCCATCGACTTTTTCTTCCAATGAATCATCCATATAGACGTGATAGGAAAAATTTTGATGGTGAAAAAGATTTTCGACTTCCACCTAAGCCACTATCTGGAGAAGATATACTGAGGCAATTTGATGGATATGAAAATATCACATTTGGAAAAATGAATAAGCGCAAGAGGCTTGGAGATCAAATTCAACCATTACCTCCTGGTTGGAATAAGATAAGCATCTTTTTTCAGCTACCTTATTGGAAGTATTTATCTGTTAGACACAATCTGGATGTGATGCACATAGAAAAGAATGTGTGCGAGAATATTTTAAACACGTTATTGGGTGATTCTAAGAAAAGTAAAGACAACTTACAAGCTCATCAAGAGATGAAGAAAATGCGCATTTGAAGAGATTTATGGCCAGTAGATGCAGGTGACCGCTATTACTTGCCTCCAGCATCTTACACCATGACTAATGCGCAGAAAGATAAGTCATGTCTGTGATAGAAAAGTTGAAAGTTCCTGATGGCTATTCTTCTAACATATCTAGGTGTGTTAGCAAATCTGATAGAAAACTTGTTGGGCTGAAAAGTCATGATTGCCATGTTCTTATGCATCAACTTCTACCTGTTGCCTTGAGACATTGCATAAGCTTAGATGTGTTCAAGCCTATTGCTAATTTGTGCTCATTTTTCAACAAGCTTTGCTCTAACATTATTAATGTGGAGGAATTCAAAGAATTGGAACAAGAAATTGCTGTCACTCTTTTCCAGTTGGAGAGAATCTTCCCTCCTTCTTTCTTCACCATCATGATGCATTTGCCCATTCATTTAGCTTATGAAGCCAGGCAAGCCGGATCTATCCGAACTAGGTGGATGTACCCAATAGAGAGATACTTGAAGAAATTGAAGAAGTATGTAAGAAACAAAGCTAAACCGGCTGGTTGTATTGCTAGTGGCTATTTAGCTGAAGAAAGTTTGACATTTTGTGCTAGGTACTTGCATAATTTTGAGACAAAACTGAACCGCACTCCTCATAATGTTGATGGATCTCCAATTAGAGTTGGAGTGTCAAGAAATTTCGACATCCACACTTTGGAACAAGCCCATCGTTATGTCCTTTTCAATAAAAAGGAATTGGATGCTTACAGAAGGTAAGATTTAATTACGTCCTAAAATTCTTGCTAATATTTGTATATTTGTTGTACATTAATTTAGACACTTCTTATAAAGCAGTGAACACATGTGTATTCTTCAAGATATGGAACCCAACATTGCCCCACGGGCCCTAGAAACAAAACATGCAAAGGAGTTTTCTAAGTGGTTGAAAGAGCATGTAAGTCTCAAACATAAATATTGTTGTCACTCTTAATGTTCAAGTTAGTGTAGATTACATTAATGTTTTACTTTTTTATGAAGGTAATGCAAATGCGAGAGATTAGGCCGAACAATATTAGCGATGATTTGAGATGGTTATCCCAAGGCCCTTGTGCTGAGGGAATGTCTTATGAAGGATTTTCGATCAATGGATATCATTTCCGTTCAAAGCACATTGAAAGTACATGTACTACACAAAATAGTGGAGTGTATTTGTGTGCTGACACTTCAAGTTATTCAAGTGGTAGAGATCGAAATCCTATAAATGCTGAAGTCACATACTATGGTTACTTAGAGGAGGTTATTGAGCTAACTTATGGTCCAGGAATCAAAGTTCCGTTGTTCAGATGTTATTGGTATGATGAAAGCACTTCTAACGGGTTGCGAATTGATGAATATGGGTTCACACAAATCAACACTTCAAGGATAAAAAAAGGAGGAACCATTTATCCTGGCTTCTCAAGCATTACAATGCTTTTATGTGAAGGATCCTAATGCTGATGATTGGTGCACAGTGCTAAAGCATCCTCCTAAAGATTATTCTGAAGTACCTCTTATTGAGAATTGTTTGACTGGTTTACAATCTAAAGCTATTAATGGTGGTGTAACTAGTGATGTGTCTTGGACGAGGAGTGACACCGAGGGATCTTTTGTTGATAGAAATAAAAAAAAGAATGATAGGGCTAATGTTTAGTTCATTAATCTGTCTATTTTCATCACATGTAACTAGTGATGTGTCTTGGACGAGGAGTGACACCGAGGGATATTTTGTTTGCAAGTCTAGAATAATTTACTTGGGAATATGTTCTATTGCATTTTTTTGGCAAACTGTTACTATATGACATTTGCTTTGCAATTTATTTAGTCTTGTTTCATATACCAGCAAGTAGGACATCATTATTCTTTTTTGGGATATGAAACCAAGGTAATCTACAAGTTATATGTTTTTCAAATGCTGAATATTCATATGTTGGTGTCTCATATTCTCCGCAATTTATTTGTTTTTCAAATGTAGCTACTACTTTTGTTACTGACATTTCTACACTAATAATCGAATTTTTTCTCTTGTCAGTTGAAGGATGGCAGGAAGAAGAATCATTAGATCTAGTTGTAACAACACACAGGAGTTGCAACCTATTGCTGTCCCTCCATCCACAATTACAGAAAATTGTGAGGATGAACCTACTCTACTGTCCAACAATATTGAAAATGATGTAACAGTTGAAGAAAATGTTGAGGATGAACAGGAGAATAGGAAGTATGGACGTGGGCCTGCAAGTGAGCAAAGCCTACTTCCTAAGCAAGGGCAGCCACGTCACAAGGTCCAATGGGATTATGAAGGAAATGCTATTGGGGAGAATGGTGCCAAATTGAATCATTATTGTCATATGCTAGCAAGGAAACCACACATATGGCATCTAGACTTGAAGTGGAACGAACAACCAGAACAAGCTTTTGCAGATAGAAAATCAATTATTGAGGTAATCTTTTTCATAAAAATACCAACAAATTGTATGATTGTTATATCTAAAGTAATATTTTCTATGTTTTTGTAGAAATACTTCAATTTAGGCAGTCACCCTAATGCATGGAATTACATTGATGAACAAATTAGCAAAGGGATATCAGTGTGGAGGGCACGTGTAAAGAAAGATTACTATGAAAAGTACAAGATTGAACCAGAATTGATGATGAAGAAAGTTGAGAAAAATGCTTCCATAGATATGGACCAGTTTAAAAATCTTGTTAAAGAATGGGGAACCGAGAAGTCTAAGGTACAATGGTTTCATATAACTTTTTTTTTATTAGTAAGCGCGTTTCTCTTTCATTACTCACAAAATTTACAAAGGGGAGCAAAGCTCAATACATCTATAAAGATAGATATCAAAAGTCAAAAAGAGGGATGCAATTTATCTATGCAAACTTCTATAATCAGTATTTATGCAATGCCACACACTGTTTAGTTTGCTCCTACTGTCTTAAAAAACACATCTGTTTCTATGTATCCATATGTGATAAATGATAAGAGTAGCAAGAAGAGCTTCAATTCTGTTCTTTAGCAGGTGTACTTTCCGTATATCTCCTGGTATAAAGGATAACAGGGGCGTAGCTCTGCTCCATATTTCTGTTGTGAACTCACATCTCCACGTGATGTGGTCATTTGTTTCCCCTTCTTTGCAACACAAGCTACATCTTGATGCTAGGTTAACACCAATTTTATGCAGACAGTCTTCTGTAACCAGCCTGACGTGCATAGCTTTCCAGTAGCAAAGTATTGCTCTTTTAGGTGCTCGACTCTTCCACAGCCACTTGGTCCAAGGCAAGATTGGATCTAAGTTGAAAGTAGCCGGGGTCTTCAACACATTGAGACAGAAATCTCCCTTTAAACCATGGATCTTTCCACAATTTCACATCAGTCCCCTTTCCAATGTGGAATTGGACATTATAGAGATATCTATCTCTTACATTGAGGATGTTCTTCCACATCCAGCTATTGGCTTGCTTATATTGAGGATGGTTTCATATAACTTGCATGTATACCTATCTACTTTTTCTAATTATATGTTTCTTATGGTTTAGAAAATTTCCGAGATCAACAAGTCAAACAGAGCAAAAAAAGTGATGGATCATACCACAGGATCAAAGCCATGGAGTTGTTATCAGGCAGAAATGGTATTAATAATGGACACTTGTCTTTCTTAGTAGGAGTTGAACATATAACATGGACAATTATTATGTTATCTATCATGTGTAGGTCAGTGAAGATCAACCTGTTGTGCCTCTTAACAAATTTTTGGAAAACGTTTACGACAAAAGTCCACAAGTGGTTAGAAAATGGATATTTGCTTTCCTATGATGTCTATAAAGCTACATATTCTTAGATATCTCAATTTAAGCTTTCCTTTTATGATGCTTTCTAATTACATCTTGAAATCTCTGATATCGTGGAAAACCAAGTAGCAAACCAAGAAGAAATAGATCCTAGAAGTGTTGATAATCTAACACGTGCTGCTTATTTGCAAGTTTTAAATCCTTCCAAAAAGGCTAGGATCCGAGGTGTTGGAATTGGACACAAAGAGATAGGACATAGGGGAAAAGCTGCCCGTATAAGATATGAAATGCTTCTTGAGGAAAGCAATGCAAAGGATGTATGTTGGATTATAACTAAACTTGAACTATTAGTTACAACTAGTCTATTAGATCGATGTTTGTAATTTGTTTTCTATTTCAGGATAAACTTAAGGAATTTGAAGAAACAGTAAATGGATTGAAGAACTCCGTCTCCCAATTAATGACTTGGTATAATCAATCACAGGTAACTCAGATTCACTTGTCTATGTCAATGTAATATATAATTTTTTTTTGACATTGTTGATGTATTTGTTATAGGATGGCGGTATTAATGTTGATTGTGCAGCTGAATACCCCAATCAGAATACTACAGGTGTCTTACACATGCAAAGTGGCACAAATAGGTCGGATGTGGGTTCTTTTCACATACAAGACAATACAAGTAATGGTGCAGATGTAGGCATGTTTCCCAGGCAAAATAATTCAAGTGGGATGGCTTAGGAAGACTTTCTAGACAAATCAATTCAAGCAATTCAAGGGAGACTGGAGTAGGCATGCTTTCCATACAAGGCAATTCAAGGGTGAATGGAGTAGGCAGGCTTTCCATACAAGGCAATTCAAGGGAGAATGGAGTAGGAAAACTTTCCATACAAGGCAATGAACATCCACTAAGATTTCAGCCACAGGTACCTCATAACAGCTATAGATTATTTTCAATATTCATACACATAAGAATATTAACATGTACACTTTATTAAAGGTTGCAGTTGAAAGTTGGTACCCTTCTTCTGGTAATAATCAACAAAGTCATCCTCAAATACAGAACACACCAAGCACATCTTCATCGGTGTCTTTTACACCAAGAACTCGGCGTTTAAATCAGGTATTCAATACGTGCTTTATTAAACTTCTAGTGATCTGAATGACATGATTTTAAAAAAACTGAAGGCTTTACATTTTTCATGTGTTTAAGATATATTCAGTATTGTATATCTTTTTCCTACCTGTGACATATTTGAATTTGTCACAAGACATCCAGAGTTTCATATTTTTAAGTCTTTAGTTGTTTTGTGTGAATGGACTTTATAGAGTTCAAATTTTATGTGTATGTTTTTATAGAGTTCTGTTGTACAATTCATGTTTACAACCAGTGTTGGTTATGTCGTTTCCAATTAGTAGGGTACTAATACTTGAATTTGTCACTGACTTAAATCTGCATTAGTAGGGTATTAACATAACCAATGTTGGTTATGTTGTTTTCTATCTTGCATGAGTTCAACCATCAATTTGTGTAGCAACTGGATTGAAGCAAAGTGCTTTCTTCAGCTAGTTTGATTCAGATGAAAATGGGAGAATATTACTACTTTCAAATGACATACTAGTAGCTAGGATGACTTCAGTTTGGAATTTCACGAATATCCTTACTACTAAATCTTAAGCCATTCTATCATCTTGATCTTTCTTTGGCTTGCGAAAAGTAGCTCAAAAAAAGATATTCTGATGGATTTTTAAAATGATTTCTAAAACGTAGGCATGTTGATAATGCTATCTACAAGCTGCATGTTTCATTACTATTAAAATGATTTAGGTATATTCTGGCAGGTCAGCCAATTTTCAGTGTACTAGATCATTGTGATCTTCTTGATCAATATGTTGGCTTGCTAAACGAGTTCAAGAATGACATATTATGAGGGATATTTAGATGAGCTCTAAATCTTAGGCGTGTTGATTATGTTATCTACAAGCTGCATCATTCTTTACAATTAGAATGGTATAGGGACATTCATCTCCAGACCTTTTAGTTGCATATTGTTTTTCTGTTGGATGGCATGTTTTTCACTAGAAACGACCAGCAGTAATTTATTAATTCAATTTTATCCGGCACCAGGTTTATTCAATGATCATGAAAGGTTTTATTTTTTCTTACGATGGTTGGTTCTGTTCTAATTTTATGCTATCTTGAAGCTCTTGTTGACCTCTTTCCTAGTTGTTTGTTGCTGGTTCAGATCTGGGCTGGAATGGCAGGGATCTATAGTTGGTTCTTGTTTCTTTTGTTCCTTTGGTTTATGGCTGCCTGGCGTTGGTGGATGTTCTCTCTTTGCTTTGTGTTGTGTAGTCTTGAGTGCTGCTGGTTGTTGACGGCTGGGGCAGGGTAGGTGCTGCCATTGTGATTCTTTCAAAGTGTTGATGATCTGCAGTATATGTTGCACTACTACAGAAGTGCCTTTTAGTGTCGGTTGTTTAACCCCCTTTGGCGTCGGTTTCTGAACGACGCCTATGTGGGCACCGCTAAAAGGTTGGACACTTCAGCGTCGGTTAAAAAACTGACGCCTATTTAACATAAAGGCATCGGTTTATTATAAAACACCGACGCCAAAAGGGTTCGCGCCACAGAAAACGGCGTCATCTAGGACGCTTTCTGCGTCGGTTATATACTAAAAAACCGACGCAGAAAAGTGTCCTAGATGTCTCCCATTTCCTGTAGCGCGAACACTTTTGGCGTCGGTGTTCAACAAAAAACCGACGCTGTAAGTCTGTGCTGACGGTTATCGGTAAATAACCGACGCCTATATCTATTTTTTTTTTATAAATCTGTTTGCAGGCCTGCTGTGGCTGGTCAGCAGGATGAGAACCTGCAGTTCAGTTTTCTGAACTGCAGGTTTACGACATCCATTGATATCAGCCTACAAACAGGCCACAAACCTGCAAAATTAACATAAAAAGATTCACACAAGTAGATACATTCAGACATCAATTCAATTGTCACGTTCACACATATAGAATCATTCAAATACATGTTTTAACATTCAGAAACATTCATTTACAAAGTATCATTCATCATCACTATCAACATCCCAATTATATCTTACAGTTGCCACTGTTTGTACAACTATTGCCCATTCTTCTCTTACTTCATCTAATGCTTCCCTCGTATATGGAGCATGTACATTTTTTAAGTGTTTGCCTATAGTGTGGTCAGTTTTAAACACCTGCAAAGAGAATGATGTATATAAGTAATAATATAAAAATAAGATTGATATATTTTATACTAACTAATGAGACTATATATAATACCTCATGTATGGTATCGATGTCTTTCTTCGCCTGTGTATGGTATAGAACTCTCCTCTAGTATCTCCCTCACAGACTCCTGTGCGGAGAGGGACATTCCAACTCGAGATATCATCTTCCGTTGCCTCCTCCGCAGCAATATCCTTATCTCTGAACGTTTCTCGTAGGATTCTGAACCCCTCCTTCCCTCTACTACATCGAAGCCATGCCACAGTTGAACCCTTTCACCGAGCCCTACCCGGCCAAACAGACGTCGCCTGAAGTACCACCGTCGTCGTCGTCTCCACCTCCATCGCAACTTGCTGTGCTAGTCCTGGAAGTTTATCACCCCACATGCTTTCCTCACCAGTTCCTGCCGCTAGACGACCACACAATGGAATCCAAGAGGATATGCAGGCGTTCGCCACAGACTATAGGATGAGTATACTCAGCTTATAGTCTTTGGCGAACTCCTGCATATCCTCTTGGATCCATTGTGTGGTCGTCTAGCGGCAGGAACTGGGGAGGAAGGCATGTGGGGTGATAAACTGCCAGGACTAGCACAGCAAGTTGCGATGGAGGTGGAGACGACGACGACAGTGGTGCTTCAGGCGACGCCTACTTGGCCGGGTAGGGCTCGGCGAAAGGGTTCAACTGCAGCATGGCTTCGATGCAGTAGAGGGAAGGAAGGGGTTCAGAATCCTACGAGAAACGTTTAGAGATGAGGATATTACTGCGGAGGAGGAGGAAACGGTAGATGATATCTTGAGTTGGAATGTCCCTCTCCGCACATCAAGTTGCTCCAGTGCTTCAGTGGGTACATGTGCATCATCAACCTAAAATTTGACAAAAATAAACACACTAAATTAGCATTTGTATTAAAAAAGCAAACATTACTCTAAACGTTTGTATTTTACCATTTTTGCAGCCGCCTCCGCGCATCTGAAAATGTCATTAAAAAGGCAAACATTTAGCATTTGTATTAACTAGAAAAAGGAAAACATTTAGCATTTGTATAAACTAGAAAAAGGAAAACATTTACCATTTGTATAAACATACATGTCTCTAAAATTGTGATCTTTTATCAATTAACAATCCTTCATTGTGATCTCCGCGCACATATAAGTCATCATTAGCTTCAATATTTTGTGGAGTTGGCAACCCAACTGAGAATGGACTGGAGTCATCATACTTATCATAGTACTCTTCTTCATCTATAGGATCTTCAATGAACTGTCTTTTACCATGAAGAACAACCGACCATTTATCATTTGCAGGATCATCGATATAGAATATTTGTTTTGCCTGTGATGCCAATATGAATGGTTCAGCCTTCTCGCCAATCATTTCAAAGTTCACCAAAGTGAAACCCAATTCATCCACTATAACTCCTTTGGTGTTATCAACCCAATTACATTTAAAGAGCGGAATATTGAAATCTATGTAGTCAAACTCCCAAATGTCTTCATTGACACCGTAATATGACATTTTAGCTTCACGTGGACTCTTATCCTTTGCACTTGCAAAGTACATAGTTGACGCTTGAAGAGTGACCCCACTATTTTGGACGACACTCTTATCATCTTGGCGCTTTGTGTAATATGTGAATCCATTAATGTCAAACCCTTCATAAGACATAACATTTGGTTTTGGTTTAAAGGCGAGACATTTGATAGTTTCTGTAATATCATTTGGTGTTTAAGATAGTTGATGTAAGACTTTATCTTCAAACCACTTAGTAAAAGTCTTATTATGCTCTCTAGCAAGCCACATTGAACTTGCTCGAGGATGTTGTCTCTTTATGAAATTGGTATGTTCCTCGATATAAACACTCACTTCGTCCATATTATGTAAAATATACAAGTGAGCTTGTTCCAACTGCTCACGGCTGATTACTTTCACCCGTGATCCCAAAATTCCTTTGCCCTCCTCAATATTCGTGTCATTATCAGGAGTGTCATTACCACTGAGAAAGTCATTGCAGAAATCCATAACCTCTCTCGCCACATAACCTTCAATAATACTCCCTTCAGGACGATAACGGTTTCGAACATCACCTTTAAAAACGCTCATGTATCGTTCAAAGGGATACATCCAATGCAAGAAAACCGGTCCCAAGATTTTCACTTCCCTAGTCAAGTGGACAACAAGATGTACCATGATATCAAAGAACGAAGGAGGGAAATACATCTCAAGCTGACATAGGGTAACAACCACTTCTCTTTGCAAATTATCGAGAGTATCAGGGTCAATAACTTTGCTGCATAGACTGTTGAAAAAGAAACAAAGTCTGGTAATTGCAAACCTTACATGCTTCGGCAATATAGATCGAATTGCCACGGGCAATATTTGTTGCATTAGAGTGTGACAATCATGAGATTTAAGACCTATCAACTTCAGATCTTTCATTGATACCAATCTACGGATGTTGGATGAGTAACCATGTGGCACCTTAACATTTACCAATCTCACTTAGGATGTAAGTGTATAATGTGTATTTGGTTTTCAAGAAAATTTTGGCAGCATTTCCCCGTTGTTCTCTAAGTACATATGTACTTAGAGAACAAACGGGGAAATGCTACCGAAATTTTCTCAAAAACCCAATACACATTATACACTTACATCCTAAGTGAGATTAGGTGTTCAAGAACAGTCCCAAACTGGGGACTATCCAAGATTTACTCCTACTGAGTAAATCTTGGACGGGTTTCTAGGCCAACAAATACATGTGTTGTCATTCTTATATAAACCCTATAATTCATGAAATCATTCTAATTCAATTTAATATGTTGGGATCACATAATTATATAATGACATCAGAATATACAGAAGAATCATAATTAACATGATTAACAACATGCTCATCAAACTAGGGTTTTCTTGAATATCATCTAATAAATCAAGAATTTCATAGTTTCAAACATGCAATAATTCACAATGCAATGTTATAAACTATAGGCAACATGGATAGATGAAATAAATAAACATCCAGCATCTATCACTTATTCAATCTTCAAGAAACCTTGACAAACATCCAACATCTATCACTTATATAATTTGCATGTATATACACCCTAAAGTGCCACAAATCATATAATAAAACTATCATGTTATGATATTAGGACCACTTAAAGCAGATTAGGCACATTAAGCAAGCAGAGTAGGGAGCCAATTTCGTGCAAGCAGATTAGGCAACAGATTAGGTCAGCACATAAAGAACCAATTTCGCGCCTGGGTAGGTCTGCAGGTACCTGGGCAAGAAGAGTAGGGTGAGGTCGAGCTGGTTGAGTACGTGGGTGGCGGCCGACGAGCTCCAGAACCAGCGGTAGTGACTCCGACGAGCAGGAGCGTCAGCCGCAGCAGGCAGGCAGGCGGCCAGGCGGCGGCAGGCAGGCAGCGGCCAGGCGGAGGAGAAGGAGAAGGGGGTACGGCGGCGCCGGTTCTCAGGCGTGGCAGGCAGGTGGGCACCAGGCGTTGCGGCGGCGCCGGTTGTCAGGCGTGCGGCGGCGCAGGCGGTTGGAGCAGGGGCGCCGGTTGTCAGGCGTGGTGGCGGCGCAGGGGTGCCAGAGAAGAAACGCGTCGGAGAGGGGCGCCGGAGAGGGGACGCCGGAGATGGGGCACCGGAGAGAAGTGCCGGAGAAAAACTAGTACCAGCAGTAGAGAAATCGCCGGAGAAATCGCCGCAATAGGGAAATAGGGTAGCAATGAGGGGAAGAGTCGGGCGATCGAAGGTTATGAAGTTCCCCAATAGCATCGGTTGTTTACAACAACCGACGCCTAAACATATTTACCGTCGGTCGTTCGCAACATCCGACGTCCATTTGGACGATATTTTCGTGAAAATGTTTGGCGGGAACCACATTCAGCGTCGGTTATTAAAGGACGACCGACGCGGAAAAGGACACTTTTCGCGCAAATTTCCATCGCACATAAGCGTCGGTGTTTTAACTACAGACTCGACGCCGAAAGTGACATTATTTTTTTCGCTCGAAAATTGGATGAAATAATGCGTCGGTTTTGTATAAACAACCGACGCTGTATACAAAGCGGTACCCGTGTTTGGCTGGTCTTTGAATATAGACGTCGGTTCTTCTAAATAACCGACGCCTTTAATATAAGGCGTCCGTGTTCCTTAAAAACCGACGCCCAGAAAAGCGACACTGAATGCTATTTCTGTAGTAGTGTTGGTCAGCTTGTTCAGCTATTTTGTGCCTGAGTTGTTGGCTCTACTGTGTTGGTCGAGTCCTTTGATGGTGGCTGATGTGTTGGTTGATCCTCTGTGCTCCCCTCTTACTTTTATAGAGATGGTCGAGTCTAGTTGTGTGGTCCGGTAGCCTGCTGAGGCAGTTGTTCACTTACATTTATATCTACTTCGCACTCACTCTGATTCTTTTGGTATTTATATTGATAGGGTAGAATTACTTTTAATGATGGATTTCGACGGACAATGCACCTTGGAGTAGACCAAAACTGAAATATAAGGGTAAGTTGTTTGTTGTACTATGATTTATGTATAAACTTTAAATTCTATTAATATAATGATTTGTCATTTTTAGGAGAAGAATATTCAAGTACCTAACCGTATGAGGCCTGGCATTGATGAAGAGAACCACACCATTTGAAGGAATATGGAAACATTATAGATCTTAAGAGTTTCTAGCATCATATGTTCATTGTCATCAATCTCAAAATTTTGAACCATATGTACTCTTTATTTATATCAACATTGAGCACGCAATGTATGGATAATATTTTGCTTCAATAACAAAATTTGGTTTGAGGTGATTTAACATTTTTATGTGTCATTTTGGTGTTGAATCTTCTTATGATGTCATGTGAATTAGTATAAAAATTTTGCTTGAGGTTATGTATACAAAGTTTTCATTTAAATTTTGATATTCACTATAGTAAAAATTAATTATCATTTAATAAATCATTCAATAATCAATAACAAAATCATTTAAAGTAGTCCCTCATAAATATATTGATGAAGGTCCAGATTGACCATCAAAATTGCATTGATGACGACCACATAGCCCCTCAAAAATAATATTAATGAAGGCATTATCCTTCAAAAATATATTCTCCATGACCATCAAGTCCCTCAAAAATGTATTTATGAAGGCTAAACAGTCCCTCAAAAAAGTATTTATGAAGGCTAAATAGTCCCTCAAAAATGTATTTATGAAGGCTAAATAGTCCCTCAATATAACATTCTTGAGGGTCAGTTGGTCCGTGACAATTGTATTCGTGAGGGCCACTGGTATTTGGCACGTGAGTTCTCTTCACGGACCATTTGTGAGGGCCAGACCCACAACCGTCCCTATTTCTGAGGGCCTGTAGAGAGGGGTTTGTGACAGGACTCTCCCGTGAATAATGACCCAATTTTTAGTAGTGTTCCTCACCAATAAAATAGCCATGCAACCAGTAAGAAATTGCATGCAACACATGGCAATACAACCTAGGTTGGGTATCGACCACCAAGGTCACCCACATCCTATGGTTGAAACAAACGTCAAGGAACCATGTAACGACCACCACAAAAGATCAGCAAACATGCATGGTCAAAACACAACACAAGGGAGCACCAAGGTCAAAACAAACTCAGCCAAAAAAGGTGTGTTGGTCGAGACACACACAAGACACACCAACAATGTTGAGACAAGAGTCGCAACACTCAACCAAGATCAACATGGTCGAAACCATGCTCCACCAAGAAAAACCATAGAAACCCTAACATCACCATAGGATGTCACATCACCAACTAAGGCCCAAACAAGGCGTCCATCTACATCATCTATCTCTCATGATGTTAAATCACTAAGGACACACTCTACATATGACAAATTGTAAGAGGACCCCTCATCATGAGTAAATTGCAACTTGGTCCAAAAGAAGGATACATAGCTCAAACATCATCCAAACTGGACCAAACTAAAAAAATAAGATTGTAACATGTCAACAAAGCATATCATAGGATTAGATTTAGGTTAACTATATTATTAAGAAAAGTAAGCATACCCAAGAACTTAGCTAGGTCAGGGGCCTTACAATGTGTGTCTTTGTTTCTCTATCTACATATGTGGTGGTCAAAAATCATGACTGGAACAACTATTAAGGTCATCAACTCTCTTGTATACTTGCATAATTGGTCCACAACCTATATTCTTATTGTCAACTCTTATAATGACACTGTATGGATCTTTTGCAAACAAAACCTTATCAAAATTCACCAGACGGACCATCTTCATTAGGAACATCAGATCATTACTTTCTACATTGAAGGCTAACCAACAACCATCTAGTGTGCGGGTTGTGTTGGGAAATATGGCATTAGATATGGCAGCAAAAAAAATTACTACCCTATTACCCTTAGACATTAGATTGTGTCAACAACTATGTAATGGGAAAGAGGGTTACAAGGTTTATACCTAGTCTGTGAGCAAGTCCAGTGGCAATCCCTTGCTGCAATGTCCACCATTCTTCAAGTTGCACTTAGACAGCTGTTAGCACCAGCCTTTTGGTTGATTACCATGGATAGAGGTTGACTACATCCTCCTAGTGGGTGGCAACAACCTCCTCACCTCAGTAGTAGTCCATGTAGACCACTGTGAACTCTTGGCATTCCAGATGAACGGACGAGAAGGAGTTGTCCCTTCTAGTCAATGTACTAGTATCGACTTGTTGTCCCAATTATCTCTCCCTTGCTATCCCCTCTTTTAACGAGTAGGACTTTCTTAGGTTCTCACATTACTAAAACTATGAGAAGACAACAATTGCAGAGTTTATTGTTATGTATCTAGAAATCCTTGACTACCTCTCTATTTATAGGAGGGTTAGGGTCAAGAGTTCAAGTCTGAGAGGGAGTTGAAGAGAGAAAATTTCATGAATTTTTTCTAGACCCTACAATTTTTGAACCGATTAGTTCACCACTGAACTGGTCAGATCACATGTGAGTTAGTTGTTTCAACTCTTGAACCACTCATTTTAAATTGTTTCACAATCAGAATTGTGTTGGCAATTAATATTTGATTAATGCACAACATGATCTCAACATCAATCCTTCATCTAATCAAATTTGATCAACTACATAGTCAATTCACAAATTGAGCCAATTTGTTACTTGCCAAACTGGACATTTTAGAGTTTTGATTGCCAATACTAGTTCAAACTGACTTGAATCTTGAATCGATCAGTTCAACACTTGAATTGGTCAGTTCATAGTCTAGCCAGTCAATTTCCAACAATTGTTGTTTAAATTGAATACCTAACACTTTATTAATCAAGTGAAACATCATTAATGAATAAACTCCTATTACAGGTTTATCCTTGGTGTGTGACCCTATAGGTTTCGATTTACATGGGCATTGAATGTCCATAACTAATTTATGGCATCACAAGCAATGAGTGGTATCTAGCAAGGCATCATTGCTACCCAAGTATTTAGAGAATAACTTCAATGTACAATTTGTTATTGTTGTTACACTGATCGTATAGTTCCTTTGTCAGTGATATCCAGATTGAACTCGAGGCATGGAATTGTCATCCTTTTCAAGATTCAATCCATGTTCCATGAACTAGAGCAGATTATGTAAGATATATGTAATCTCAATATCACATATTGACTCACATGAGCATGGGAAGTCATTTCTCAATCTTTCTTATCAAGTGGCCAAGATATCATACTCCTATAGGAGGGACAAGTCCCATCTAGATCACCCACAGTCATCCCCATGTGTCACAATGCACCCAAAAACCACCTTTATGGAAACCCTTATTCATGTTCACGGTAGATGATGTCAAAGTAAATTGAACGACATGTGATGAGTGTAGTGGTTTTAGGTCTAAGAATAAAAATCACCACCATCACTATGAGAGAGGATTCTAACTACCAATTATGGTTTCCATGTATCACTCTCAAGGTGAATTTGTCTAATACACTATTCTCTAACAAGTATCTATGTTTTTGGTTTGATATCACATATCATGATGAATGAGATTTTGCATCAACCAACACACGCTTTAGTCTTATGTGTAATTGTTGTCTATCATCCTTCCACAATAACATCTAAATAGGGACAAAATAAGAATGTGTATACTCTTAACATCAATTTGATCTTATTGTTCATGTCTTTAACCTAAAGACAAATGTCATTGAGTAAAATCATTCTTTAGACATTTTTTATGTTACATCATTATCTCATAAATGAATAAAATGGACTAAACATAAGTTTTCCTTTATTATTAATCAAATCAGTACAAGATATTCAATTATAATCATCACATGATTGACTATATGGGAATACACACCAGCGTACTCCCACTTACACTTAGAGAAAATCACCCATGAACTTAATCCCAAGTGAGCTAGAAATACCTTCATCCTTCTTCTACGAAAATGTTTTTGTCAAGGAGGTCACCCACATTGCTTTCAGTTGATACTCTATAAATCTTCACATCTCCTCATTCTATGATCTCTCATATGAGATGGAACCGTTGTTGTATGTTCTTGGAGTGTTGATGTGGTCTGGGTTCCTAAGCTTGTGAAATCACTACAAAAAAAATGGTCTTTAACTATAAATAAAAATTGTAGCGAAAACCCCATATTTTGTAGTTAAAGGATTTAACTACATATTTCTTTACATATACAAATTGTAGTATATGCTCGTATAGCTAAAGCCTTTAACTATATTTTAAAAATATGTAGTTAGATAATCCATTCGCTACAAATTCATATGTAATAAGAAGCGTATCTAGATATTGTCCTTACACGTTTAAATGTAAGTGTAATTATAGCTAAATGTATGACTACAATTGCATTTGCAGTCAGTATGTAGCAAAAACATGAAGTTAATACATTTTATTTGTATTTAATGTGTAGGGAAAGGCAGCAGTTACTATATACATATATATGTAGTTGATTATGCATCTAGCTACATATGTTATGCCATTTAGTACACATACATATATGCTTAATTTGATTATTCATATATATATATATATATATATATATATATATATATATATATATATATATAGTGTAATTTTTTAGTATACAAGATCTTTTAGTAAGAAAATTGTAGTATTTAGAACAAGTTATGCTCATTATGCCAACAATCTTACTTTCATTTATAATGAAGCGTCAAATGTACATGGGGAGGACATATACCTTGCCCCTATTACACAATGTGTACAAAGAAAAGTATATACATATATCAATGATTCAGTGGTCTACTAACATCTTTGTGAAAGAGTTGTGTATTTCTCGGCCATTTTTAGCATCCTTATTGTCTTCTTCTTTCGTTTGAGCTCTTGTTGTTGTTGCACCATCATGAAGAAGAGCATGTGTTGGATTAAAAAGTATAAACAAGACAATCTTAACTTGGTTGAGCAGGGTTGCCCTCTTGCGAAGATGTTCTTTCTCTTAGCTTTAGAACCAATATTTCATCTTCTCATCACAGTTGAGAAGGGTTAGCATAGATTGCAGAGTCATTTCTTATACACATGCGCAAACCAAGCTCTCAACTCCTCATCTTTATAAGCTATTGTGTCTTGTGCTACTCTTTGCTGAGATACATATTAATATCAAGTTAGTTGCTAAGGAACTATTAATATACAAAAAATAGGAGTATCAAACTAGTAATTTAGGAGTATCAAACTATTAATGTATCAAACTGCATTAGACCTTATAAATTGATAATTGGGCAAGTCGTACAGCTTAAAGTGGAACCAGGAAACCAACCTTTTAAGCACACTTCAAAGGTAAACGCAGAAAGGCCAACATATAGATCTCCAGTAGAAATAACAAAAGTATGCATAATACTAATGTATTACTCTTTCCAAAGAAGACCTAATGCAAGGAAGAAGTTCACATTCAAATTAGTAAATGCAATTTGAGGCATTTTGGAACATGGAAACATCCATTTTTCTATGTGAAGAGTGAACTTAGCAGAGGGCATCATCTATTCTTTTGTTTGAACGTTGAACTTTGGTTGTAGTGAGAAAACTATTCCACAACGAAGCATGTAGAGTTTAGTGTCCTACCTTCTTTACCCCTTCTGGATTAGTAAGTTTTCTACCTAGATCATAACTCATAAGGACATTGGGTTTCATGCACGAACACATCAAGATCTCTCACGTCCAGCCTTGAATCATGTATCTGACGCCTCCCTATATTAAAACACATCATATCATGGCAAATAGTAGGTGATGATTAAAAATATACCATAGATTGCGAGCTTAGATGAGTAAAGATGCTAGAGAGTATTGCTTTCATTCAGAAAATACATAACGATTTTGGAGTTGTAGTATCCGCTGATAGATAATTACTTAGGAGCACTAACACCTAGCTTCCATTCAACATGTTAAGATTCTACTAATTTGTTGCTTTGTAGGCTAGATAGGATGCCTACCTGGATAATGGATAAATTTTAGTCGGCTACTTCATTCTCTAGACATCCTCCATGCACTTAGAGAAGCACTCCTCAAAGACAAATCTATATTGGAGGCCCTGGAGAACATTTGATTATATTCGGGGCCCTGTAGATGGAAAAAGAAAGGAATATGCGACAATCAATAGTAAACAAGTTACAATGTCTTTTAGCAATTATTAAACATTTGTAAACTGAGATTGTGTAAGCTTAAATAACACCAATATACCTGATGCATTTCAACCTATGGAGCATCTTCTTTTTCTTTGGCTTGCCTCTCTAACTGGATAAAAAGACAGACACACACATAGGGAGCATCAAGATGGATCAGCAGATGGGGTACAGTTTCACAGATGGATCAGCAGGGGTCTAATTGATGCAAGTTCATGATGATTACTAACGTTTACTTCTAAGAAGAGTGCCAATATTGAAAACGCGCGCCCAATTTCATTTCCAGTAGATGCTAATTCATGCAAGTTCTACATTATTTTCACATTAATGTTGAAAATATTGTGGTCTAGATTCTATTATGTATGGATAATGGTATGATCAATCAAGAAGGTTACAACCCCTGGAGTATTGTTGCAAAATATTGCAGATGCTAGGAAAAAGGAGGGGATGAATCTAATGAACTCACAAGAAAAGTAAAATCAAGCATAACACCCTCCAGAGGAAGGTTGGGAGAAATTTAACACAGATGATGACTTCAAAAATGTAAAGGTGCCATTGTAGTTGTGGGGAAAAGAAAAAACAACAGTTGCATAACTGTAAAAGCACGTAAAATAGTAGCACACTCCACCCCAGAAGCTAAGGCAGTCTTCCTTTTTCCATGGAAAAAGTATGAAATCTTAATTTAAGAGGCTTTTATAGAAATTTCAATAACTTCATACAGGTAATGAAATGATGGAGTATATCACATACATGCAGTAGTAGCAGTTGACCTGAATATAAGCTACTAAAAGATTTACCTTACCTGCAAGTGAAGAAAATAAGAAATGATGTAACTCATTCTCGATTTCCTACATTTAAAGTTGGTGAAGGACTGTAATCTTGTATAAAATGGAAGTATTTTCCATATAAACTAAGGAGGAATCATTTTTTTATCATGATATAACTACATCACAAGGAAGCACACACAATAGCAGGGGGTCGACAAGGGTAGTAAAGGGGGGAGGGGGTTTTGTGGCAGTTGTTTTCCACTGTGTTACT
The DNA here is from genome assembly GCA_963693085.1 of Alisma plantago-aquatica. Taxonomy (NCBI): domain Eukaryota; kingdom Viridiplantae; phylum Streptophyta; class Magnoliopsida; order Alismatales; family Alismataceae; genus Alisma; species Alisma plantago-aquatica. The sequence goes on along the minus strand of OY856413.1, from coordinate 274,021,868 downwards.
GAAATTGCAGCATTGTGTCTAAAGGTACAACATCTATAATAGCACATGGCAGTCACAACAATAACTAAGACAGTGAGAATGGGAAGAAGATGAACAAGAAAAAAAGGAAAAATAACATAGATACCTTCTTGTATATGATAAGAGAATTTACATTTTCTAAAAATACCAGCTCAACTTCATGAAGAGACGTCTTATATTTCATTTTTACTTCCCAACTCAGATTCATATTAAGATATAAGTTTTTGTCTCTTCCAGTACCAACATAACTTATACTTAATAACTAGTATAGGTGAACAACTAACACAAAAAAGTAGTATTATGTACATAATCCACAAACCAGATCATTGTGAAAGTGAGCCGATGAGTCCTTCTTTATGCTTATCCTCAGTAGTTTATTCTGAAGTGGATATGCATGAAGCCCTTGGTTAGGAAAATGAGCATAGAACTGAGTATGTTGACGAAATCTAGAACACAGAGATATAGCTAATGAAAGACTATCAATCTTCTCAAGCATGCCAGTACCTTTAGTAGTAGGATGTGTGCTAACTTTTTCAAAAGTGCTCCTAGCTTTATTTAAATAGATTCTACTTGATCATCTTTATAATCGTAGTTCAAATGTTTTCGAGCCAGCACTAATGATTCCTTAGGATCAATTTTTCATTTCAACTATGATGCATCCCTGCAACACTAAAATTTGAAACAAATTTCAGTATCCAACTGAGAGCTGACTATAGTAAGAAAAGACTTTAGTGAAATCATTTTGACATCATGATATAATACTATCAAAAATGCAAAGTTCTGTTCATGGCCTAACTGTGTCTTACCAGATTAATATAGATGGAATATATAATATGTCAGCAAGTACATGGAAAATGTACATCATTGATATCAAAGAGGTCAAGAATGAGAGACTCACGCCAAGGCTGAATATGATATCAAGTTCCATCTAATTCGGGCTTGGTAGAACATAAAGAGCTATTATAAACCTGATTTAGTCTCATGAAACCAGCAGCCAACCATAGGATGTTCCTCAGAAATTACTATGAAGTTACACTAAGAATGTGTACAATCATGACTATTCCATGGTGGTTCCTGGTAAGTTACAGAAACAATCATGACTGTGTAAACAACATGCAGTTACACTTGTTTGTTCCTAGTAATAATGTACATAACTTCATGTACTTACGTATAGGAATATCTGTCTCCACCACGTGTAGTGTAGCTAGCAAGCTCCATAACCCTCACTCAAATTTCAATAGTCAAGCAGTCACTATCATCAACCAAAAGAAGCAATAAACTAAAACATGAGATAGAACAGTTTATGTTCGTTCAATGCAAGTTGTTCCTACCTCATAGGCTTTTAAGGTGTTATATTGGACCTTCCACTTTTTGGGCCATCTTCATATCAGCTGCACGTTGAATAAAATATGATTATATATGGATGTAGTGGGTTGTAATGTCATAGAAAAATAATTAAATTGTAATTGTGTATGATCTATGGAACTGGTGTATTGTTTCTGTAACACTGCCCTAACAAACCAAAGAAAGCAAACATGCTATGGCTGACAAATTTTGAATTTGAATGAATTTGGTAGTTTGACCCAGTGGTCTCCCTTAAAGACAAATGAAAAGCATTTATAGATAAACTTCTTGAAGGCAAAATCTTGAATCACCACTAGTACTAGTGTTACAAAACCATAGTTATTGAGATGATTTATGTTAGAGAGTCCATATTAGTCTATTAGTTAATAGGCTAATTAGTTTAGTGGGCCTTTATATTCCAGCCCGTCTAGTTTACCTGGGTCCTAAGTAGGTGTCTCTTCTCTCCTATACAAAGGAGAGGTCGACAGTCTTTGTAAATATCACAATTATATTAGTTCAATTCTTATATTTCACATGGTATCACAGTGTGTTTCGTCCTGAGAGAACCCTAGCACCGCCGCTTCCCTCTCTCTCCCTCCAAGCAGACGACTTCTCCCTTGCAGCTGTCGCCGCTCCTCTCTCCAAAGAGAGAAACAGCGAGCTCTCTCCACCTGCGAGCGGCTGTTGCCATAGCCTAGGCCGGTTGCCCGCTATGAAAGTCTGGCCTACATGGCTCTTTCTTCCCTTTCTCTCTAGCCGCCATATCCGGTGGTAATCTCCATCCGCCATTCGAAACAAACAGCCGAAAAAACCGTTGCTGCCACTATCGCCGCCATCACTCATCGCTCCTTCTGATGCATCCATCACAACAACGCCAACCCGATGACAGCGCCACCACCATCTGCCGCAGCAGCCGCCCAGCCGCTGTCGCTACCCAAGCCAGGCGTAGCAGCCGCCATTGTGGGTAGACGCCGCAACCATCTTCCGCCGCCTATCAGCAAGTAGCAATAGTTTTCGTTGCTGCTACTATCATCAATAGCTAGCCACTGGTGTCCATGAGTGTCCATCATCCATCGTCGACCATCCGTGAAGCAACATGCATCCCCGTCGATACTATCGACAAAAGTCGATGGTATCGAGTTTATCACAGCGACAGAAGAGCGTCTGTCGATACCATCGACAGTCCTGTCATTGGTATCAAGAGTTGATCAGTGGCGATGTGAAAAGGATACACCTATCCTGCAAGCTATTGCCTCTCGCCATTGTATATGTGCTCGTAGGCTGCAGTGTTGCTTTATCCAAGCAACCGTATCCCAAACCTTGATCACACTTTTTCAATCGGCGCTCCATCTCATGAAGTCTTCAGATCAGCCTTCATCGTCGCTTTGGAGAGGCTCCCCTTGGCTCCGCATGCATCCTCTTGGCATGCAATATCTTCGGAGTCACACAGGAGACCCTTTGTCATCTCCTATGTTGTGACAAAGTGCTTCATCAGCCGAGCGTCATATCTAGCCATCATCCATAAGATGCTCCATCATCATCCCGGCGATCCTCATTGGAATGTTTGTTGTTGTGTGCGTCATCATGCTACTGCTGCCATCTACAGCCGGCGATCACCCATCACTCTCCACCGCTACCAAACAACCATGTTTGCTACCCCCATATGCATTATCCCTGTCTCTATTTGGATCCGTAATCGGTCCTATTTTTGCTAATCGAATCTTATTTTGACCCTAATCGAATTTCGGGTCGAGACTAGATCCATTTATTTTTTTACCCGGATCTCATATTGACCCATTTAGTATACTCTCTCCGGTTATTGGTTTCCATTCTCCACATTTTTACTCATCTCCATTTCACATATTCCTCTCTTATCCACCTTTTTCTTTCTCACCCACCCATGTCTTGTGTGTATCCCTTTCCACAGTATGGGGGGGTCATGTATCCTTTTCTCCACACCAAACACTCACTCTAGTCATATTTGGTGTGTGGGGGGATAGAGAGGAGAGGAAGAGATGAGAAGAGAGAGCAAGCATGAGAGCATATGAGAGAATGTATGAGAGAGAGAGTATGAGATGAGATGATGATATATGTATTCAGGTTATATATTCCAAGCTATCTTCATGGAGCTTCACATTGTTTAGCACACCGGCTCTCTACTTCATCCACCATTGATGATCCAGCGTCAACACCGCATCTGCATTCGTACCGCGTTATGTACGTCAGGTGTTGATGGTGTATTCCTTTAGTTGCATTCACATGAGACAGATGGGTGCTTCTTCAGAAGCTCAATTTATCTTCACCGAGCTACTTCATCACATCTTCTCCGAGCTGCATCTGTTGTATCAACATCACATGTTGCTGATCTACTTGGGACCTTCCTTGATGGATGATCTCCTTTTCCATCAAGCCCCCAAGGTTCATGCGTCAGAGTTTTATGTTTCCTGCATCGTATCAAGCAGCAGATCGTCTGTCAGAGTTTTATGGCGAATTGTTGTAGTATCAGGCCCATTCTTCAGATGTCCTCATTCCAGATGCACTTCAGGGAAGACCTTCTTCAAAGCTCGAGTATATTCAGCCTGCAGAGTCATCATCACCATACGTTTTAGGGGGAGTATTATTTCAGGGGGAGTAACATATTTTGTATGGGAGTGATATTTATCTTTTATCTTTCAGTTATCATTTCTTTTATCATTTTATCGAGTCTTGTAACCTCCAAGCTTTGGACATGTGTTTCACCCATGCTCCAGCTTAAGGGGGAGTGTTAGAGAGTCCATATTAGTCTATTAGTTAATAGGCTAATTAGTTTAGTGGGCCTTTATATTCCAGCCTGTCTAGTTTACTTGGGTCCTAAGTAATAGGGTGTCTCTCCTCTCCTATATAAAGGAGAGGTCGTCAGTCTTTGTAAATATCACAATTACATTAGTTCAATTCTTATATTTCACATGGTATCAGAGTGTGTTCCGTCTTGAAAGAACCCTGGAGCTGCCGCTTCCCTCTCTCTCCCTCCATACAACCGACTTCTCCCTTGCAGCCACCGCCACTCCTCTCTCTGTAGAGAGCAACCGCGGGCTCTCTCTACCTACGGGCGGCCGTTGCCATGGCCTAGGCCGGTTGATCACTAGGAAAATCCATCCTACATGGCTCTTTCTTCCCTTTCTCTCTAGCCGCCATATCCGGCGGTAATCTCCATCCACCATCCAAAACAAATAGCCGAAAAAATGGTTGCTACCACTATCGCCTCCATCACTCATCGCTCCTTCTGATGCGTCCATCACAACAGTGCTGACCCGACGCCAGAGCCACCACCATCTGCCGCAGTAGTCGCGCAGCCACCGCCGCTGCCCAAGCCAGGCGCAACAGCCGCCGTTGTGGGTAGGTGCCACAACCATCTTCTACCGCCTATCAGCAAGCAGCAACAGCTGCCGCTGCTGCTACTATCATCAATAGCCAGCCGCCGGTGTCCATGAGTGTCCACCATCCATCGCCGACCATCCGTGAAGCAACCTGCATCCCCGTCGATACTATCGACAGAAGTCGATGGTATCAAGTTTATCACAGTGATAGAAGAGCGTCTGTCGATACCATCGACAGTCCTGTCGATGGTATCGAGAGTTGATCAGCGACGATGTGAAAAGGATACACCTATCCCGCAAGCTATTGCCTCTCATCGTTGTATCTGTGCTCGTAGGCTGCAGTGTTGCTTTATCCAAGCAACCGTATCCCAAACCTTGATCGCACATTTTCATTGCATCATGTTGTGTTTTTGTTTAAAAACAATGCTAGTTATTTTCACCCTGATGTATGGCCAAAAATAGAGTTTCCTGCCTGAGAAAATAGTGAGCAAAGAAAACAAAGTGATGCAAAAGAATATACTATTTAGGAATATGGAAAAAAATATATTGTTTAGAAGCTTTATACCTTGCTTACTTAATGTTATTTGACTTATTACCTTACCAAATTTTCTTATTGATTCAATAAAACTTTGCTTTTACTTATTTTATTCTTAAATGATACAAAGTGCATTAATCATATATTTTAGATAAAATGTGTTATTCTATATTTGAAATGAGGCACGTTCCTTGCTTTGGTATGACGATTTCTCTTCTATACAATGCATTTTGTAAATTGAAAGTATAAGCATAATTATTGAAAAATTGCATATGCTTATATCTGTGGTGTGTAGCAGATGGAATTTATAATAACTGAGGTTTCCTTCACTACTTTTGAATGATAACTTTGTAACTGATCCATCTAATATATCTAATTTATATTAGACCTACCTTATAGCAGCAGTACCTTGGGAGTCAGCATCATTGTCACGACCACCCATATGAACAATCAGAACCTAACCTGGATGACTGAAATTTGCAGGAAATGTGCAGAAAAAATTGATTGGTGTGTAAGGCATAGAGATCAGCTTCAACAGAATGGATCAAAAATCAAATTTAAACTTCAAAGGGTAAAGTTTGTGGATATCCTACAGAAAGGCCTCATTTTTTGTAGTGTTATGATAACATTAATAAACATTGTATCGTCAAGGAGAGTATAGTACCAGACTGCACAGAAATGGACTGATCAAAGACTATCATTCCTCCAGCTTCTTGATGAGAGTGACCACTGGATTGAGAGGACAATGAATCTTGGTATTGCAACTGACGGGCTAATGAATTCATGTTTTTAGGCAGTGGCACAAAAGATTCAACATTTAGGCTCAAAGTCTTTGGAATTGAAGATTCTAGATTGTGAACCCCATTAGAATTCCACCATGATGGTATGTAACAGTAATGTCATTGATAAATGCTAATACAACCTACTAGTTACCTTAAAAGAAGTTCCCAATAGTGAGATTTTATCACCTCCATGGAAAATGACATCTTGCCAAGAATCAACTTAGACGATATAACCCTCATTGTACAAGATATTGTTATATTACTAGTTGCAGTTGTATCATCAGAACAAGAACATCTTGATGCAATCAATGGGAGTTCTAGGGCATCATCATTATTGATTTGAACTTCACTGAGACCTGCAAACATTCACGGTTGCGCACACAAGTGACATAATAAGAAAAACAAGATAAATAAGAAGAAAGCATAATGCGAACAAATTTTAGTTAATATATGAGCAATAACATCAATAATGTATGAAGCTATACTACTTCAAGTGGTGGAAACTAAGCCTGAATAATGATGAGCATTTGCATCTTTTTGGCAGATGTTGGACCAGCTAGACTGGGAGTAATGATTTTCATCTTCAATAACAAGCAACCACACCTACCCACCTTAGTTGTTGGTACTAAATCTCTTGTGGTCGATTACAATCTGGGTACACCAACACAGTCTCATTCTTCCCTCCACCTACCAATTTCCCTGGGTGTTGTTACCCTCTAGACCTGACTTCCTCAAGATCATACCAAATTGATGGATGGACTAATATGAATGGTGCATTTCTCAGTACCATGATCAGAGATGATAAAGGCAAATCCTTGTTGTAGTTTAGTGGAAGATCAATGGTCTATGTGATGATGCTACTATTGAAGTGGAGGCCACCCTGTTGGGTATTTGAACTGTTGTGGCACTGGGACCTAGAAAAATGATTCTAGAATGTGATGCAATCAATCTTCAAGCACCGATCATTTTCAACAGGAAGTTGAACCAGGAATGGGCGTGTAATACCTACTGATTATTCAAAGCTAGATGACAAGATAGTTGAAATCAGTCCTATAGCTCTTAATATTCCAATCAGTATCTAGATTCAACATAGCACAATAAATTATATGAGAAAGCATATGGAAACTTAGTATTCGAACCACTATACTACAGAAATTGCATTAGCAATACAATCAGTGGATGAAATCAAGAAAATATTCATGGAGGACTAGTTCATGTTGTCAATCCTGATCCAGACTAAACAAGAGCATTTTGAATCATCAACCAGCCAGCAACGATATTATTCATCCATCTTCACCACTTGCAACAACCACAGTAATAGGATATCACTACACCAGAGGAGAACAAGGAATAATAAGAAGTAAATACCACACCCTACTTGCTTCACAGAATAATAGCACAAAAACTGCATAGTAGGAAAGAAAAGATGCTCCAACAATCACAAACAGCAACAATTGCAATAAAAATGAAAATTAATTGATCAAGTGTATCAGTCAAGAAATGAAAAGTTTATGTTTTAGTTTAACTGGTAATTTTGGTAGAAGTGACTACAGCCATAAGAAATAACGTCTAAAACATTATATTTGAAGGTGTCTTACAAAAAATAAGAAAATAAAGCACCATGTGCTTGTTTGAATGTCAATCCTACAAGTATACATAAAAATATGTTTTCTCTTCCTCCCACTGCAGGAAAAGTGATTAAGCAATGGAAACAAGATGAGTGTTTGGAAATACATGTGGTTTCCAAACATAAAAGATTATGCACCACATTTGACAACATGCGTAAGATCAACATTCTGAATGTGAAGGTTATGTTGGTTCATGTACATCACAACAAGAATCTGGAAAAGCTCAATGAACTCTTTAACGATGTGGATAAAGGTATCATATTGAATATACCCATCTGTAACCACAACATTAATGAATTATATAGTCTTCCTACATTCAATGGGAACTACACCATTCACTTAGCCTATTTGCTTGGTTACAAAAGGAAATACCCAAATTGGTTTGGATGTCAAGTACAAATCATAGAAACTCAGAACCTCATAGAATCCAAAATCTCCTCCTAATATATGTCATTTACTATGCCACATTTGTTCTAAGCATATCCCAACTATCATCCAGGTAGCATCAAGACATATTACAAAATTTGGGGCATGCAGTCTTTGTGGAGATGTCATTGAAAACACTCACCACGTTTTTTTATTACAAGCTTGCTACTGAAGTATGAAAATAGATCTATTCATACAGATTTAGGTTTGCCTTGGGACTATGTTTTTTATTTCATATGTGCATTCAACAGATGGGAGCTAATGATTGCTAGCAACTGAGTCAGATTTGACCAAAATTCTTGTCTAGACCAACTATAGTGCTCCTATGTAGTAACCAAAATTCTTGTCCGGACCAACTCTTGAAATAATGAGGAACAATGAATATGTGATACAAGGGTACCCTATGTAGCTTATTCTGCCGTCATGTGGATACAGAACAAGCTAGAACTAGCACAAAAATCATGTCACTACAGAATAACTTAGTTTCCAATAGATATATGAAGTAGAGAAACAAAAACAATTTAGTTGGCCAAAATGGAATCATATTCTAGTGAGACGAGTAGCCTAATTTAGAGGCAATATTAAACCCCAAACTTTACTACATCTTTTGTGAGACATTATTTGGAAAACAAAGGAACCTTCACAAAGTGGGAAGACACCAAATTCGAGGCATAAAACAACATTAAAATGATTACTATGATTCAATATTCATATGAAGTTACAAATATTATTAAACACTTGGTATTTAGCATAATATCCATCCAATGCATTCCTGCTGAAATTCAGTTGTGAACTGTAAAATGCCATTGCAGCATATACACATTTTTGTTTAGGAGCTTTAAAAATATCAAGAAAAGAACATGTTGGCTTACATTCTTGAATTTAGATAGCAATACAAATGTCTAAGGATGGTATTTACAAGTAGCTAAGTAGAAAGCTCTATAGAAAATAATGGACCAAAAGATAAGAGTTTCATGCACTTGAAGAAAGAGGTACCAACCTGCATAGATGAAAATCAATGTTCCAGGAAAAGGAGATCATAATATAATTAAAATCATTATGCCTATCAAATTATTTTATAGCATTAGAAAACACTTACTCATTGATGGAGTCATCCACTCTCCATCTAGCATCACAAAGATGGTGGAATTGCAACAACCATCAGAACATTCCCCTAAATGGAAAGCCACATCATGAATAAACATAAAGTGGCGAGGCTTTAACCAACAATAGACAGCAGCCCTTTGCAGGTGATTTCTAATCATCAAAGAAAAGCTCCACAAGATCACATATCAAAAGGATAGGTTATATCAGGCCCTTGGGAATTCGAGAATAGGGAGAAACCAACAAACCCAACATTATAGTCCCATCATTGCTATAAACATCTTAGATAGAAGTCCTTTGCAAATGCAGCATCAAAGCCATCAGAAAGAAAAAAGTGTCATAGAGATCAGTAGGACTGCTGAATCATAGGCATCAAACAGATAAATAAGTCAACACACAGAACAAACCACACGAGTCTTCCTCAACTGCATCAGTCAATAGTTCTTATCATATATATGACCAAGCAATAAAGTAAACGATGCCCATCAAAATGCTGAACCTGATGTTGATATCTACCGCACATAAAAATCACAACAAATTCAAGTATACACATAAATATGAATCAGTGCACTAGTACCCTACAACCAATATAATATTGTTAATAGACTTTCCAATAAGAATGAGTATGATGCATGTTTATAATACACAGATGTACCAAATGGCTATGTGGCTATATGTTAAATGCATACTGTTAGGTAGAGATCATAAAAAAATGAAAACGAACTGAAGTTTGTTTCAATACTTCAAATAGAATTTGGTAGCAATTTTTCCATACTCTATTACAATCACTCAAAAAACGAGTATGTTCTAGTCCAATTAGCCTGTACTTTGTTACAAAGTTTAATAAACAATAAGAAAACAGAGAATATGGGTGATACATTAACACAATAAAAAATAGAAAAACTATAATGCATAGTACCTCTAAAGTGAAGTAATATAATGCATGTAGGTATCTTATAATTTAATATGGACTTCCATATTAAGACATCTAGCAAAAAGAACATGACTGAAATGTCATGTAGCGTTAACAACTTGATTCATACCAATTTGAACAACAAGACAACTGATATCTACATACATGTTGTCATACTAGCCCATACAACTTCAGGGTACAAGATTCAATATTCTTTGTGTCATTGGTTGTTATTACACACTAAAAATTTGTTAGGTAAATAAATAATTTTAATTGGATAAACTTGATAGTTTTGAATCATGGTACAGTTAAAAAATATAGACATAGAAATAATTCTGGTCTACTTACTACTACACTTTCCACCCACTCATCTTCCCCTCACCCATCACCCACCCACCCACCCACGTATCCTCCATTATTCTTCCTCTATATGTATCCTATATCCCTACTGGTGTTATGACCATCCTTCTCTATTGTTGGTGCTTGCAACAGTAAGAAGGTAGGAAACAGATGGAAGAGGAGGTAGTGGAGAGAGAAGGCATGCAGAAGAGCGGAGACAGTGGAGGATGGAATGAAAGAAAGTAGGGTAGACAAGAATGTACAGAGGAGTAGGTACCCAGGCAGAACTGAGATATAGGTAGGAATCAAGATTATTTCAGGGGAAGGTGTGAGAGTGGTTGTAGAAGAAGTTGGGATTGGAGATAAGTTCTCTAAGGCAAAGTAGATTACCTCAGGTTCCTATGACAATGATGAAGACAAGAAAGTTGAAAGGCTTATGCTCTAAGCATTCAAAAGGTTTCCTATCCTCATAGCAGGTATCTTAAAGACCACATTTTATTCATTTGAGACCTAAATGCTCATCTATAGGTTTCCTGTCCTCATAGGTTGAATAGACAACAATAGATGGGACTCTGACAAGTGTCCCAATAGCACTAGTCATGATGTGCAATGTGCTACTAGTCATATCCCTTTAAGATCCACAATCAACAACTAGATAATTGTTATTTTTGTTAATATAATATTGTTGGCATATTCACAGGGGTACATGCTATGTCAACACACTTTTAACTTCATCAAATGATCATCCAGTACAATGTGAAGAAAGTTGTATCAATATCCAGTTTGTTAGCAAAATCCTAATTTGTATTTTTTATGGGAAGAAAACATACATGTTTCTCACTTAGCTCTATCATCTACTTGAATATATGCAGGGCCTGAATCCGATCATATTGTGTTTTCACCTATTCTTACTTAACTTGTTCAACCAACGCTCAAAAGGGACAATAGCTTTGCAAATAGCATGTGAAGTTTATTAGATATCACGTCAGAAAACTAACTAAATTGGAAACGGTTCCCTCTAAATGTGATAAGAAATGTAAGTACTTACGATGTGGGGTATTCGAAAGAAAAGCGAGAATCTAATCTTATATTATGAATGTACCAGTAATCAGAAATATTTTCCACCAGTGCTTACCAATTAGATATAATTGCTGCGTGAATGGTCTGAGAACAAAATTTACTTCCTGATTAAGATGTGGCGGTTATGAGGTCATACGTAACAGAGCAGGGCATGTACATTGTGTGTTTGTTGTTTTGCTTTGAAAGAACATTGGGAATGTTGACTATTTCTTCACGCATTGTTAGCATAAAAGTACAAAAACGAATTGAATGATATTCAAATATCATCGGCAAGATTTAGATGTCATGAAACTGAAGGAAGAGTAGTAGTATAACACTTAACTATTTATTGTAGCGGAGACTTACTTATAAACGAAGAAGCAGACTTCAATGTAGGGAGGGAGGACCAACAGATACACAAAGATAGTATTAAGTCCCGCTTTTACCTAGCCACCACCATGGATAAACATTCCTATTTATTTCTTCCTCGCCCAGCTCACCATGGACTTTGTCCCCTCCATTACGGAAGTAACCCTACAGATCCGACCACAAGTAATTGGGGAAATGAAGATAGAAGGGACGGGGTGGAGAAGGCATTCCAGGAGCAACGAGGTTGCACATGCAAATGAAGTAAGGGAATAGGGAGAACGGAGCAAAGAGAATGGTGGAGTGGATGGTTTGTATGGGCGTAGGGTGGTGACACGATTCTTCCCTAAGTGTGGCACTTGTACTGAGGAGAACGAAGGCGGGGGCTGGGAAAGAAGCCAGGCGTCTAGGGGGAGTTAGGAACTCGTGAGGGCTGGGAAAGAAGTCGGGTGTCTAGGGGGAGTTACGAATTCGTGAAAATGAAAATATGAGCGGGATTGGGTGTGTGGTTTTGTATTTTTGCGGGATGGAAAAATTTTGGACGGGAGTCCAAACTATGGCTACATTGTTTCTAGTTACATTTTAAATAAATTATAAAGAAATATCATTATTAACTACATATACAACAAATGTAATTATATTATGTGTAGTTAATTTATGTCTTTTTCGTAGTGAATAGCTCCATTGTTGTCACAATACATCTATTGCATCACTAATGCTTGGAATCACCCCAAGTATAGAGATGCACTTCTTGATCTAGATAACTTCTCTTACTGCATTGGATGTAGCAATATACTCATCCTCTGTTGTAGAATCAACAATTGTCTCTTACTTGAAACTTTTACATCTTATAGCTTTGTTGTTGAGGCAAAACACAAACCATGATTGTGATTGATAATCATCTTTATCAATTTGTAAGTGTGCATCAGTGTAAACCCTTACACCCAATTCTTACTCACCATCATATATAGGAAATTGATCCTTATTTCTTCTCAAGTTTTAAGGATGTTCTCCATGCAAGTCTTGTGAGCTTCACCAGGATATGAGTGATATCTACTTATCATGCTTAAGGCATACAGGACATCTGGATAAGTACATAACATTGCATACATGATAGATCCAAATTGTTGATGCATATTGAATCTTACTCATGTGCTTGTTTCTTCACAAGAATTGGGACGTTGAGGTATAGAGATATTTACACCATGAGATATGGGTAGGTTTCCTCTCTTTGAGTTCTCCATATTGAACCACTTCAACACTTTGTCAATGTATGTGCTCTGACATAGTTCAAGAAGCCTTCTAGATCTATCTCTATAGATCTTGATTCCTAAAATGTAGGATGCTTCACCAAAGTCCTTCATAGAGAATGTATTCTCTATCCAGGCCTTTACAATCTATAAAGTAGGAATACCATTCCCCATCGCAATTAAATGTCATCTACATATTAGATGAGGAATACAATTGTGATCCCTCTAACCTTTTGTCCACTGTCCATCTTCATTTTGACTAAATCCAAACTCTTTGATTGTCTTGTCAAAACAAAATTTTCAACTTTGAGATATTTGCTTCGATCCATAGATTGACCTTTGTAGCTTATAGACTTTATTTACATCTTTTGGATTTACAAAACCCTTAGGTTGTATCATGTACACATCCTCAAGAAGATTCCTATTAGGGAATGTGTTTTTAACATCCATCTACCAAATCTCATAGTCATGATAAGATGCAATGGAAAGTATGATCTTGATGGACTTAACCATGAAAACTGGTGAAAAAGTTCATCATAGTCAACACCTTGAACTTATTTGAAACCTTTTGCAACCAACCTGCCCTTATAGGTTTGTACATTACCATCCATTCTGGTCTTCATCTTGAAGACCCACTAGCTCCCTAAGGATTTTACCCCTTCAAGTGGATCCATCAAGGTCCATACCTTGTTGGTGTACATGGATTCCATCTCAGATCCCATGGCCTAACGCCTTTTCTCATATTATGGTCCCTTGGTGGCTTTTAGGTAGGTTTTTGGCTCATCATCTATGACCAACTCATCACCTTCTTGAAACACAAGATAACCAAATCTCTCAAGCTCAATGTGTGTCCTACTAGATCTATGAGGTCCTTGTATCATATGAGGAACTTGAGCTTCCACAACAGCTTGTGAGTCTCCTTGTTCCTCATGTACCTCTATAGGTTTAATGTTTTCTTGTTGGTCTCGAACCTCTTTGAGTTCTACTTTTGTCCCACTGATTTCTTTAGAAATAAAATCCTTTTTAAGGAATACACCAGTCCTGGAAACAAACACATTGTTGTCAGATGGAGTATAAAAGTAGTATCCCCTCATTTCCTTGTGATATCCAACAAATCATATATATTATTGGGGTTCAAGAATTTTAGGAAATATTTTCTGGACATAAGTTTCATATCCCTAAATCTTCATAAAAGACACATTGGTACATTTCTCGTACCATATCTCACATGTTGTCTTTTGTACCAATTTAGATGGTACGTAGTTAAGTGTAAACATTGTGGTTTTTAGATCATGTCCCCAGATGGAAGTCAAAAGATCAGAAAAAACTCATCATTGATCGAACCATATCTGGTAATGTGTGATTCCTTCATTCTAAGGCACCATTGTGGAGTGGTGTTCCAGATGGATTACATTGTGATATGATACCATGGGCTCACTGAAGGTCCTCAAACTCTTAACTTGAATATTCTCCACCTCAATCAGAATGAAGTTCCTCAATACTTTTACAAAGTTGGTTCTATACTTGCTTTATAAAATCCTTGAACTTTTCAAAGGTTTCTGACTTATGTTTCATCAAGTAAACATAACCATATCTACTGAAATCAATAGTAAAGCTAATGGAATACTGATAACCACATCTAGAATTTGTTGTAAAAGACCCATATATATTAGTATGTATGAGTCCTAATAGATCACTAGCCCTATCACTATATCTATGAAGGTAGACTTTTTCATCTTTCCCAATAAACAAGATTCACATGTCTCTATTGATTCTAAATTAAAAGAGTCTAGATAACCCTCTTTATGGAGTCTAGAGAAGAGTTTCTCATTTATGTGCCCTAGATGATAATGCCAAATGTATGTTTATTTTGAGTAATCAATTTTTTGTCTTTTGGTATTTACGTTTTACACACTTGTCTCTAGATCTATCAAATATATATCATAAGAAATTGGGGCACTGCCATAAAAGAACTCATCTTTACTAATAGAACAACGACCATTCTTTGTATGAAAATTTGAATATATTATTTTCTAAACTATATATATATATATATATATGATGTTCCTATTAATGGCACGTTAGTAGTTATCCAACTATATTATAGGCCCACTTGGCAGAGATAACTCATAGCTTCCAACGAAACTGACAGAAACTCTTGCTCCATTAGTAACATATAGTTCAACCTCACCTTTCTTTAAAGATCTACATCTTTTTAGAGACCTCACTTTTAAGCAAATGTGTAATTCACATCCGTTATCAAGTACCCAAGATGAAGAAGTAGTGAAATTAACCAACAAATGTATATCAGAAGTAGATATTTATATGCCTTATTTCATCTTCCGAGGTTTCCTTACTCCTCTCCTTATTTTGAGTGCAGAAGACTTAGACTTAATCTTAACCTCAGAACACTTCTTGGCTATGTCTTTGTTCTTGGACACTATTCCACTGATCACCATCACAGTTTTGTCCTTCTTTATTTATGCTTCGAAATCAATCAACATGCCAAGAAACTCAAACATCAGTCTAGTAAGGATACTAAAGTGATAAAACTCAATAAACTGGCTATATCATTTAGAAAATGATTGCATAATCATATATGTAGCCAACTCTTGACCTAAAGGAAATCCAACCTCTCTATATGTTCCACATGCCCAATCATATTGAGCACATGTGGCTCTATTGGATCTCCCTCTGTCTGTTGCACTCAAACAACACCTCAGAGACATCTTACCTTTCTTGATTTTCATGTTGTATATATAACTCATAGTTCATATAACCCAACATAAGGTTTTTGATGTCTATGTATCATTGGCATGCTTCAAGTAAGCATCTGTTTCAGTCTTAGGCACATATGGAGTGGATTCCACTGACACTAATGTTTCATGGACATAGAGAATGCTTCCCAAATTCCTAATACAGTTATGGAAGTATATCTCTTTTAGATTGTCCTTCTCAAGGACAGATCACAATGATTGTGTGTTTTCCATTAATATCTACAAGAGTAAAATTTGCACTTTATCAAAATACTTTTGATTTGATTTGATAATATTGATGATATTTAATTAGCCCTTTAATTAATTATCACTTCCACTATTGTTTCAAATTGATAGCCCTCACTACTGATTTGAAAGATTGCAACGTACAATCTTCTAGTGAGACAAGATCCAAAATAATTAAATTAATACCCAACTAACATTGGCCCTCACTACGATTTATTAAGGTAGGAAATATTTTCCAATTACATTTCTTACAATTCTTGGATATATGGTATGCATGACTCCTTGCCATAGTCCATCTATATGATTCAAGGCACTTAATCCTATTAAGGTCACTTAGTAAATCCTAACCCATAGCCAACACTATAGAATATGCATCCTGCTAGGTAAGACCCACATATCTACCATCACACTTCTACGAGATGGACGGTGCACCACGTCGGGCATGCCCATACTTAGTCGATCAAGCTTTTCATGTGTTCTGCTTTATGAGAAGCATCTTAGACATAATATTTATTGAGAAATTATATATACAAAAACCACATATTGTACTATCATGTACATGCTATATCGACAAATAAGAAATATGCAATTATAGAACATGAGTGATAGTTATGGCCATATCTATTATAATTTCTTGGAGCCACAAGGAATTACTACCACCTTATGTCCACATCATATGTGGAAACATGTTGTTGGTGAAGATCCATGATCAAACCAATATGGGTTGTTCGGTCCAACATTTGAACTGATCCCCTCGCCTCATGGTCGGTATGTTGGTATATCAGACCAATTGTATGGTCTCTGATCCAAATGACATTTGGACACCTCTAGCCGATCGATTGGACCACCAGATAATCAGTGTGGCTCCTCGTGTGGTATGTTCTCCTAGGTCCTCTAGTTGATTGGTTCGTCTACTAAAACGATTGGCTTGTCTGGTGCAGAGTGTCATCTTTTTCATAATAGGAATTAGAAGTTTGATAATCCTATTTAACATTTTACATGATGATAAGGAAACCTAAAGTTACATTCGAGGGGAGTATTGGAAGGAAAGAATTAATACTTTTACATATGGAAGAGAATATAGATAATTGGTATGCAAACCAAGATAGAATAGGAATAACAACCAACCAACCAAACACAAGGATTTAAAGGGGTTATTGGCCATAACCATGATAACCATCCACCATGAATATATATATATATATATATATATATATATATATATATTATTTGAAATAGTATGTGGTATTTAAGTAGATACACAAATTAATCAATTTAATTATTCACATCATAGATAATAAATAAATGATAAAATAAAAATCCAGTCATATCGATTAAATCCCAAAACATAGTAAATTGATGTGGCTCTCACCACTATTAGGAAATTTGGTAGCATAAACAAAACATTTTACTACCATGTTCCCCTTGGATAGTAGATTGCGTCAACAACTATATAATAAAAAAGAGGATTGCAAGGTTTATACTCGGTCCAGGAGCAAGTCCATTGCCAATCCCTTGTTGTTGTGTGCACCTTTCTTCAAATTGCACTTGGACAGCTATCAGTGTCAGCCTCCAAATTGGTCACCACGGATAGCAATTGACTGCACTCCTCCTAGTGGGTGGCAATAGCCTCCTAGCCATTGTAGTAGTCCACACAGACCACTGAAAACCCTTATCATTCTAGATTAATGGACAAGAAGGAGTTGTCCCTTCTAGTCAATGTGCTAGTGCCGACTTGCTCACCAAATTATTTATCCCTTGATATCCCTCCCTTGGGCGGGTAGCACTTTCTTGGGTTCTCACATTACTACAACTATGAGAAGACAATAATCGTCAGAGCTTATTTTTGTGTATTTAGAAAGCCATGACTACCCCATTATTTATAAAAGAGTCAAGGTCAGGATTTCTTATCTGAGTGGGAGTCAAATAGATGAAACTTCATGAAATTTTTGAAACTTCATTATTCTTTAAATTAGAGTAGACTATCTAAGATATGTGTAAGCTTGATATCACATATTGACTCACATAAGCATGACCATGCATTTCTTAATCTCACTTATCAAGTGGCCATGATATCATACTCATCTGGGAGGGACAAATCCCATCTAAATCAGCACACTGATACCCATGTGTCACAATACACCCGAGCACCACATTTATAGAAACCCTTATTCAAGGTCACAGTGAATGATGTCAAAGGACATCCAACGACATGTGATAAGTGTAGTAATTTTAGGTTTAAGAACCACAATCACCACCATCACTATGAGAGATGGTTCTGACTATCAATCATGGTTTTTATGTATCACTGTCATGATGGGTTTGTCTGATACGCTATTGTCTAATAAGTATCTATGTGTTTGGTTTGATATCACATATAATGAATAATGAGATTTTGTCATCAACCAACACACACTCTAGTGTTATGCGTTATTGTTGTCTATCATCCTTCCACAATAACATCCGACTAGGGACATAACAAGAATGTATACACTCTAAAAATACATATGATCTCATTGTTTAAGTGCTTAGCCTGAAGACACACATCATTGAGTAGCATCATTCTTTAGATATTTATTATGTTGTATCATTAACTCATAACTAAGTAAAATCTAATAACTAGAAGTTTGTCTTTATTATTAATCAAATTGGTTACAAGACATGTCATTACAATCATCATATAATTGGGCTACTGGGCATTCATAGCAACATGTTTCCATAGACACATGGTACCCTTCATCATTTCTAATTACACTGAAAGACACCTTAATCCTTCTGAGAGTGGCAATAAGATTCACATCCAAATTAGCCTCTTGAAAAATCCTTTTGTTGGGAGGGGACCAGGGGACCTTTCTGCTGCTTCTAGATTGGTATGACCTACCCGTGAAGCCATTTTGAGTCTCCCTATGCATATATTCCCATTTCATCATGCAGATGACCACTATGCTTGTTGGCTCAGTTGAAGCATTGAAGATTTGATTATTTCTTCTCTTCTACACAACTAGATAGAAAATTGAAAAGTCCACCATCTCTTTGTTATTTAGAAAATAGAAAGTTGTTTATAGTCTCAGTCCTAGTTTTTTCATGTAGGGTGGCAACCATCTGGTTGAATGGGCTCGCCATCCACATCGTAATGGCATGATGGAAAATGAAAAATGACATGATGAACTAACTCATTTGAGTCCGAACAAAGGGAGCATATTGAGTCATCTGTTGGGTGATGTTCCAAGAGCTTATCTATTTTGGGCATCTGATCGGCACAAATATGCCACTGGAAGTGTCATATATTTCGCTGAGTTGGGAGTCTCCACAGTTTAATCCATGCATTTAGAGTTTCTAGGAGCCCAAGCATCAAAAGGCCCTCGGTCCAATTGTAAGGTGGTAGGCTGATTTAATACAAATTTTCAGTGGGGAACCATTAAATCATCCTCAATGCCCAGGTACTAGGGGAGGCTTATAATTGTGGCAATGTTATCAGTTTGAATAGCTCCACCAACCTACCCAATCTCCAAGCACCATGCACATTGTCAATAAGATCATTTACACATATTTAAGAAAACTCTTCTGGTATCTCCATCTAGGAGCAGATTCCTTTTTTGAGAGGTAACCATGGGTCATATGGATGTGGTTGCCGATTTCTATATTGTTTGAGGTGTTTTGATTAGAATTCCATGAGGAATTACATAAAACTAAAGGGTTCTTGGAAAATTAACCCCATATACAATTCATTTTGTATATTTTTTGGTATGATGTATAAAAGATAAAGGTGGTTGTTTATTTATATATTGTTCGGATGCTTGAATCAGAATGTCATAAGGAGTTATCAAAATTTGAAGGGGTCCTGGAAAATTAACTCCATATAAAATTTAGTTTTTATATAGTAGTCTAGAACGAGATGTGTGTATTGACATATTTTTATTCTTTCCAGATTTGATATCTTTTGACTTTTAGCACCACAGGTTGTAGAGCTTCTCAGGATAAAAAAATACGATGTAATGCATGATCTATTAGTGTATGGATATAGTATTTCAGAGAATTAATTTTTCAATCTAAAAAGGATCGATGACATAACTTGTTGTCTGTCCACCCTCATCTCCATGTAGATACTTATAATCATCAATGAATACATGGATAGATCTAAGGGGGTAACTCGAGCTGAAGCCCCCCTCTTAAATCAAAATATAAGTATTTAGACATCTATAACATATACAAGTATTGTTTATACATATTGTTTTCTAATATAAACACAATTTAGTTGAGTTGGTTCTTAGATGTTATTTGTTCACAATTAACCCAAATTTGAATCTCACCGATAACACATTTTTTACAACCCATTTACTCAGCCCTGCTATAGTTAATGTATGGACCTCCCAACGCAGCCCCGCCATATTCTCATTTTCTGATTCTGCCCGTGAATAAATATATCGATATATAATGACGTGTCAAACTAATGTGGGGTACTCTCGGTGCGACTTATGCTTGGGTGTCGCTGTCTGCGATTTCCCAACGTGCCCATCAAATATTCCAACATAGATGAGTAATTACGTATACGGACCTAAAAGGGAAAAGCGCAGAGACGATGGTGACTTTGATACAGCTGAAAATTGAACATCGTTGATCCTCACGTGGTCAAAGGTGGATCAGACCAGTCTTAAGTTAAAAGCACATCTGATATGTCTATATTTTATTTGACTCCGTGTAATTGCCTTTAGCAAAGGTCAAGCACAAACAACATGTGTATTGGAAGAACTGAAGCCATGGACCATGAATCTGGCAGGCCGCACAAAATGTCCCTTGACGACCAACAGGGGCACAACATTTCTGCGTGGAACACAAGAAACAACCACCTATACGAACCAATTCCACTAGCGCTGAAAACTCTTCTTTTTCCGTACGTTCGCCAGACGGTTGAATGTTCCATAGCAAACTACGTGACGATGATCAGGTAGGGCTATCTCCTCCTTTGCTTGCAAGAGAAAACAGACACTTGCATAGCGGAAAAGAGGTCAAAGGCAGCCTATGTAAGAAGAATAGCTGTCGACCGAAAGAACATATCTCAATGTTCAAGTCTAACACGTACGCGCGCATGCATCTACCACCATGACTAATCTGCTAGCTAGCTAGCTACTTCCGAGCTGCTTCCTGTTTTCCTAGGTGCCTGTTGGAGAAGGAGGTACGACAACATATTCAGGTATATATATCAAGCTTGTCCGTCTCAACTATCTAACGATCTAGCATTTACATAAATCTGCCTTGCAAGCAGCCAGGTCTATCCGTTGACTACTCTTACAACTTCCATTCCCCTGCGCATCTTAGTTCATACTGCTCCTGCGTATTTCCAATGGCCTTCCTCACCTTCTTCAACGGCAATAGACGGACACATTCTTCAGCGGGAGCGTGGGCTTTGTGCGCTCTGCTTCTGCTTTACGGTCTCTCAACAGGCCGTGACCTACGTCGATCAGGAGGGGTTATCCTTGTTGCGGATGCGAGGCCTTTGAGGTCTGACAGCGAAGGATCTCCGTCGCCAGGTGGAGTGCATGTACTGATTGCAAACAAAAGTGTACTGTCGATCCGAGATGGTGAAGGGTCGACAACGGTGGGCCTCCTCTTCCAGATGCTAGCCAAGGATGGACCCGGCTCTGGGGCGTCATGCTCCACCGCCGGCTCCGCTGGGTGTCCGCATTGAGAAAAGTTTCCTCCGCGCTGACGATTTCTATCCACCGGTACCACTTTTTGCATGGTGCCGGTGGGATATAAGGGCAGATACCCATTGTGTACGGCTCTGTTCATTAATTCGTTTCCATTTTTCAAATTTGGACCGCTGGTGATGTGTTCTTTTGATTTTTTTCTTGTCTCAAACGAGCCCAGTAAGAAATGGGTTGCAGTCGCATAATATAGGATATTCACACTTTATCAAATAAATCATCATACAACCTTTAACGGGTCAGTATTTTTTTACTATGCTTGTACATTTCTTATTGGGTATTTAAATTTGTGTACTACATCCTTATATAAATGTGCATAGTACAATGTATATCCGTTATAGGCTAAAAACTCAATAACAACTCTATCAAGTGATTAACGGTCTAATTTTTAATGTTGAAGTGGAGTTCCTGAAGGAGTTTTTCATGATTGGTTTAAAGTAGGTGTTGGAAGTTAAATTTCGTGACTTCCTGTGAGTTACAAACTTACATACAAAACACAGTTCCTGAGTTCCCTCTTAAAAAGAGTGAAAAATGAGTTCTGGAACAACTAACAATATTTATTGTACAATTATATTCTTCATTCATCATAAATGACACATATAAAATATTTATGACCTGAAATATTAGTTGTGTGAATATAGTTTGTTGCTAAAATCATAACATTATAATCGCAAAACATTTTGTATTATTAACCACCATTATCAATGTGATTTACAAAATAAAAAATACAAACATCATGAATAAACACACCGCACAATGTGAAACAATGTGATTTACCTAATATATTGTTATTCTTCATGTTTAAACAACGTGATGTGAAAATGATTATTAACTATAACCACGCACGAATAATATAGTAAAAATTCACTACAAAAAGTAATGTAAAGATTAATATTCTATATTATGTTAAACATTAATGATGAATCAAAATATATATTTACCAACACATAAAATGCAGAAATTATTATGATACTTTTTACATGCAAAGTGAAATAAAAATATTACGGTGCAATTTTAATCACAATGTTTTATCAAGATTTTAATCATATCTTAATAGTATATTTTTAAAGGAGAAACATTTACCCCATAACCAATTGATGAGTTCATTTAGATTTAAAAATATTATAATTTTTTACAGATATCATTTTTTTTATGTCTTTGCTATCCTTACTTATTTATATTACACGATAAAAATTAAAACATTTTTAATAGTTAGAATATTTGTACTATCAACAAACCAATCACATGGAAGTGAATGGAGCTCACGTTCCAAAAACTGAACTAGAATTTCCAAAAAAATAGTTCCATGGAATTTCTGACTTACACCAAACCAATAAGAGCCTAGGTGTATACAATTTGTGTACTGCTCTTTAAATAAACAAGTATTTAATGAAAAACTTTCATCATGATTCACGACTCAATACGAGCTTAAAAATGGCTTCTAAACGGCAAAAAGTTTCTTGTATTGAGTGTATCTCATTTTTGTACTAATGTATGCAATGCATATTGGACATGGCATAATATAAGTATTGCGTAGTTGGTGTTGATTTTTTTTGTGTAAAAGTACGCGTGTCTTATATCTTCATTATAAAATTTATTATTGTGTAGAAGGAAGGTGATGGATCACAAAAGAGATAATTCTATCAAGGATGATAATAAGGAGAACCCTAATATCAGACACTGCCTTCGAAAGGTAGTAGATGGTCACTTTATTATAGCTATGAAAGTCTTATTCTTTTCAGGTGTGACTCCATATAATGAATATACCTTGAAGATTCTAGAAACTAAACACATATACAAGTCACCTCCCTCCAAATTAGAAATTTGTTTTTAGAAGTTCCTTTGTTAGCAGATGTTGACACTATCCTTTGATGTGTCAAGTCTTTTCATAAAGGAACCTCATGTGGTAGAGATAGATTGAGGGCTAAACACATCTTAGACGCTCTATGTGCAGAGGAGTCTGTATTTTCGACAGATCTCTGACATGCCATCACCCTGGTGGCTGATTTATGGTTGAGAAAGAGTGTCCCTTGAGTTTAGTAGAGTTTGTAGCTTCTACACCCATTACCCCTCTTTTTATGTTTGACAACTGGATATGGCCCATCGTCGTAGGTATCATTTGGAGACATATTGTATCCAAAGTTTCCATGACAAGGGTTGGTAGAGACATGGCAAAGTATCTCAATGACTTCCAATTTGGAGTCGGTGTATCTAGCGGGGCAGAGGTTATTTTGTAGAGTTCTAATAGGCTATTAATCGACATGAAGACAAGTCTCTCTCTATGAATATAGTGTATTTCTCTAATGGTTTCCACATGGTGGATAAGTCAATTTTTCTCCATGTGATGAGGGCAAGGTATCCATCAATTTTCTTGTGGATGGAGTTTCTTTATGGCCAGACGACCAGGTTACACATCGGTGATAAACATATTTAGTATGTCACTGGAGTGAAACAAGATGATCCTTTGAGGACACTTTATTTGTCTTGTATTGCATGCACTTATTCATGATAATGAAGACAATTACAACCTTCTACTTCCTGCTTGGTGTCTTGATGCAGGACCGTCACTGTGGATACAAGGCAGGTGTCCAAGACGCTTGGCATCATTATGAGCATGGGTCCTAGGTTGGGACTTAATTTGCATATTTATAAAACTGAGCATTTATGTCCAACTTGTGATGGGAGGAAACTTCATAAGGGGCTATTTCTCAAAGACATTGCAAGGTCTTTTTTGGTAGTAAAGCTACTAGGAGGAGTTGTTAACAAGGACAAAGATTTTATTGAGGGTTTAGTCATGAGTAGCGCTACCATTGTTGTTGACTGGATACATCTTCTCTCATAGTTGCATGATCCACAAAGTGAGCTTCTTTTGTTACAATCTTACATGGTTATCGCCAAAACTTATCTTCAACTTAAGGACATTACAACCCACATACATGGAGGAGGTTGTAGCGTACTTTGACCTGAACTGTGTAGGTTTATTAAAGATATTATGGTGTACATGGGTCCCTTCTTTGGGGGTCCTTCAATGGTGGTTGGCTTCCGTGCCTTTCAAACTTGGGGGTCTAGATTTTTACTCCACAAAAGAGGCTTCTTCATATGCTTTTGTGGCATCCAGGGTCCAATCTTGGGTGCTTCAAGATCATATTGTGTGAGATAGTGAGATGCATGATATGAATTTTGATTTTGACTATGCTTTTGGTTCTCTATGTGCCATGATTCCATCATTTGATCTTAGTTCTTTTGATAATAAGGACATCATCCCCATTGAAGCCCAAAGTTCTTTGGTGAGTGCTCATTTTAGCATAATTATTTAGGATATGGATGTTAACTTTGATATGATCATTAGACAGAAAGCAATTTTTAGGTGTTTGCAAGTTAAGCATGCCTAATTTTCTTTTGAATATTCCTATTGATGGACTTGGACTTCATATGTCACCAATAGAGTACACTACTATCCTCAATTATTGTGTTATGATCCCTCTTTTTTTCAGTTAATGAGGCATGTCGTATTTGTCACAAGAAGTGCTTAGAAAACTTTGAGGGGCATGTGATAATTCCAGGGAGGTCTAATAATTTAAGCATAGATATGATCTTATTAGAGATGTTTTCTATGATATAAATAGACATGTTGGAGTTACTTCTAAGAAAGAGGCACCTGTAGATTTTTTAACTGATCCACGAGATGGGAGATCGACACTTAGACCAACAGATGTCCTAATTTTTGTCTGGTCTAGAGGAAAATATGCGTGTATTGATCTAACATGAGTCTCCCCATTAGTGGGCCTGAAATATGGAGATTTATTATGGGACATGTTGCCCTAAAGACTGTTGCAGCCATAGTGGTTAAGAATGAGAAAGTGTATATCAAAAATCAACATATAGTCATACCTTTCAGATTTGATACCTTTTAATTATTAGCACAAGAGGTAATGGATCTTCTCAAAAGGGTCCAAAAAGTTATCCATAGTTATTTAATGACCCCTAGGTCTATGGATGTAGTATTTCAAAGAATTGTTTTTTCCATCCAAAAGGGGTTGGCGGAACATCTTGTTACCCATTTGCCTTCTATTTCGTTGTAACTATTTGCAGCAACTTTGGTATTAAATCAACTGATATTTTGTATTCTGATCCATTATTGACATATACGTTGTATTTTCTTTGTTAGAATTTTTAATTTATTAACATCGAACTTGTATGGATCATATCATTTTGGTACTGAAATGCATAATGGGCTTTAATAAATAAATAGTGAGAAATTTGAGAAATAAAGTTCCAAAAATATTAAAATGACAAATGTTGATCTAAACTATCAATGAGAACTTTCGTTTAAAATGTCTTGACATAGAACTAGGTTTAATATATAAGATGTATGTGATATAAGGGATGGGTATAATATGGCCAAGCAATGTCAATCAACATGCACATTTTCCAACATCCATCACATGTACATTATTGCACTATTGCTGCCCAACTAACATGATATCTCTTCATGCTAGAAAACATGAACATCATCACATTTTTCAACATCTATCAGATGTTTCAGCATTCACATCCCAAACACTACAATGCCAAATACAAAATTACATTGTTGGATGCTATAATATGGACGATTTGGACTAGGAGAAATACTAGAAGATGTTTTTTTTGCCAAACTCATATACTATTTAATCAAATTGTAAATTGGTACAATCTTCATTGCTTGTGTAAATTGGAACACCAAAGTTTGGTGTTGCATTCCTTTCCGCATGGTATACACTCATAACATAGCTGGGGGGTGTGTCATAGCACCCCTGCTATGAACTGCGGCTCAGTTGGTACTTAGCGAGTTTATCTGCAACAACATTCTTTTCTCTAACGACATACTGTATTATTACATGTTCAATTTTCTCCTTCTTCAGGCAACTCATCCAGTATGCGTACTTGGGATATTTGTCAGCATTCTCATCCATCAGCTTCAATGCAACAACACTATCAGTTTCCACCGTGCAACTGGTCCACACATTCCTCCGAATCTGGTCTAGTGACAAATGTATACCTGCTAGTTTTGTCGTCGTGGCTGACAAGCCATCTATCCTCCGCGACCACCCCCCCATCCAGTGGCCCTGTGAGTCCCACGCAACTGCCGCTATAGCAGCTCCCTTATTAGTGATCACCGCATCAACATTTAACTTGACTGACCCCGTCTTCGGCATGTTCCAAACACTACTTCTGTTTGGATGTTGAGCAGGATTATCATTAGCCCAGGCGTCCGATGTGAGCCTTAACGTCTTCAGGATGAAACGCTTTTGGTGATCAATGAGTTTTCTCTCGCCTTCAAAAACTTCAGTGTTCCTGAACCCCCACACCACGTTCCAGATGATCCAGAATGATTCCCTTGTGATGCTTAGTTTTTCATGTGCCAACTTTAGCCATCCGTCCATGGTATTCAATCTGAAGAACTCATTATGTTCTCCCAGATTGATGAAGTGTCGCCATATATATTTCACCTTCACACAGTCCCTTAGCGCATGAATAGTGGATTCATCTACCTCCCGACATCTGCAACATAGCCCATCCTGGGTCATGTGTCGCACCACCCGCCTTTCATTTGTTAACAGAGCTCCCTGAGTTACCAGCCATGCAAACATATGTATCCTGGCTAGTACTTGTAACCTCCACACTGATTTCCAATCGCCTGGGCATATGATCTCCTTCCCCTCTCTTAAAGTATGGTAACACAAGCTTGAGGAGTAGTTGTCGTCCGCCGTGTGCAGCCATGCTATGTGGTCTCTCAGATTGGTCCCATCTGGTACATCTTTAGCTTGGATAGACCGTACTACATCATCCTCAAACCAATGGCTTAAAAAATCACTGTCCCAATCTCCTGTATCAAGCACCAAGCAGCTCAACTTTAAGTCCATCAGATCCTCTGGAATTGTTCTTTTAGTGTGGTCTTTTAGCTTGAACCCTGGCTTTACCCAGTCATCGCTCCATACATTGACATTCGTCCCACCTACCAACGTCCACATCGAATTGTCCAGAATGAATTCTCTGCCAGTGATTGTTGTTTGTGCCACTTTGGACGCTGTTACCACCTTCCCGGGCTGCGCAAGGTTGACTTTCTTATTGATAAAATTGCACCAGATGGATTTATGCCCAACCACCACATCCCAGGAGTTTTTGAACAACAGTGCTTCATTCCATTCCCTCATAGACTTGATACCTAGTCCTCCATTCTACTTTGTACTCGTGACCTTGTTCCACACCACAAGAGATGTCGGCCTCTCTTTATGGTTTCCTCCCCAAATAAATCTTCACACAATGGTGTCTATTCTGTCACACAGGCTGAGAGGTATTCTTGTCGTCTGCATGACATAGGTAGGGATGGTTGTCAGTTTAGATTTCTCCAAGCATACTCTTCCAGTGAGTGACAAAGATCACATGGCCCAAGCTTGAACTCTGCCTTCCACCTTGTCTATAATGTCCGACTATGTCTGCTTATTGATTCGGGTGTGCAATATAGGGATGCCCAAGTATTTCCCTAGGTTTTCCATCACTTGAAACCTTCTTAATCTCTTGATGGCACTCTGCACTATTCGTGGAACATTTCTATCAAAGAATATGTGTGATTTAGTGGCTGATATTTCCTGACCTGAAGCTCTCTCGAAGTCTTTAAGGCATTGCAAAATAGTCTACATTTGATCTCTACTTGCCTCAGCAAAGAGTATGAGATCGTCAATGAAGCATACATGAGCTACCACGATGCATGTCCTCCCCAATTTGATCGGTTTCCATCTAGCAGTGGAGACACTCTCTTGTATCATCTGTGAAACAACAATCAGACACTCATCGATCAAGTTAAACATTCAATGACCAATTTCCTCTTTGTAGATACACAACTAATTATGGACTAGATTAAATGAGAATGAACACCCAAAAATACCATTTGGAGGCAAGACAACCACTCAAAAAACCTTCACCATGGATGAGATCCTCGCTAAGACAAATCATTTTCTTAATATTTTGTTGTATACTAATGTTTTCCACCACAAAGACCTATTGTTGGGTGCCTCTCCCTTATAGTACTTTTGCATCATCATTAAGACTATTTTCATAGTTCTTTATGGTAATCTTGATGCTATAAATGTTATGACATGGACCACATACTTTCATTTTATGTATTTCACTAATCAACATGTGATTGTATGTTAATTTTATCCTAATATATTCAATTTTTTCATTAAAAATGGCCAACAAATGTCTAAAGTCTAGACAGTAAAAAAATAATGATGAAATGTGGAGGATATTTATTCTCTCACAGTAAAAAAAATAATGATTGTGGCTCTAGACATCACCGATACATACGTTGACACATAAGTTTCATTATATATCTAATAACTAAGATTACTATGGGTTAAGCCCAAAGTTGTTGTTCTTCGTAAATTTGGGTAAGAAAAAGTGATTCTTGTCTTTTTTTGTGAATGGAAGAAGAGTTTCTTCCATCATTTTTCAACTCTAAGATGTATGTGTGCAAGTGATACCAATGTCTGAAAGATCTAGAGGGTTTTCTCACCAAGTGCATGCACCTGATCTACTTTGGCTCGGCTCATGCATGTGGCTCATGGAAAATGCCTTTTATATCTTTCTATAGAAAATAATAATTACTTAAATCAATTATTTAATTACTTATCATTTTAAATAGTTTTGTAAAACCAAATCAAATAGGAATGTGTCTCCTTGTGTACAAGATTGAACCTTTGTTTTCAACTTATTAGGAAAGCTTAAGTGAGACTATGGGATGTCTTTGATACTATAAATAAGACTTGGGTGATTAGGGTTAAACACACATGGAACAATTACTCTCATTTTTACCCAAGTCGTCACCTGATGTCATGCATTTGTTACCATCGTCCTTGTTCAAGGTTGTTTCTTATAGAGATCTCCTTTACTTGTATGAGTGGTGCAACTTTCCTCTAGCTCTACTTCTTTCTAACATTGAGACCTATGATGTGGAGGTACCTAACATTTGCTAAATTGCACTGTTGGAGCTTCTCGGTCTTGTCCTTATGTGTGTTAGATGTGAATATGCGATATGTTCTTGATCAAATCCACTAGGAGAACATTATTCTTCCTATCTGTAATGGAGCATTGTTTTATCTAAATATCACACACTTATTGTATAATGGGAAATGTCTTTTGCTTGATTTAGCTCTATTGTTATTATTCTCTTGTTCAATTTGTTCTTGTGGTTTAGTTTCTACATATATGAGTTAGCATGTAAGGTGTGTTAATCAATTTACAATTGTTTGATATTGTCAATATCGATGAGTTAATTCTGACAATCATATAGAATTATTATTATTATTGTTAGTTAGCATCCAAGGACATGTTTATCCCAAGGTTGACATGTCTACTATGCCAAACAAGTTCAATCATCTTCATATGCTGGCAAGTCCAAATAGAAATATGACTTACTATGGTAACCTTAGTTGAGTGTATAGAAATAGTTTCCCCGTATTGGACATAAATGGAACTAAAAGTGTTGAAAATATCATTGCTTGGAAGAAAATTGACAAGTACTACATAGGAATTATCCTTCATGCTTTGTCTGTTCTTGTAAGACATATAATCTAAACCTTGCATCGTGACAACGAGAGTTTAATGGGATCCATTAGATACAAAATAAACAATTGAAAACTAGGGTACTAAAAAGTAATTTTTCTAAATTGCTTTAGTATTGTATGGTAGAGGGAGAGCCCATTTCTAAACAAATTAACAATTGTGTGGTGCTCTTTTATAGTCAGATATCAAATTACATCAAAAGTTTATTGTTATGTCTATCATTGAAAAGTTTCCCAAGTTTTGACAAGCCTTTGGTTTGAATCCCAAGCACAAGAAGGAAAACTTGACTTTAGATGAACATATAATCAATACCGCAGTGCAGGAGCACTTGAGAGAACATTAAAAGATGTCAATTGATGAAAATACCAATATCAACCTTGTGACTACTAAGACATAAAAACAAGAGAAGGAAAACAAAATCTCTCATAAACCTAAGGATGAAACAAGAAGAAACATTGTTGGAGTTGTGGAGAGGCTGGTCACCGAACAATGGTTTCCCTTCAAAGAAGGACCAAAAGGATGAACATATACAACTTAAGAGGTGGTGGGCAACATTATG
Source organism: Alisma plantago-aquatica (assembly GCA_963693085.1). Lineage (NCBI taxonomy): Eukaryota > Viridiplantae > Streptophyta > Magnoliopsida > Alismatales > Alismataceae > Alisma > Alisma plantago-aquatica. Next base: position 273,990,878 of record OY856413.1, on the reverse strand, counting down.
ACTACCTTCTTGAACCTTAATGATTAGTATAGTGTCTATCAAACAAGAAACCCTTTCTCTTTCTATGGCAACCTAACTTTCTCTCTCACTCTTATGTACACATTCTTTATCTATTAGTGATACATCTCACTAACTTGAAGTTCAATTACGAGTATTGAGTTATATGATTCTTAATTGTAGTCACATTTTCTTTATACTCCAATGTGTGACATCAATATTTCAAGTGGAACAAGGTTGCATGATTTAAATGTATCTACTCCTTGTAATTAAAATTGAACCTCACCAATGTGTCCTTCTTGATCTATAAGATGTGTTGTGTTGTAGAGGACTCAATTAAGAATCCAATATTGTAAAAATCCCAGTCAGGGCTACAAATCCACATTTATGACCTTGCAAAGTTGCATTCTTTAATGTTTATTTTAATCCTTGTTTTCCCATTTTTCGTCCTTCAGGGGTTGCACCACCCAAGGCCCAACACCGTCTCCATTCAAGTTTCCCTTTTTCCCTCTCATTTTACACATAGTCCACCCTAGTCGTCTCATCCAATGGGAGATGTTGGTTTGGGTGGCCACAAATTGAACACCTATTCAATGGCATAGCATGTGTCTTCTACCTTCGTAAGACACCTAGCAATGATGTCTTTGCAGCCACCCTACCACCACCATGACTCCATTGAAACTCCCCCATTCTAACTTACATTTCCACATTTAACCCTAACTCTTTCTTTGTTTCTATACTCTTCTTTTTTTCCCTAGGTTGTGTGCATTTTGTGCCATAATCTCCATATCTTTTTTCTTCTCCCCTCTTGTCACCTACACCATCACACTACTCCATTGTGGGGGCTTCAAGACCTATATTCCTTAGGTTTGTTGAAGCTATCCAACTTCTGCATAGAGTTAGGGTCGGTTTGGTCAGAATCCTTCTAGCCTCCAGTAACCTCAGCCACCAGTGTTACCACATTTAGTGATCTGCTTCACACAACAACTGTAAAGAAGCGAAACCACTTCTCTACTAAAAATTTGAACAATAGAACCTCCAATCCAAACACACTCAGAAGGTATGTTGGAGTGGGTGTAAAATTCTCAAATCTTTATTTAATGGTAATCAAAAGACCAAAGTATAGCAGCGGAAGAAAAACATGACTATATTCAATTATGAAACAAAGGGTTACAAACTTACATCATAAGGATCCAAGTAGAGGAAATCTAAACCACCTCAAGATTGTCTCCAAGCTTCATCATCACAAACTAAGTCCAGGTCAACATGTCAAGCCGTCCATGTCCTCCACCTAGGGTTGGAAGCATACCCCAGCAAAAGAGCAACAAAAGGAAACATCAGCAAAGGCTGGTATGTGCATACTAAAAGGCAAATTGAGCAATATAAGGATAATAAGGACATCAAAATATACAAGGCTTCCCATGCAAGAGATAAGGACCACCCAAACGGGTATCAAGAGAAAAGATTATAACAAAAAGTGATACTTGCCATAACCAACAAATAATAAGAATGTGCTATCAATATAAACATCCACTACCATGGTGGGAAACAAAGCACATATCATCATCAACCTGCATGCATTGTGAGATAAACATAGCCCTAGAACAATATAAATAACAATGGCAGTCAAGAATCACACATCTTGAACCTGGTGAGACATGGGCCAAGAATCACACATCTTTCCCTGGCATGGGGAATCACACATCCACCATCAAATACATATAACATGGGCCAGGAATCACACATCCTGCCCGGGTATGGGGAATCACACATCCTCCATCCCAAAGATATCATAATGTTGTCATGTTGCATAATGAGACAAAACCAATGAAATTATACTACTCTAGTGCTACTGAATCACATAGCATGTTAAATGTAGAGGCAAGTAGAAAAGTATAGTCAGAATTATCAAGGTTGTCATCACACAATGGACAACTCAAACATATGAAAAAATCCACTTCAAAGTGGGCATATATCAACAAGTAAAATCCACATCATAGTGGTCATATAATATCAAAGGTCCCACATGCACCAAGGCATAGGAAATCAGATTCAAGAGATTATCCATGATCATAAGATCTATAACAAAGAAAAGTAGTTCACATGAACCATGATATCAAAAGAAAAGAGCAATGTGTATAGGCTATTGTCCATAGGACCAAGAGAAAGACAAAATATAGGTGAATTGCTCAACATGAAGTAATATGGGATACAACATACATAAGAGACAAGAATTGCTCAATATAGAAATAATAGGAGATGCAATCATACATAAGAGAGATGAATAAGAAATTGCTCAATACAGAATTAATGTGGGATGCAATCATACCTCAACTTCAGAGTCAACAGATCCAAAACCACTTCTAGGTCCAAGCCTAGGCTTCCAACAAACCTATTAGCATATATATGGGATTAGGGTTAGGTTTCCATTAATTATTCAAACCATAAAAATCACATTTTTATTAATATATGAATTAGGTTTCCAAAACGATTCCATATTTTATATTATATTTTCCTGAGTTCAAAACATATTTTATTATATTTTTCTGACTTATAAATTATTAGTTATGAATTTTAGAAGTTAATTCATTATTAATTAGATCCATTAAAATCACTCCTTTAAATCATCAGATCCGGGAAACAAAACCAATACCAAACGAAAGCTTGCATTTTTATGAATCCAACGAATATTTATTTGTATTTTTCTGACTAGTAATTAATTAGTTATCAATTTTCAAAAATCAGCCAATCAGATAATTAGATAAAGCCACGTAAGCGAGAAGAACCACTAAAAGCGGACTGGGCCCGCATGACTTGGCCCAATGTGAGCCGGCCAAGTCAGCAGAACAAGAACTCGTCTTACACGATCCAAAACAAAAGACAAGAGGTGAAAAGACCAAAATACCCCCGGACAGAAAACAAAAGATAAAGGAAACCGAAGGGCAGACCAGACCAGTCACCAAGGTCTTCTTCTTCGTTTTGACAGATACACAAGAACAGCGAGCCGCAGCAAACCTCGCCAGCAAAGGAACCCAAACGGGCATCAGACGCCAAAACAAGTCGGAAACATCACCGTCGAGTTCGCGGGATCTTCACGAACTTAGAGATCCAAAAACCAACGAAAATTACGGAGAAAAGCAAAGAAGAGCAAAGCTCAGGTTCCAGGTAACCGAAAAAGGGGGAAAAGCGGATTACTTACCTTGGAAGCCAATTGATTGGTTCGCTAGCTTCGTGAAGGTACCAGCGACCAATACCAGCCCCAACCGGCGAATGCTAAAGCCCCACGCTCAGGGCCGACCAGCCGGAAACAGAAGAAGACGGCCGGAGAAGGTAGCAACAGATGCAGGGCGATCGGGGACAAAGGAGCTCGAACTAGCCCATGGGGATGATGCAGGGGGTCACCACGAAGGTGAGGGGAGGAAGAACCAGAGGTCCGAGCACTTGTAGCAGCGAGGAGAGACGAAGAACGGGAAAACAGGGGCAAGAACAGAGAACAATGGCGGCGCCAGCTGTTTGGATGACTCGGGGTATAAATACCCATGAATCTGGGATCAAAAGCTGCGGAATATAACAAGGATCACAGAGGCGAAAGAATCGTCGAAAAAGCTTAAAAATCGAGGGAGAAATCATCAACCAAAAATCACAAGATACAGCCTGTACTCCTACTCCGATCCGAGCTAGGAGATGACCTTAGAGTCGTTAGATCGCAGATCAATGGTCCAAAAGCAAGCCGTTAATGGAAAGCAGGCATGACAAGGAAAATCGATTAAATGAATAAAGTGTGATTGCCATTATTTCTTATTTTCTCTCTCTTCGATTAAGGGTGCAAACAAAACCCAAATTAGGTAAAATTTTACACAAAGGTTAATTAAAGCATGTAAATTCCGAATATAAAATTAGATTTGCCTTTTAAGAACTTTTAATGTGTCAAATAAATAAATTACTATTTTCTCTTCCCTCCTTAATTAATGGCTTTAGGATTATCCAAATTTTATGAAACTTGACACACAAGTCATATTTAATGTGTAGGATACGAATTTGCCATCAATTTTACATATTGGAGTTGTTTGCATCTTTATTTAATATCTTGAAGGTTTTATCCACTTTCTCTCTCCTAATTTCACCTTTTAAGCAAACTTTCTCCAAATTGGATGAAAATTCACCCAAAGGGTATATTTATTATGTAGATTACGAATCTAAGATTATTTTCCTCTTTTGGAGTCAATTATTATATTTATTTATTAATTACACCTTTTAGGTAATTTCTCTCTCCTAAATTACCATATTATTTCAAGGTTGTCCAAATTAAATGAAAATTGACATGTAAGCTTATTTTGATGTGTAGATTACGAATTTGAAGTTTATTATTTATTTTGAGACTTTATTACATAGATTATGCTATTAGGCCCATTATAGGCCCATTAACCATATTATGCATCCAATTAAGTTATTTATCATCTTATTATCACCAAATGAATTTTATGACTTATTAGATTACATTATTCTCACATTAGATTATTAGGATCACTCTAACCTTAACCTTGTTTGGCTAAGTCCAAAAGGTTAAACTTCTAGGGTAGGGTTCGAGTTTTGGTATGTTACAACACTCCACCCCTTAAAAAGGATTTCGTCCTCGAAATCTATAGATTCAAACATCAACGATCAACTACTCTCCACCCCTTAAAGGGTTCAACCTAACAAGTCAAACTAATCAACTTTTTAGATCTACCCACATCTCTTAGTTATGAAAGTTTTTGGAGATTACTATTTCTTATGTATCCAACTATAGTCACCATCTAGGGTTGAGATTTTAGGTCCTTGTGTCTCTAACCTATCAACCCTACATGAACACCCAAAAGTCATAGGGTAGGTCAACTACACCATTAAAACAATCCTAGTAACGAAACTAGGGTTAAATTCTAATCAAACTATTGTTTCTCTTCATTGTGACTTAGTTCAAGAAAACAACGATAAATCTAAGAAAAACTTTTGTATGTATAGTAGTATAATGAAAATAATTTTTGGAGATAAGAAACATTGCGAGGTGAAAACAAATAGTTGGCCAAAATTCAATGCGAAACCAAGTCACAATATTTCCATATGAATACTTCCTCATAACCTATTCTTGTCCTCAAACCAAACCTTATTGCATAAAAGATCATCATTGATAAATTCTATGGTCAACATCTCACTTATAGCTATCTAGAAAAGTCAAGGGTTCTTATGGGGAGACAAAATTGAAATAGTCAGATTCCGACTACCATGGGCTCTGATACCATGCTGTAAAGAAGCGAAACCACTTCTCTACTAAAAATTTGAACAATAGAACCTCCAATCCAAACACACTCAGAAGGTATGTTGGAGTGGGTGTAAAATTCTCAAATCTTTATTTAATGGTAATCAAAAGACCAAAGTATAGCAGCGGAAGAAAAACATGACTATATTCAATTATGAAACAAAGGGTTACAAACTTACATCATAAGGATCCAAGTAGAGGAAATCTAAACCACCTCAAGATTGTCTCCAAGCTTCATCATCACAAACTAAGTCCAGGTCAACATGTCAAGCCGTCCATGTCCTCCACCTAGGGTTGGAAGCATACCCCAGCAAAAGAGAAACAAAAGGAAACATCAGCAAAGGCTGGTATGTGCATACTAAAAGGCAAATTGAGCAATATAAGGATAATAAGGACATCAAAATATACAAGGCTTCCCATGCAAGAGATAAGGACCACCCAAACGGGTATCAAGAGAAAAGATTATAACAAAAAGTGATACTTGCCATAACCAACAAATAATAAGAATGTGCTATCAATATAAACATCCACTACCATGGTGGGAAACAAAGCACATATCATCATCAACCTGCATGCATTGTGAGATAAACATAGCCCTAGAACAATATAAATAACAATGGCGGTCAAGAATCACACATCTTGAACCTGGTGAGACATGGGCCAAGAATCACACATCTTTCCCTGGCATGGGGAATCACACATCCACCATCAAATACATATAACATGGGCCAGGAATCACACATCCTGCCCGGGTATGGGGGAATCACACATCCTCCATCCCAAAGATATCATAATGTTGTCATGTTGCATAATGAGACAAAACCAATGAAATTATACTACTCTAGTGCTACTGAATCACATAGCATGTTAAATGTAGAGGCAAGTAGAAAAGTATAGTCAGAATTATCAAGGTTGTCATCACACAATGGACAACTCAAACATATGAAAAAATCCACTTCAAAGTGGGCATATATCAACAAGTAAAATCCACATCATAGTGGTCATATAATATCAAAGGTCCCACATGCACCAAGGCATAGGAAATCAGATTCAAGAGATTATCCATGATCATAAGATCTATAACAAAGCAAAGTAGTTCACATGAACCATGATATCAAAAGAAAAGAGCAATGTGTATAGGCTATTGTCCATAGGACCAAGAGAAAGACAAAATATAGGTGAATTGCTCAACATGAAGTAATATGGGATACAACATACATAAGAGACAAGAATTGCTCAATATAGAAATAATAGGAGATGCAATCATACATAAGAGAGATGAATAAGAAATTGCTCAATACAGAATTAATGTGGGATGCAATCATACCTCAACTTCAGAGTCAACAGATCCAAAACCACTTCTAGGTCCAAGCCTAGGCTTCCAACAAACCTATTAGCATATATATGGGATTAGGGTTAGGTTTCCATTAATTATTCAAACCATAAAAATCACATTTTTATTAATATATGAATTAGGTTTCCAAAACGATTCCATATTTTATATTATATTTTCCTGAGTTCAAAACATATTTTATTATATTTTTCTGACTTATAAATTATTAGTTATGAATTTTAGAAGTTAATTCATTATTAATTAGATCCATTAAAATCACTCCTTTAAATCATCAGATCCGGGAAACAAAACCAATACCAAACGAAAGCTTGCATTTTTCTGAATCCAACGAATATTTATTTGTATTTTTCTGACCAGTAATTAATTAGTTATCAATTTTCAAAAATCAGCCAATCAGATAATTAGATAAAGCCACGTAAGCGAGAAGAACCACTAAAAGCGGACTGGGCCCGCATGACTTGGCCCAATGTGAGCCGGCCAAGTCAGCAGAACAAGAACTCGTCTTACACGATCCAAAACAAAAGACAAGAGGTGAAAAGACCAAAATACCCCCGGACAGAAAACAAAAGATAAAGGAAACCGAAGGGCAGACCAGACCAGTCACCAAGGTCTTCTTCTTCGTTTTGACAGATACACAAGAACAGCGAGCCGCAGCAAACCTCGCCAGCAAAGGAACCCAAACGGGCATCAGACGCCAAAACAAGTCGGAAACATCACCGTCGAGTTCGCGGGATCTTCACGAACTTAGAGATCCAAAAACCAACGAAAATTACGGAGAAAAGCAAAGAAGAGCAAAGCTCAGGTTCCAGGTAACCGAAAAAAGGGGGAAAAGCGGATTACTTACCTTGGAAGCCAATTGATTGGTTCGCTAGCTTCGTGAAGGTACCAGCGACCAATACCAGCCCCAACCGGCGAATGCTAAAGCCCCAGGCTCAGGGCCGACCAGCCGGAAACAGAAGAAGACGGCCGGAGAAGGTAGCAACAGATGCAGGGCGATCGGGGACAAAGGAGCTCGAACTAGCCCATGGGGATGATGCAGGGGGTCACCACGAAGGTGAGGGGAGGAAGAACCAGAGGTCCGAGCACTTGTAGCAGCGAGGAGAGACGAAGAACGGGAAAACAGGGGCAAGAACAGAGAACAATGGCGGCGCCAGCTGTTTGGATGACTCGGGGTATAAATACCCATGAATCTGGGATCAAAAGCTGCGGAATATAACAAGGATCACAGAGGCGAAAGAATCGTCGAAAAAGCTTAAAAATCGAGGGAGAAATCATCAACCAAAAATCACAAGATACAACCTGTACTCCTACTCCGATCCGAGCTAGGAGATGACCTTAGAGTCGTTAGATCGCAGATCAACGGTCCAAAAGCAAGCCGTTAATGGAAAGCAGGCGTGACAAGGAAAATCGATTAAATGAATAAAGTGTGATTGCCATTATTTCTTATTTTCTCTCTCTTCGATTAAGGGTGCAAACAAAACCCAAATTAGGTAAAATTTTACACAAAGGTTAATTAAAGCATGTAAATTCCGAATATAAAATTAGATTTGCCTTTTAAGAACTTTTAATGTGTCAAATAAATAAATTACTATTTTCTCTTCCCTCCTTAATTAATGGCTTTAGGATTATCCAAATTTTATGAAACTTGACACACAAGTCATATTTAATGTGTAGGATACGAATTTGCCATCAATTTTACATATTGGAGTTGTTTGCATCTTTATTTAATATCTTGAAGGTTTTATCCACTTTCTCTCTCCTAATTTCACCTTTTAAGCAAACTTTCTCCAAATTGGATGAAAATTCACCCAAAGGGTATATTTATTATGTAGATTACGAATCTAAGATTATTTTCCTCTTTTGGAGTCAATTATTATATTTATTTATTAATTACACCTTTTAGGTAATTTCTCTCTCCTAAATTACCATATTATTTCAAGGTTGTCCAAATTAAATGAAAATTGACATGTAAGCTTATTTTGATGTGTAGATTACGAATTTGAAGTTTATTATTTATTTTGAGACTTTATTACATAGATTATGCTATTAGGCCCATTATAGGCCCATTAACCATATTATGCATCCAATTAAGTTATTTATCATCTTATTATCACCAAATGAATTTTATGACTTATTAGATTACATTATTCTCACATTAGATTATTAGGATCACTCTAACCTTAACCTTGTTTGGCTAAGTCCAAAAGGTTAAACTTCTAGGGTAGGGTTCGAGTTTTGGTATGTTACAACAACAACCTTCTAGGGTAGCGGGTTGAGAAGGCATGCTAGGTGACAACAAGTCAGATATGATAGGTCCTCTTGTCCATTGGTCACAAGACCCACTCCTCCAACCCCCTCTGCCACAGAATCAGTGGGTAGGCACGCGCCATGCGAGCCATCAAATTCAACCTGAACGGATACTATTGGCCAATAAATATATGGTAACGCCCAAAATCCTTCACCCTATAGTTGTTGATGCAAAACTTTTAAAAATAATATCTCTCAACTACTTTGGTAAAAATTAAATGAAAATATGTCAAATCAATCGCGTCAGTGACATCTAGACATTAGACTATTTTACATGCCCTTAATCACTTTATAATATCCCTCTTTCCCGAAAATCCCAAACTTTATTATTTTTAATACAATAAATTTATAATGATGCTTAATGTTGGATCTTTGTTGCTCAACCTACGACCTAGTCATTAAATTAGTAACTTAGAAGAGCTTTTGAACATAATTAAAGTCCTAAGCTTCGTTTTTTGCCTTATGGGAAACTCTAACTACATAAATGTGACTTATAATTGGATATTAATGATGAATCTTTTTTGCTAAGCATCCTTATAAATGACATCAAAGTCTCTCATAACTTCCAATTAGTAGATTTATACACGTCTATGATACAATATCACATCATGGTTCCTCTACTGCTCTTGTTGTGTCCCATGTGATTGAATATGCATGTATGTGCCTCTTTATGTGATTGAATGTTATACTTCAATCAGATGGGAAATTTGGTAATCTTATACATCAAACCCTCATATATCTTTTAAAATAGAAATATTATGAATTGTTTTGAACTAAAGGCCTTAGAGTAGGCTCCTTGTAAAATTATGATGTTTATGAAATGAAGACATCAGAGAAAGTATCTTGTAAAATTATAATGTATGTGGCCCTAAGTCACCATGATGAACTCTTATGTGACATATACAACTTGCTTGTCCTTGTTCCCTAATCTTAAATACAAATCATAATGTTATATTGTCTACTTACAAATAAGCAAATATATTAATTGTTGTGCTCACTTTGATGTTGATTTCCCACAGAAGTAATATGTTGAACCCTACAACATAAGTGAACCATATTGACGATCACATATATGATTGAAATGTTCATACCCAATGTTGGTTATATGATGACTAGACACTAGGGGGCAATCCACCTATACTTGAAAGAGGTTTATATGCCCCACTTTAATGATATATACCTTCTTGTATGTTTAAATATCATGACTTGGCTCTCTATAGTCGTTCTTCCCCTATTAAATGTCGATTGGACCTAAAAGGTACATAAGTGATATAAACCTCATAATAATCATAAAATATAGATGGAACCTTAAAAGGACATGAAACTTTGACCACGCCTTTACTAAAAACCACAAATCAGTAAACGATCATTCAGATATGTAAATAATCAAATTTAAACAAAATTTTATCAAAACCCTAAAAGGGAGATATGAGAGTCTAATGTGTGCATGTGATCTTATCTTAATGAGGTGGTTGATTCTGATCTAGAGGATCAAGGATAGATTAATAATCTCTGAATCAAGTATGTGGGCATTAAAATTATATGATTATGGTTTTCTTTCTTAGATATGTATGTATTCTTGTTTACTTGAACATATTTACATGGAGCATTGTACTATAGTACTCAATTTTTGTCTCATTGATCTTATAACTTGAAACATAACATTGATCTTCATATGCAAACCTTGTGCACTTGCCTATTTCTTAGGGTAAGACACAAGGTTGGGAATCCTACTTCATTTGTCTAGATAGGGAGGACCATGTTGATAAACATGGTTATGTAATGGCTTTGAAACTTAAGCACCTTCATGTACCCCTTCTGACAGGAAGTTGTTCAAAGACCTTGTGATACATTTTCCAGTTGGTATAATGGAGTAAATTGACTGAAACATGGGTTTTATTCTAAGTACAAAACTCTTTTACCTTTATTTGTTTACTTTTGTAAATCTTTTCAAATTATGAAAACCTTAGATATATGTATCTTTTGGCCCTGTACTTAACACCTTGTGTGTTGATATGCTTGTTGGTTGTATGTTTTTGGTTTATAGATACCTTGGGAAAAGTTGTATTGTGAGAAAGTATTTAGGTTGTACCCATTGTAGGATCCTAGATCAATGTATATGATCAAACTTGTATAATTGGCTCTTCATCTGGCAACTGAAACTATTTTATAAGAAATGTTGTATAATGTAATTGTTAAGTGTTACATTTATGTCAGTGCATCATCTTATTATTTGTTCAAGTAATCTGATATTTGATGCTTCCACATTCATGATTTGATATTACCATGCTAGGTACAGATGCTCGAGTTCTTTCTCCATTGACTTTCTAGTCATTTGGAGTTTGGATTCAGGTAATAAATGATTCAATGACAGATGGTATGAGAGCCTAAACAATATATATACGAAAATTTTACCTATATGAGACACAAATTAAACTCAACCTTACATCTCAACCTTAGAAACTTAATTATATGTCCATTATGAACTAAGTTGACTTAGCCTCTTGGCTAGAACCTAAACATTCTAGAACTAGGTGTAGACTTGTGTAATTCTTGAAACCTTTCTTCTCTCCTCCTTCTATCCTATAGTATTGGTTGTAGGTTCAAGAGGATGAGAAAAGGGAGAACTTATAGTTGTAAACTGTGAACATATTTTTGTGGCATGCTCTTAGGGTATCGACACAAGTGTCCTCCATGTTCTTGCTAGTTCTCTAGGTATCATGGAAATAGAGTACCTAATGAGTTTTGTTGCTCATTTTGGTTTTGATTTCATTACAAAAATATGGTAGTTTTTAATCACATGTTTCAATGTCAGAGAAAACCTATTTTAAGTATTAGTAGATGTATATATCATAATGATACCACACATAGATAGACAATGAGTGTTCATGTAACCTAAGAGAAAGAGATGTAACATCAATGTAGATGAGAGTGTTTAGCTGATATATGTAGTTTCTAGATTTTTCTAGACCCGTGATTAAGAATAAGTTAGTAGGTACCCCATATGATCTAAGCTTGATGTTATGAGTTTACTTCAAGAGGAACCAAGTAGATGTTGGACAATCCAAGTTTGTGTTGATGACATGAGATGAGTTGTGGCCATGCAACCTTACCTAGTATAGCACAATGTATGATATGTTTGGCTTGTGTGATGTGCTACTCATAGCTAGTGGGTCGGCATGCTTGCATATTTGTAGTATTATAAATGTTGAGATATTGTTTGGGACCAACATGGGGCTCAATCACTTTACAAAGAATGATCTCTAGAATAGAACATATGATAAGGGTGAATTCTAGAGTGAGTGAACCCAACATGGGAGAAAATCAAAGTACCTAACCTCCAAATTTCTGTGAAATGTTAAATTATATATGATGGAATACATTATGATGGGTCTATATCTAGACTGCATTTGAGCTTTTGAGTCCCCTAGTGTGTGGTTCCTTTATTAATGTGAACCCTGGATTTCCTATGAAAGGATTGAATCCTATATTAAGAGGCATCTTAATATACGTATGTTAGCCATATAGTCAAGGATGTCAATTCCCTAGATGAAATATATGATGTGTGCTCTGTATGATCAACCTCATACTTGGGTTAGTTGCTCCATGTGATGGAGTATAGTGGTTTCCTTTGTTTAGAAAGATGGTTAAAAGTTTCTATGGGTATATGTGGTTTGTTAGCACATTTTTACTTGACATAGATAGGTCATAGATTGAGTGGTCGAAGCTTGTGAAGATCCATTCTTCTTCCTCGTTCTTGACGACAACCCGACACTACTCTGATGTGTGGTTTTTTGTCATATCCCCAAGCTCATCAAAGCTTCCCAACTCCTCTATAGGGCTGGAAAGGGTTGGTATGGTATCCTTTTGGCCTCCTAGAGTGACCCAAGGTAGCTTCACCCTCCAGTGCAACCACAGATGGTCAACTACTTTGTGCAGTAATAGCCCCGCACGAAAGCAGGCTGCCTTGGCATGTCGTTTGGGTAAGAATCCAGATCATCCAGGCCTATTTGTGTAGTGGTTGTAGGACCCACTTCTCCATCCCCTCTCCCACGGAGCTCGTGGGTGGGTGTTTGCTGCACAAACCATTGATCACAAGCTATAAGGCTACAATCGTCCAATAAATATATGGTGACGCCAAATTTCCTTCACCTATATCTCTTGGCACAAACCATTTAAAAATGATATCGCTAAACTGGTTTGGCAAAATTTAATAAACCAACATATGAAATCTATCAACCCCGTGAGATCTACCAACAGAATAGGTTGTAGGATGTAAATCCTTATATAGTATCCCTATTTTCCTAAAATTGTGATCTTTGGTGTTTTTAATACATTTAGTGTATAATTATGCTTAATATCAGACCGTTGTTGCTCGATCAACCTAGTAATAATAAAACTACTAACTTGGATGTGCTTTTGAACATTATGAAACTCCTAAGAACCCCTATGGCCTTATGGATGACTCTAATTTCCTAGATATGACTTGTAATTCGATATTAATGATGACCATTGTTCCTTATTGCAAACAACCCTTATAAACAACATCAAAGTCTCTCATAACTTAATATCAATATCTTTATACCCCTCCATGACACAATACCACCCCATTATTCCTCTATTGCACTTGTTTTTTCTCATGTGTTTTAATATGCATGTATGTGGCCCTTTATGTGATTTAATGTTATACTTAAATAAAATGGGATGTTTGTCCTTCTAAATTAAACTCTCGTATTTCTTTGAATATCTCAATATTATATTATGTTATGAACTAAAGTCAAAAGATTTCCCCCTTGTACTATCATGATGTATGTGGCCCTTTGCCAGCCATGTTGATCTCTTATATGACATACATGGATTTATTATCCTTCTTGTTCCCTAATCATAATATGAATCGTAATATTATATCCTCCCCTTAAAAATAAGGAAAAATATCTTGATCTTGGTGATCATTTTTATGTGTATGTCCCACTCAATTCATATGTTTGACCGTATGATATAGGTGCACCCAAATGATGATTACACGTATAATTGAAATGTTGATACACAATGTTAGTTATATGCTTCCTAGACTCTAGGGGTATCCACCTATACTTGAATGAGATTTATATGTCCTATTTTCTTATCTATACTCTTTTCCATGAGTGAGTCTCATGACATGGTTCTCTATAGTCTTGTTCACTTATATCATAGGGTCAAACATAGTGTTGTTCACTTATATCCTTCATGTTCCCTAATCATAGTATGAATCTTAATTGTATATCCTCCCTTTAAAATAAGGAAATATCTTGATCTTGGTGATCATGTTTATGTGGGTGTCCCACTTAGGTCATATGTTTGACCCTATGATATATGTGAACCCTATGATGATTACACTTAGAATTGAAATGTTGATACCTAATGTTGGTTATATGCTTCCTAGACTCTAAGGGTATCCACCTATACTTGAAGGGAGCTTTATATTCTCTATTTTCTGATATATACCATTTTCCATGAGTGAGTCTCATGACATGGTGGTCTATAATCTTTCTTGCCCTATTATTAGGTTCGAGACCCTAAAAATGTACATAAGTGACATAAACCTCATAATAATCATAGAAAATAGATGGAACCTTAGAAGGACATGAAACATGGACCACACTTCTTGTGATCTAGAGGGTCAAAGATAGGTTATGAATCTTTAAATTAGGTATGTGGGCTTTAATAGTTATATGATCAGGATTTTCTTGCTTGAAACTTGATATGTATGTATGTTGTTTACTTTCACTTATTGCGTTGTAGTATTGTAGTATTGTACTTGTTGTTTGGTCTCATTATTTTTATAACTTGAACGTATAAGATAGATATCCATATACAAAATTGCGTACCTGCTTATATTCTTGTGAGGACACAAATCAAGGAATCATACTTGAGTTTGTCAGTCTTGGTCATACCCCATGTCGATAAACATGATTAGCTTAATGGCTTTGATCCTTCAGAACCCGCACAGACCCCTTCAGATTGAAAGTTGATCAAAGTCCTTATGATACATGATATTAATGGTACAATGGAGAAAATTTATTAAAACATGGTTTTTTTGCTAAGTACGTAACTCTTTTACTCTCATTCATTTATATCTACAAACCTATTAAAATTTTGAAAACCTTAAATATATGTTTTGTTCTTCCCTATACTCAACACTTATGTGCTGATATGCTTGCTTCTTGTATGTTTTAGGCTTAGAGGTAGCCTGGGGCAAGGTAAATTATGACAAAGTGTTTAGGTTGAACCTATTGTAAGATCCTAGTTTAGTGTATATGAGCATACTTGTGTTATTGTCTCTTCAACTATTAACTAGAAATAATTAAGAAATAAGTTTGTATAATGTACTTATTGAATGTTGATATTATTTGGTGGATCGTCTTGTTTTTTATTCACCTATGCTAAGTTTTTATGCTACTATTCGTACTTTGATACTTCCATGCCAGAGACGAACATTTGAGTCCTTTATACAATATCTTTGTAGTCATATAGAGTTTGGATTCGGGTAATAAAAAATTTCATGGTAGATTCTTAACCACTTGTTGAAATATATACATTGAGATAATGTGCATGCAGGTACTGATAAGTCCCAGTTTGTTTCTTACTAGGACTTTCAAGATATATCCATGACTTTAAGTGCTTCAAGCTATATAGAAGTCAAAGGTAGAGGATGGGTGGACTTTTAATTTCCTTTAGGAAATGTTCTGACAATTTTGAGAGTTAGATACATATTAGATTTTAAGGTTCCAATTTTGAGAGTTTTGGAGTATACTTAGTCAAAAAAGCTTGGGGGTGGCAATAGAAACCAACAATCGAGAAAGAAAAATACCTACATGAGAAAAATGTATTGGCATGTAATCATAAGAATATAGTAGGAGAGTGAATAATGTGAGTTACTTTTATCAGTCAGATGATTACAAAACCTTCAAATGCTATATGATTTTTTCATTATTACGCAATTTTTAGATGTAGGCATGAACCTATAATTTCACATTTTACAAGACTTATTTTAATTAATAATTACCATGATCATAGTCTGTTTGAAGAAACTAAAATTTAAAAATGAAAACTACATTATCTATGATGGGAGTCATATTCAAAAAGAGTTCAATATACAAATAATGGTACTATTAAGAATGATGGTGCACATATGAATGAAAATTCATCCTACTTTAATTGTGCATTTAGAGTATATTTCATGCATTAAGTGTGCTATTTCGTTATTCCTATATAATTAGGTTTCATATTCTTTAAAGTTTTAATGGTAAATTTAATTTTATTATAGGAACTAACACAAGAGGCAATTTGAACCTCCTTCATTATTATTTGGATCTATCTCCCCCATCTCGAGAACACCCATAGTGAATTTCATGATAATTAGCATTCAGAGTACATCCCAATCGAGCGACTAGTTTGTCTATCGTCCAGTAGGGATGTATCTTAAAAGGGAGGAGCTTATGTTGACTGAGTATGGAGATTGTCTTTCCTAATCAGCTGACTAATCAAGAGAAATTTGGAAGGAAGATTAATAACTCTAGGAATTTATGAGTTTGTCGATCCACCTCTTAGTCGATCAATAGATAGATCAAAGATACTCTTTGTTGGGAAATATGGCATCAGATAAGGCCACAGAAACTAAAACTTAACTTGCCATATTACCTTAATAAAGTAGATCAAGTCAACAACTATGTAATGAGAAAGAGGGTTGCAAGGTATATACCTAGTCCTGGAGCAAGTCCATTACCAATCTCTTACAGTAGCATGATCCTTTCTTTGGGTTGCACCTAGACAACATCAACAATAGCTTCCTAGTTGGTCACCATGGATAGCAGTTTACTTTGTCCTCCTAGTGGCATGAAACAACCTCCTCACCTCTATAGTAGTCCACATGGACCATTGGGAACTCTTGTTATTCTAGATGAAGATATAAGAAGGAGTAGTCCCTTCTAGTCAGTGTGCTAGTGCCGACTTGCTCTCCCAATTGTCTCTCCCTTTCTATCCCTCTATTTGGGGGGTATGACTTGCTCAGGTTCTCTCAGTTACCACAACTAGAGAAGACAACAATTGTCAGAACTTATTGTTGGGTCTATGGAAGGCCTCGAGTACCCCTCTAGTTATAGATGGGCTACATTCAAGGATTCCAGTCTGAGAGAGAGTCAAAGAGAAAGCATTTCATGAATTTTCCAGAACCTACGACTGTTGAACAGTCGGTTCACAGCTAAATTGGTCGATTCACACATGAGTCAATCTATTCAACCCTTGAACTTGTCATTTCACTATGTTTCCAAAGTACAACTGTATTGGAAATTAATGTCTAATTAATGCACAACATAAATTTAGCATAAATACTTAATCCAATATAATTGATCAACCAAATGGTCAGTTCACAACCTAAACCGGTCGATTTAGAGACATGAGCCGATCAGTTCAATTGTTGAACCACTCGACTCTTGGTTCTAATTGCCTATGTTCATTCAATTGACTTGACACTTGAATCAATTGATTCAACACTTGAAATGGTCAGTTCACAGTCCAGTCAGTCAATTTTTAGTCATTATTGTTTAAATTGAATACCTAAATACTCTAGTAATCAAGTTAAACATCATTCATGAATAAACTCATATTCCAAGTGTATCTTATGTGTATGACCCTATAGGTTCCAATTTACGTTAGTAGTGAATGTACATAACTGATTTATGACATCACAAGCAATGAGTGGTATCTAGAAAGACATCCTTGCTACCCAAGTATTTGGAAAGTTGGAGAACAAATCCAACCTACAATCTCCCATTGCTTTTATAGTGATTGTATAGTTCCTTTACCTCTGATATCTAAATTGAACTCAAGGCATGAAATTGTCATCCTCTTTAATGTTCAATCCATGTTTCTTAACTAGAGTAAACTATTTGAGATATGTGTAATCCCAATATCACATATTGACTCACACCAGAATGGCCATGCATTTCCCAGTCTCACTTATCAAGTGGCCAGGATATCATACTCATGTAGGAGGGACAAATCCCATCTACATTACTCACAATCATATCCAAGTGTCATAATGCACCCGAGCATCACCTTTATGGAAATCCTTATTCAAGATCACAGTGGATGATGTCAAAGTACATTGAACGACATGTCATCAATGTAGTGAATTTTGTCTAAGAACCACAATCACCATCATCACTATGAGAGATGATTCTGACTACCAATCATGGTTTTCATGTGTAACTCTCAAGGTGGGCATGTTCAATACACTATTCTCTAACAAGTATCTATGTGTTTCGTTTGATATCACATATCATGACTAATGAGAATTTGTCTGTTGGTATGTATGCCCAGAGATCCAATCATATGATGATTGCAATGGGGCATCAGATACCTGATTTGATAATAATAAAGTTAATTTCTTCTATTATGTTTCTCTCATCATGAGATGATGACACAATCATAGTGGATGTCTAAAGATGATGTTACTCAATGATGTATGTCTTGAAGCGTGTGACTTGAACAATGAGATCACATGAATGTTAAGAATACATGCATTCTTGTTATTTCCCTAGTTGGATATTATTATGGAAGCAGAATAGAAACAAAAGTACATAAGACTAGAGTGTGTGTTGACTGATGACAAAATCTCATTAGTCATGATATGTGATATCAAGTCAAGCATATAGGTTCCTATTAGAGAATGGTGTATTGGATAGACCCACCATGAGAGTGATACATGGAGACCATGTAATGGTAGTGAGAATTAACTCTCATAGTGCTAGTGGTGATTGTAGTTCTTAGACCTGTAGTCACTACATTCATCACATGCCATCCATGTACTTTGACATCATCCAATGTGATCCTGAATAAGGGTTTCAATAAAGGTGGTGCTTGGGTACATTGTGGCACATGGGGATGGAGTTTGACTGATGTCGATGGGATTTATCCTTCCTATAGAAGATTGATATCTAGGTCACTAATAAGAGAGACTAAGAAATGTATGTTCTTACTAATGTGATTCAATATGTAATATGTGAACTCACATGCATCCCAGATAATCTTCTCTAGTTCAAGGAACATGGATTGAACTATCATGGAACCATTCTTACTCCAATCCCAATTCCACTACCTAGGTGGTGGTAAATGGATTGAAGAACCCATCTCTGAGTGCCCAAAAGGATCTCACACACTGGCATATACAATAAGAAATAATAACTCATAAAACAAAAGATTTAAAGAACTAACCAACCCAAATCATGATTTTGCAAATGTGTCCTTGTCATCAGAGTTTGTCAAGAGTGAAAGTGATCTAGTCAATTCTCCATAATGATCCATCTAGTTTTCCTAAAATTAGGTAACTCAAGATGCAATCAATGCAAATACATTGGTATCCTTTAAAAGGAATAAATATTGAACAATTGAAAACATTTATGGCAAAATATAGTACTTGCAGGACTTATAAGAAAAATAATCAATAAGTTATTTTCAAAATAACTTCTCTTTGACTAGATTTTTATTATGAGTTTCCCATTATGTTGATATCGAGAAGCATGCTTGTATATGTATGTGGCTCTATCACCCCAATGAGATGGGGGAGGTCACCTGGCTCCACCTCTCTATATGAGGTAGGAGATCAATTCACACTTAAAAGTTCAAGAACAATTGGCATGCACAAGTTCCACCCTCTAAATGAGGAGGTCGCTTGTACTCAATATCGACAAGAATTACTAGAAGTCATAATGGCCAACATCATTTATATTTTCATGTTGGTTGGAAACTATAATATAGAAAATCAGAAGACCACTCAGTAGGGAACGTTGTAGCTCAAACAAATACATAGACAAGATTTTCAAGAGGTACATACACGTATCATTCAATACCACTACTCTATTCAAGGAGAATATAAAAGTGTACCTTTCACCGAAGATTAGCGTATGATAATGAGGGTAAAAGTAGAGGCAAAGTCAAAAATCTGGAACAAAAGTGAGTATTCATGCATTAGTACTCTAGTCAAGATATGGAGAGATCACAAGGACCATAGATTAGGGTTCCTTAAACCTCATTATTGTTCTTGGGTGTGGTATCTAATTGTTGACCAATATTTCAATCTATCAAGCTTTTTAGGTCTAATCATCATGTTCTAACATCATATCATGTATATCCCCACCTAATATACAATAAGCACTTAATTCCTAAATCACCCTCAATAGTGAGGTCCAGGGGTCTAGATCAGGTATCTCATAAGATTTAGAACACTTATAATCACAATATCACAATTTTATGGTTAGAACTCACCATCAAGCTCAATCATTACTAAAGGGTACATGATTCATATTCAAGAGTGGATAAGCCAACAAGGTTAGATGTACATTATTAATTAATTAAGTCTGATTTTAGTGTCTCAAGATAACCAACAAAGTCAAATATTAGGGTTTCCAAAGTTTAATCATGATTATTGAGTCATCTAATAAATTATATAAGAATGAGATCAAAGTCTAGGGATATAAGTGAAATCCATATAGAATTAGGCTTCACAAGTATTTTACTTTATTACTTGCATTTTTCTGATCAAAATGGATTGTTTGTTGATAATTTTTGGAGTTAGGAATCAAACGATAGGGTTTTTACAAGATTTGATCAATTAATATGATTATTCGGCAGAGAGGTTTGAAAAAACTACCTAAAATATGAAAATACACAATCATTTGATGATTAGTGGACAATCAGGATCATGCACTGTAGGCTCTAATGAGTGGGGCAATTTACTGGGCAAGGATCTGGTATGATTCCTTGATTTGACTGGTTCGAAAGCGGTTGACTTGGTTTTATTGGACTGGTTGATTTCCCTTTTTGGCATGCTAGATTGAGTACTTTCCTTCCTCGATCAAGCCTCCTTGTGAGGCAAAAAACAAGGTGGAGGGTCTTGCTAAAGTAAAAGTGGTTCAGGAGAAGAAGGGACCTATCGAGGAAGCAAATGTGATGCTTGGGTCTGTCATGACCTCGCAAAGAGGATCGGAGCGTCTCTTTGCATGTAGAAGGTGCAAGGGAAAGATGCCCAATTTGCACCAGGAGACGATGTTGTCTGAGCAATAAAGAATTTGGGGAGTAATTAGGGCATCAAGGCTGGTAGGGAGAGTAAGGGTTAGTTTCTAGCAAGGTGTGGTTGCAGCAATCCTTGGGGGTCCCTTTATAGTACTGAGGGTTAGGTTTAGGCTAGATCGGATATGGGTTGCTGACTGAGGTCATCAAAGTCAGAAGGGGAATCAAGGGAAATGTTTTGATGGTGAAACCAATCCTTAATGGTATTCAAAGTAGGCATAGATAGGCACAAAACTGTGAGTCCAATGCTCCTATGCGATTGGAATTTCGAATCTTGGTCATAAACGATAGATTGCACATTTTGGTCCTCAATAACTCCTCCCCGCTGATTACAGGAGGTAGGAGATGACCCCCTGGCCACTTGATCAGACCTTTAATATGTGGGAGCCTAATTTGAGGGTCATGGTTCATCTGTAATGCTCAGTTCGGCCTGCTGGCTTGGGAAAGGGGTCAAATAATAGTGAAATAATGGGATTGTTAGCATATAACTTCAAGAAATCGTAGGAAATTGTAGGAATGTCCAAATAACATGAAATTTGGATCATTGGTTCAAAATAATGTGTAGAATATTTTTGAAAAGATTGGAAATGAATGATGTAGTTATATCAACAAATGTATTTCTTTGGATAAAGTGATAAGTTAACTTAATTTGTAGTGTCACTAAGTGCATAAAATCCACATTGATCATTATATTTCGAATTTGAGTATCAAAATTGGTTAAGTAGACAAGAAAAATAAATTGAGGTCATGAGTGAACATAATGAGGGAAAAAATAGAATTGAACAAAAATTGGGGAAAATTCACTCTATCACATGAACATTGAGAGGATGACGATTACATGCCTCGAATTTAATCCAGATATCAGACACAAAGGAACTATATGATCATGATACATAGATTGTAGGTTGAAATTGTTCTCCAACTTTCCAAATTTCTTGGTTAGAAATGATGTGTTGCTAGACACCACTCTTTGCCTGTGATCTCATAAGTTGGTTATGGACATTCACAACCAATGTAGTTGGGACCAATATGGTCACACACATAGGATACACTTAGAATAGGAGTTTATTCATGAATGATGTTTTGACGACCACAATTCATGTATACTTTCCATAATGAAATTCCTTAGATATGCGTTCACTCATATCTATAAAATGTCAAAAGAGAAAATATAAGGGATTGTGATTGTCAACTAGCATATAATAAGATGCCATATCGTTGTTCACAACATCATTCAAGTTGTCACACAACCATCATTCAATAGAATAAAAAGTCATATTATATTATTCATTAGAAAGAGATATGAGTTCTTAAGGAGAAACAAATATATGGGATATAGACATCCTACACACCATCTACTAAAAAGAAATAACTATCTAAATCGAAAATAAGATGAGAGGCATCCATCTAACTAATCATCCTCCATGAATTTTATTTAGTTTCTTCAATTACTTTGAGATGCATTACTTGTTTCTTGAATCTAGAAAATACGAGAAATAGATGATCAACATAATGTTGGTACATGGTTGAAAATTACTATAGTATGCTAGCATATTTAAAAATACTTGAAAAACATACAGAAAATGAAAACATTATTTATGGCAGAAAATCAGGTAAACCCAAGTTACTATGGTGGACATAGCATAATCAACACGTATATTATTGGGCCCTATCCACACGTACCTTGTACCATTAGGGATCTCCCCGCATACCTTGTACCATTAAGGAGGTTTTATTCAACATTAATACTTTCCCTCTCTAATAGGGAGATTAATGAACCATAAGTAGCTACATTCCATTTTCTTTCCTTAGTGTTTTAGTGTTCAAGGTGGAAAAATAACAATATGTATAGATATACATCCAACAAGATTATTCAATTACATGCAAGAAATTACTCATAATTATATCATCTAGCAAAAACTAGTCTTATACTTATATCCACAGACCTTGTATTTCAGAACTGGATTGCAACAAGCTTAGATTAAGAGAGTACATCACCCTTAAAGAGAAACAAAGACCTAATGTCATTATGGGTCCTCAACACCTAATATTAGGGTTTTGGATTAATTAGGGTTATCATCTAGAGTCATAGGCTCGGATTATAGTATTCAGAGGGGGAATCCTCATTTTAGGGTATTGAGAGTGATCAGATACATGGGATAATTTATTTTTCTTTATTTACCATTATTGAAAGAGAGAAAGGAAGAAATGGATATTTCCCATGATATTAGGAGTTTTAAGTCTATTATTGATCATCAACTTAGGGTTTCAAGTCAAGGGGCTCAAGGTCAAATTTTATGCTTTAAGGTTTCACAAACATACTAACATCTATTTTCATATTCATTTTCTACAAGTTAATAGTAAAAAGGACATAAAATAATGTCATAAAAGGATATACCTATCTAGGGTTTGATTTAGGTATAGGTGATAATTTATAAAGGTTATCCACATTATTCTGAGAACTTTGGCATTTTATGGGAATTTTTTAGGTATTAGAATAATTTATTGTGCATTTTATAGAATCAACCAATCAGAAAGAGGCTAGGGTTTTAAAAATATAAATAAAAATGGAAAAGCGATCTTGCCTCATGGATTAGAGGAGGGATCTGGCTCCGTGGATCCTCCTCTCAACCTGTGAGCCAATCTCATCTAACAGAGTCAATCAAGGAGGTGCAAAGACACAAATACCCAAGGGGATTTGATGATCGTGACAAAGAATGGGCAAAGTGGATAACTCATCCACTCGATTGATGTTCCTCTCGTGCCATGGTAGTAGCAAGGCAAAGTGAGTGGAGATGATAGTTCTGGGTAGCTAGGTGGGTGTTGAATCATGTTGAGGTACAAGTTGAGTTCACAGGGTCATGTCGAGATCAATGAGTCAACGAAGGTGGTCGGAGATAGACAGAAGCTCAGGTTTCGATCAACAACAATCAAAGAAGATAAAAATGGGATTTCAAGAACTGCCTCCCCTCTAGTTGGATTGAGGGATGAAGGAGCTCCACAAAGGTCTAGTAGTGGATTTGCAAGATTCCCAGTGCTTGAAGGTAGCACCAACCTTGCTGGAGATGGAGGTTGCAAGTTGGTTTGGAGGCACTTGTCGACCCACTTCTTCGAGGCTTCACTGCTCCAGCTATAGGTGTAGCTTACCTTGCCAAGGACCCAGTAAGGTGTGACCTTGATTAATTGGGAGGCGGAGGTTTTTGAAGTGAGGGAGGTGCTTGGCTCCGACGGGTGAGGTTGTTTCAGGTTAGGGGTGCTAGGGTGTGCTTTGGCACAATAGAAGGCAGTGGATGACTAAAGGGGAAGCAAAAAAGCTTTTGGAGACCATAAATAGATGTAAAGAGGCATATGTGGAGAAGCTCTAAACTGTGTGTCGTCCCCTGTGAGAGGTGCAGATTTGCGGGAAGTTGTTCTCATTGGTTCGGGGGTTAGAGATGACATGGTTTATATTGTTGGGCTCGACTTGGAGAGAGGAGGTTATCCTCCAATTATCTCATGTGAAAAAACCTCAAGTAGGGCGTGCAGAGTCAAGATTGGTTGGTCGGTCTATTGGGGTCGGGATTGAGTCCTATAGGAAGTTAGGGATGAAGTCCCTACTGTTGGATTCTCTCTAATCCATGATAAAAATGATCGGGTGGCCAGGATGCATGCTTGAATGAGTGACCCGCATCCTAGGTGAGATAGGGCGTGCGTGACACATGAACGTCACATATTATTGATCAAATAATCAGAAACTTAGGTCATTAGGCTTAATAAAAGATATTTTGTACATTTAATTCAATTGCTTATAACTCTAAAAATATTTGTTAAATTAAAATTAAAATTTAGGTAGAGCTTCATGATATCATTATCTAGATATGTTATAAAATTGGGTACCAAATACGAAAAGTAACTACATAATTAACTAAGTATAATAATACACATATTCACCTCTATATGAACTAGGGTTTTCCCTATAATGAAATTGATAATTCCTTTTGGTAAAGAAAGTGAGGGAGATGGTTGAGGGTATCATTGGAAATAACAAAATTGTAAGAGAGAGAAAAATTATGTAAAAAGTCACTCTGTCACATTTTGCCCTCCTTTTCAAGAATTTTGTCCTCAAAATTCATACATCATGGAAAATATGAGGATATTTCTACTCGATCTCAGACTTGAGCTCCCAAGTAATGTCAGAGTGATCATGGAGGCTCCAAAGAACTTTCATCATATCTATGCACAATTACTATGAAGTTCCTCTATCTCAGAATCAAGAATTTTGATTGGGGATTCAGAATTAGTTAAATACTCTTTCAACTCTAGAGGCTCATGATTAAGAATGTGATTGGGGTCTTTGACATAGGGCTTCAAATTAGATACATGAAATAAATTATGCATGGCACTATACTGAGGTCACAAAGAAATATGATAAGTAAATTCACCAACCCTTTCTAGGATCTCAAAGGGTCCTACATTGGTAGGACCGAGCTTTGCTTTGTTCTTTGCCAATGCTCAGACAGGTCCGATCTTCAAAAAAACATGATCACCTTCCTTAAACTGACATTCCTTCCAGTGAGCATCTACATAAGATTTCTACCTATCCTATGCCTGCTTCATTCTTTGCCTAATCAGCGCAACTTTTTCTATATACAACTGCATCTCTTTGGATTTTATCAAAATGTGTTCCTCAACGTCATCCCAACGTAGAAGAGATCTGCACGGTCGGCCATAGAGAGCTTGATAGGGAGGCATCCCAATACTCGCATAATAGATATTATTATATGCAAACTCACCAAGAGGCAGATTATGGTCCCACAAGCCTTCCCGGTCAAGAACACAAGCTCATAGAACATCCTCCAGAATATGTACTGTACATTATGATTGTCTGTCTATATGCAGATGGTATGTTGTGCGGAAGTTCAACTTGGTGTCGAGTTCCTCTTGAACATGTTTCCAAAGCTTTGAAGTGAACTTTGGGTCCCTGTATGAGACCATGGATGCTGGAACTCCATGCAGACATAGTATCTCCCATATCTAAAGATCGACCAACTCAAAAACTTTTGCAATAGTCTTCACAGGGAGAAAGTAAGCTGACTTTGTGAGATGATCCACTATAACCAATGCAACATCAGATCCCTTTCTAGTCCTACGTAGCCCCACCACAAAATTCATAGTTATGTGTTCCCATTTCCATTCTGAGATTTCAAGGGGTTGTAGTAGACCACCTTGCCTCTTGTGCTCTGCCTTGATTCTCTAGCTTCATGCCCCTCGATCAGAACTGACATTGTAGGTCTTTGTACATCTTTCTAGTTTCAGAATAAACTATGTACTTTGACCCATGTGCCTCGATGTGAATCTTTGTCTTCACAACTGACATCTCAAGAACCCACATATGGTTCTTATACACAACCACCAAGACTCACATACAGATGAATTTGAGGCTTTGACAGGAGAGACGAGATCTCTTCACGATCATGACTGGCTTTTTGTTTCTTAAGAAGTTCAGACTAAAGATCGGACATGATAGAGATGTTGTTGACCTAGAGACAATCAGATAAGAACTGTAGCTTCCAGCCCACCAGATCCTCCATGTTCCTTCACTCAGGAACAAATAAAGATGCACATACTGCCCTTTTCCTACTAAGAGCATCAATAACTACATTAGCCTTGGTTGGATGATAGCCAATAGTGAAATCATTGTCTTTCAAATACTCAATCCATCAATGCTGATGTAGGTTCAGGTCCTTCTGAGTCAGGAAGTAGTTTAGGATGTTTTGGTCCGTGAAGATATCAAATGTCACCCCGAACAGGTAGTGCCTCCAGATTTTGAGAGCATGAAGGATTGCAACTAAATCTAAATCATGTGTGGGTTAAATAAGTTTGTTAGTATTTAGCTATCTAGATGCAAAGGAAACCACCTTTCCATGTTGTTGTAGGACACATCCTAACCCATTTCTTAAAGCATCAGTGAATATCGCAAATCCTTCATTGACAAAAGTTAGAACTAGAACTTGAGCAAATGCTAATTTCTGCTTTAAATACTAGAAAATGGACTCACCAGAACCTAACCTGATGCAATGCTTATCCTTTTGAGTAATCATAGTCAGAGGAAGTGCAACTTTGGAGAAATTGGAAATGAAGTGACGATAATATCCATCAATGCCCAAAAAGCTCTAGATTTTAGAAGGATTTGGAGTAGTTTGCCAATCAAGAACTATACATAATTTGGAGAGTCCAATAGATATCTTACCCCCAGAAATGACGGCCAAGAAACATGATGACTTTATCAATCCATAACTCACATTTAGAGAGCTTGCCATAGAATTTCTGAGTTCAAAGGACTTCAAGAACTACCTTCAAGTGCTCATGGTGAATCACCATGGAGTCAAAATAAATCATGATATCATCAATGAAGATGAACACAAACTCATCAAGACATGGTTGGAAGATTTTCTCCATCAGATTCATAAATATGCCAGGTGTTTGGTCAACCTGAATGGCATCACTAGAAATTTGTAATACCCATAACGAGTTTGAAAAGTAGTTTTGGAAATGTCAGAGTCCTTGACTTTTAGTTGATGGAAGCCAAAAAAAAGTCAATCTTAGAGAACACTTAGGCAGTACAAAGTTGATCAAAGAGGTCATCAATGTGAGGAAGGGGATGCTTATTTTTAATAGTGGCTTGGTTCAACATGTGGTAGTCAATACACATAAACATAGAAACATCTTTCTTTTTGACAAAAAGAGCATGTACACCCCAAGGGGAAATACTAGGATAGATAAAACCTTTGTTGAGAAGTTATTGTAGCTATTTTTTCAACTCCATAAGCTCAGCAGGAGCTATCCTATACGGTGCCCTAAAAATTGGGGTGGTTCCAGGCAGAAGATCGATGGAGAACTCTATGTCTCTATTTGGAGGCAGCCCAGGAAGCTCATCTGAAAATGCATCAAGGAAATCACGTACCACCTCCAGTCTTTCTACATGCTTGTTACTAGGACTGGTCTCTGATACAAATGTGAGGAAAACTTTAAATCCCATAGAAATGAGATTTTTAGATTTAAGAGAGAAAATTATAATATTATTATAGAATCCCCTTCCCCTAGGGATCACCACAGGATAAGAATGAGGTGAGAGAGGACTACCATTTTATTTCTACAATCAATCTAGGCATGATACTTGTATAGCCAATCCATACCAAGTATAATATTGAAGTCTTCCATAGTTAAGAGGATGAATTCATAAGGCATGTCATGATTTTCGAAGTTTAGAGGCAGAACATCAATTTTCTATAATTTAGTGACTATTTTTCCACTAGGAGTTGACACATCAAGAATATATCCCAAGTCCCTTATATGTAAGTGTAACATAGATTCCAAATTTTGAGAAATGAATGTGTTTGTTGATCCGAAATTGAATAAAGATTTAACATGATGATCATTTAAGAATATAATGCCTACACAAGATAATTATGTTATGATTAATTTGAAGGCATTGAACAAAATATTAGATATATGAAAAGAATTTAGGTTACCTTCAACAAGTTGGTTGGGATTTTCCTTGGCTTCCTTTGTAGTGACTGTGAATACTCTGACATTTCGGTGTCCCTGAGGAAGTGGAGCACCTATTTTAGGATTGCCATAGATGGATGGAGTCAGGCACTTAGCGATATAATATCTCTCCTTCTTGTAGTTATAATAGACTGTCTTGGGATGATGACATACCCCACCATGGAATCACCCATGAGTATTGCACTTGGGATGAGTTGTCCTTTGTTGGTTCTGGTGGTTTCTCTATCCTCCTTTACCTGAACCTCATCCATTTCCCAATCCCTTGTTATTACGGCCAGGGTGGAATTTCCTAGACTTATCCTTGTCAGTGGTTGTCAACCCAAGGTATCCCATGATGGAAGGATTATGCAAACCCTGTTCCCTTTCCTGCTTAAGGGCCATATCTAGGGATTCATCTATGCTCCTGGGATAGGAGGCAATGACTAGGATTTTTAGGTGAGAAATTAGGCAATCAAGATAGTACTCTACGAGGTGATCTTCAGTCTTAATAGGTGCATAATGCTCCAGAAGCCTAAACTTTCGAGTGTAGGCAGCCATTGAGAGACTGCCCTACTTAAGCTCGGTATACATCCTATCCTTCCTATTCGTTTCAACTACAGGAATAAAATAGTCAATGAAGAGGGTTTGAAATTCTTCCAATTCCATGTTGTCCAATTCTTCTCCCCTATTCCAGTCATAGTTTTCCCACCAGATTTTAGCCCCTCCCTTAAGTAGGTGTGTGGAAAATCTGACCTTTTCATTAGGTACTTCTAAGGTATGGAAGGAATTTTCCACTGACAGGGCCCAGGCTTTAGCCTTATCCATCACCTCATGATGGTCTCCCCCCCAAAAAGGTGTCAAGGTTAAATTTGATGAAGTCTAATACAATTACTTCCTTCTTCCAAAATGAACTGGGTTCAGGGGTTCCTTTTAGGGCAATGGTCTCCAAGAAGTCTAGGAGGACTTTCTTTTGTTCTTTCCACCTATCCCTTTATTTTTTTTCAAAATCAAGTTCTTCAAGAGTTTCAGGTTCTTTTCTCTTCTAAGAGGATGATTCTTTAGAAGCCTTAGAGTTATAGGTGTTTGGAGGCATCTTGAAATTAGATGAAATACGTTAGATATATCACTTTTTATCATATTGTATTTCATTATTGTTCTTTATTAGTTATTAATGATCTTAGTGTTATGATTTGTGGAGCATACCCTAAATCCTTATCATTTGGTCCTTAGGACTCCTAAATAGAGTGACTCATGTCCTAACTTTATATCATAGAGATGAGAGGGAAATGTTTATAAAATAAAAATGAGGGGGAAATTTTTCTATAAAATAGGTGAGAGGGAATATCTATAGATGAGAAGCGTCCTTAATTAAGGTATGCCCAAGAAGTAGGGGACACTTAAGGTATCTATAACATACTAGATCTTGGACCATACCCTAGAACTTTGACCTATTGGGTTTGACCAAACAAGGTTGAGGTAGTATGATCCTAATAATCAAATACATGAATAAGGTAATCTAATAAGTCATATAATTCATTTGGTGATAATAAGATGATAAAGAACTTAATTGAATAAGTAATTAAGTTAATGGGCCATTAGTGGGCCAAGTGACATAACTCATATAAGAAAGTCTCAAAAGTGAAAACAAACTCCAAATTCATAATCTACACATCAAAATAAGCTTACATGTCAATTTTCATTAAATTTGGACCACCTTGAAATAATATGGTAAGTTAGGAGAGAGAAATTGCCTAAAAGGTGTAATTAATAAATAAATGTAATTCATGACGCCAAAAGTTGGAAATAAAGGAAAATTCATATTCAACACACTTAAGTTAACTTCTGGTTGAAGTTTCACCTAATTTGGATAATCCTAATGTCACTAATGCATAAGGAAAGAGAAAATAGGGTTTGGTATACCTAACACATTAAAAGTCTTCAAAAGGAAAATATAATTTCATATTCAGAATCTACATGTCTTAATTGGCCTCTGTGCCAAATTTCGCTTAACTTGGATAATGTTTGGGCCCTCAATTTAAGAAAGAGAAAATAAATACATTCAGAATATAGTTCTAATTGGAATCGAATTGAATTTGATTTGTCACACATGCTAGTTTTATTGGTCGGGTTTGTTTTGGGCCGTTGGATCTAGAATCGAATGACAACTTCTCTCTTTCCTTCCTCTGCTTCCTCTCTTTCCCTCACGAACAAGCACAAGTCTTCTCTCGATTTTCCTTCTCCGATTCCTCCCTTTCCTTTCTTCCTTTCCCTCCATTTTCTTCTCCTTCACCTTTCCTTCTGCTTCTCGAACCCAATGACCCTATAAAGGTAGGGATGTGGTTTCCCCTTCCCAGTAGTGGTTGGGCGCCACCTTCCCTCCCCAGTTTCCTCTCTGTTTCTCTCTTTCTTCGCCGAATCCTCACAGCGTAGGCGATCAGACCGTATGAGTTTTTGCCCAGATGATCGCCGCCTCACTGAGACTTCGTCCCTGGCTCCTATTTGGAGTTCTGTGACTCGGGGCTTCCCAATCTGTAGGCTAGCTCCTGCCACTGGAAATAGGGTAACGATGCAGGTAAGCGCATGTGCCTGCCCTCAACTGATCTTCTAGCTACCAACTGAGATTCGTGGTGGTACTCTGAAGCCATCCTTATCCTTGGTTCCATCTGATTCGAGGTATTCCAGGTTTTCCCTTTTGGGTCACTTTGTTTTGATCGAAGATCGGGTCCCTCGTTGGCTTCTCACATTTTACGAAGCGAAGAAGATGGTTCAGTGCCTTCTTACCTATCTACCCTTTGTTTCCTTTCTATTTTTTTTCTCGCCAGGGGTACTTTCGTCGTTTTGGTATTCTTTTTCCATGGCATTGGATGAATCACAGTGGGCCATTGCCTCATTGACCTGGCGGCCCTTGATTGGACCAAGCTAGTAGGACTCAGTCCCACTCTCCCTCCTCTCTCTCGCCTTGAACGCTAACTTGGCTTTTTGCTAATTTTCTATTGGTTGATTTTGTAAAATAAATAACTAATTCTACTATGGTCAGAAAAATATGGATAAATACTCATTGGAGTCAAGAAAATAAGACCTATCTAATGATATCAGTTTTGATGAGTAAATACAATGTTTAATAACAAGTGATTTCAATGGATCTAAGTAAATAGGAATTAACTTGTATAATTCATAACTAAATATTTATAAGTCAGAAAAATATAATAAAATATGTTTTGAACTCACAAAAATATCATCTAAAATATGGCATAGTTTTTATAACCTAATTCACCAATAATAAAAAGGCATTTTTTAGGGTTTTGAATAATTAATGGAAACCTAACCCTAATTCCACATATATGCATCATAGGTTCTACGGAGGCCTAGGCTTGGACCTAGTTGGAATTTGGATTGTTTGACTCTAAAGTTGAGGTATGTTTGCATCCCCAATTATTCTTGTTGAGCAATTAGCCTATTTTTGTCTTACTTTTGGTCCTATGGACATCAGCCTACACATTGTCTTGTTCTTTTGAAATCATGCTACATGTGAAGTATCTTATTTTGTTATGGATCTTGTGATCATGGATATTCTCTTGACTTTGTTTCTTATGCCTTTTTGCAAGTTGGACTTTTGATGATATATACCCACTGTGATGTGGATTTTTACTTGTTCATATATGCCACTATGAAGTGGATGTCTATATGTTTGTGTTGTCCATTGTGTGATGGCAACATTGTACAATTTTGACTATACTTTTCTACTTGCCTCTACATTTAACATACTATGTGATTCAGTAGCACTCGAGTAATGTAATTGCATTAGTTTTGTTAATGGAAGATGTGTTATTTCCTTTCGAGCAGAATTGATATTTCCTGCTCTTTTTGGATGGCAAGGAACCTCATACCCAGGGCAAGATGTGTGATTCATGGCCCATATTTTATATATATTTGGGAGATTGGTAGTATTCCTTTCTCTATCAGGTTTCAACTTTATGAGGGTTGGCCACCAATTGTGTTTATATTTTTCTAGGGCTATGCTTATCTCACATGCATGCAGGTTGATGATGTTGATGATGGGTTATGTGCCCAAAAAATATTGATGGGTTATGTGCCCAAATCATGATATGTGCTTATGTGGCACCACTTTTATATGTTTTGATGGCAAATATTCTTTTCTTATCATATGATTGCAATTCCTTTTCTTTTATGCCCGATTGGGTAGTCTATATCTCTTGCATGGGAAGCCTTTTATTTTGATGTCCCTTATTCTTTATAAATTGCTCAATTTGCTTTTTAGTATGCACATACCAACTTTTGCTGATGTTTCCTATTGTTTCCCTTTTTCTGGGGTATGCTTCCAATCCTAGGTGGAGGACTTGGATGACATGACATGTTGACCTGGACATAGATTGTGAAGTTAAAGCTTGGAGACAATTTTGAGGTGGCTCATATTTCCTCTACATGGATCCTTATGTTGTAAGTTTAATATATTCCCTTGTTTTATAATTGAATATAGTCATACTTTTATTCCACTTCTATACTTTGGTATTTTGATTACCATTTTATAAAGATTTGAACATTTTACACCCACTCCATCATACCTTCTGAGTGTGTTTAGACTGGAGGTTCTATTGTTCAAATTTTTAGTAGAGAAGTGATTTCACTTATTTACAGTATCAACTAGGTAGACTTATACTACCATATAGGTAGCCTCGTGAGTGCCAAGTTGAGTGGCTCAGAGACTTTAGCCAGACCCACAGAAGATGTTATCCTAGTCACATACACCCTTCATATCCCTAACTTAAGGACTACCCTAGACTCACAATAGGGTGAATAAGGTTTCATGTGACTATGATGTCTGAACATTGGCTCTGACACCAACTGTTATGACCCCAATTCCTGTATACTTTCCATAATGACATTCCTTACATATGTGTGCACTCATATCTATAAGATGTCAAAAGGGAAAATATAAGGGATTCTGAATGTCAACTAGCATATAATAAGAAGCCAGATCACTGTTCACATCATCATTCAAGTAGTCACACAACCATCATTCAATAGAATAGAAAATTCATATTACATTATTAATTGGAAAGAGATATGAGTTCTTAACAAGAAAGAAATGCATAGGATACAAACATCCTACACACCATCTAATGAAAGGAAATAACTATCTAAAAAGAAAATAAGATGAGAGGTAGCCATCTAGCTAATCATCCTCCATGACCTTTATTTAGTTTATTCAAGTACTTTGATAGGCATTAGTTTTTCCTTAAACCTAGAAAATACAAGAAACAAATGATCAAAATAATGTTCGTACGTGGTTGAAAAATACTATACTATGCTGGCATATTTAAAATACTTGAAAAAGAAGAAAGAAAATGAAAACATTATTTAAGGCGGAAAATCAGGTAAACCCAAGTTATTAACCACATTTCAATGGACATGTATTACTATGGTGCACTTAGCACAATCAACACTTATATTATTGGGCCCTATCTTTGTGTACCTTGTACCATTAGGGATCTCCCCACGTACCTTGTACCATTAGGGAGGTTCTAGTCATCATCAATACTTTCCCTCTCTAAAGGGAGATTAATGAACTATTAGTAACTACATTCCATTTTCTTTCCTCAGTTTTCTAAGTATTCAAGGCAAACAAATGACAATATATATGTGTAGATATACATCCAACAAGATTATTCAATTATATGCAAAAAATTATTCATAATTATATCATCCAAAAAAACTAGTCTTATACTTATATCCATGTATATTGTATCTTAGATCTGGATTGCAACAAGTCTAGATTAAGAGAGTAGATCACCCTGAAAGAGAAATAAAGACCTAATGTCATTATAGGTCCTCAATACCTAATATTAGGGTTTTGGATTAATTAGGGCTATCGTCTAGAGTCATAGGATCAAATCATAGTATTTAGAGAGGAAATCCTTATTTTAGGGTTTTGAGAATGGATCAGATATATGGGATAATTGATTTTCCTTTATTTACCATTATTGAAAGACAGAGAAAGATATGGATATTTAATATGATACTAGGAGTTTTAAGTCTATTATTGATCATCAACTTAGTGTTTCAAGTCAACGGTTTCAGGGTAAGATTTTATATTTCACGGTTTCACAAAAATACTATTTTCGTATTCATTTTCTACAATTTAATGTTAAAAAGGACATAAAACAAAGTCATAAAAGGATATATCAATCTAGAGTTGGATTTAGGTATAGATGATAATTTATAAAGGTTCTCCTCATTTTTCTGAAAACTTGGCTATTTTATGGGAATTTTTTGAGTACTGGAAATATTTATTATGAATTTTATAGAATCAACCAATCAGAAAAGGCTAGGGTTTTAAAAAGAAAAATAAAAAAGGAAAAGTGGTCGGACCTTGTAGATCAGAGGAGGGATCTAGCTCTGTGGAGCCTCCTCTTAACCCGTGAGCCAGCCTCATCTAACAGAGTCGAGCAAGGAGGTGCAAAGATGCAAATGCCCAAGGGGCTTTCATACATGATCATGATAGATAATGGGCAAAGTGGATACCTCATCCACTCGATTGATGCTCCTCTCACGGCATGGCAGCAACAAGGTAAAGTGAGAGGAGGCGATCGTTCTGGGCAACTAGGTGGGTGTTAAACCATGTTGAGGTATGGGTTGAGTTTTTGGGGTCGTTTCGAGATCAATGCGTCAACAAAGGTGGTCATAGATGGACAAGAGCTCATGTTTTAATCAAAGACAGGTGGAGAAGAAAAAATGAGATTTCAAGAATTACCTCCCCTATGGTTGGATTGAGGGATGAAGGAGCTTCATGAAGGTCCAACGGTGGATTTTCAAGCTTCCTGGTGCTCAGAGGTAGATCCAACCTCACCGGCGATGGAGGTTCCAAGTTGGTTTGCAAGCACTTGTCGACCCACATCTTCAGGGCTTCACAACTCCAACTGAAGGTGTAGCTCGACTCGCCGAGGTCCCAAGAAGGTGTGACCTTGATTAACTGGGAGGTGGATATTTCTGGAGTGAGGGAGGTGATCAGGTCAGGAGGGTGAGGGTGTTTCAGGTTAGGGGTGCTAGGGTGTGCTTTGGCATAATAGAAGGTAGTGGATTACTAAAGGTGCGGTGGCAGAGCTTAGCCCTTAAATAGATGTAAAGAGGTGTATGTGGGGAAGCCCTAAAATGGGCACCACCGCCAGTGAGAGGAATGGATTTGTGGGAGGTCATTCTCGTTGATCTGGGGGCCAGAGCTGACGTGGTTTATCTTGTTGAGCTAGGCTTGGTTAGAGGAGGTTATCCTCCAATTATCTCGTGCAAAAATACCTCAAGTTGGGTGCACAGAGTCGAGATCAGTTTGTCAGTCTACTGGGGTCGGGGTTGAGTCCTGTGGGAGGTTAGGGATGAATTACCTGTCGTTGGATTCTCCCTAATCCATGATCAAAATGTACATGAAACCAGGATGCATGCCCAAATGAGTGACCTACATCCTAGGTCAGATAGGGCATGTGTGACACATGTATCTCACATATTATTGATCAAATAATTAGAAACATATGTCATTAGGCTTTATAAAATATATTTTGTACATTTAATTCAATTGCTTATAAATCGTAAATGGTTTGTTCAATTAAAATGAAAATTTAGGTAGTGCTTCATGATGTCATTATCTAGCTATTGTATAAAATTGGGTTCAAAATTTGAAGATTGACTACATGATTTAGTAAGTATCATAATACATATATTCCAACCCTATATGAATGAGGGTTTGCCTTATAATGAAAATGATAATTCCTTTTAGTCAAATAAGTGAGGGAGATGGTTGAGGGTATTATTGGAAATAACAAAATTGTAAGAGAGATAAAATATATGTAGCAACTAAATCTATAAAAGATGTTCATATTGATTACTAAAGGTGTTTAGGTATTCAATTAAACAACTAAGGTTCAAAGTTGACTCTCTAGACTCTAAACCGACTGACTCAAGGGTTGAACTGATTGGTTACAATGTTAGGTCAATTGGAATCATTATTGGTTGAACTCTTCCTAAAGTGGACATGTGAAATGACCATTTCACTTGTGAAATGACAGTTACACTAAGTGAAACAACCGTTTCATTATTTCAACTGACAAGTTCACCATATGGGTTGCCCAATTTAGTTGCCAATTCAATTGGAACAATGATTGATGTTTATGTCATGTTTAGCATTAATTAGGTATTGATTACTAATTTGATTCATAATAGGGAACTACACAAAACAACCGAACAATTGGCTATGCATAAAAAACAATTTGTTATGTGTAAGTTCCATAAAATTTTTGAATCCATCTCTTTCAACTCATGCACAGATTGGGAACCCTGACCCTAGCCTCTCATATAAATAGATGGGTATTGGGGGGCTTCTCAGACATAATAGTTGCACTGACATGTGTTTTCCTCTCTGGTTGTGGTAACCAATAGAGAGCCTGAGTAAATCCTACCTGATAAAGGGAGAGATATCAAGGGAGAGACAATTGTGGGAGATCAAATCAACTCTAGCAGGTTGACATTCGAAGGGAAAACTCCTTCATGTTGTCTATGGTAGTGAAACATGGATTTATGGGTGGTCTATGTGAACTACTCTAGAGGTGGGTGACCATTGTCTATATCTAGGAGAACACCATCAACTGTCGTTCATAGTGACAAACCAAGAGGTCATTATTGATGACTGTTCGAGTGCTACTGAAGATGAAGCAAGTTGCTTCTTAGAGAAGAAGCATGATATTGCATCAAGAGTTCTCACTAGACTTGCTCCAGGACTAGGTATTACTCTTGAAAACTTTCATTCCTAGATACATTGTTGTTGACGCGATCTTGTTTTTAAGGGGAACCAGGCTTTAAATGGTGTTTCTACTACCTTATATATCGCCCTAATTTCCCTACATTCGTATCAAGGCCATGTCAATTTATGGTGTATTTGGATTTAAATTGATATGATCGGATTTATTTTATTGCATATGTTTTGAACACAAAAATGGTTAAAGTGCATATTTGACAAAATTCCACATATGACTGCACAAAACTAATATATATAATATGATATATATGCAATTAACACATGTTACCCTAAAATTTATTTTGATGGTGGATGTTTAGTATGTTTATGTCTAATAACCCTATATCTATGTGTGCATGCTTGTGGTTGTTTATTCCTATTTATATCTCAGTTTGAATACTAAACCTCTCTATCATTTACAAATATAAATTAATTCTCTTCTTTCTATTTCCCCTTGAATGTAACTCGAGGATTCCCTTTCACAATATAATAAGAAATAGGATAGTTTTAATTTATGTTTCATCGTGAGAAGTCGTTATGTACAAGATGAATCGACTAATTCATGAGATGAGCTAATAGACTGGAGGACCGAGGAGTCAGACTATAGGAGGATGAACTGATCGACTGGAGGCCCAATTGACTGGGTAGAGGAGTTCAGATGTCGCTTGAACCTGAAGATTGGATGATCATTTCAAGAGCCCAACAGAGTGACCAGGAGTAGAGCCAACCAGTTCAAGAGTTGAACCGATCAATCCACATTGGTTTCAGCACACAGATCTTCATCAACAATAGGTTGCATATGATCTAGACCTTAGGTGGTAGTAATTCCTTATGGCCCTAAGGAATTACAATAGAATGTCCATAACCATTTCTTCTTTGTTTTATATTTCATGTTTTCATTGTGGTTATAACACAAATATGATATGTACTATAAGTATGTGGTGATTGGATATGTATATGTATTTATATATATAATCCCTCAATAATATATTAAGTGTTAGATTCTTTTCATAAGCAACACAAATGAAAATCTTGATTGACCGAGTGTAGGTTACGTCCAAGCATGGTGTGACGTCCATCTCATGGAAGTGTGATGGTATATATGTGAGTTATACCCAAGCAGGGTGCATATTCTATTAGGTTGGCTTTTAGGTTAGGCTTAACTGGGTGTCCTTAATGAGATTAAGCACCTAGAGGCATGCATATGGACTATGGAAAGGAGTTGTGCATACCATCTATACAAGAATTCCATGAGATGCAATTGGAAAAAGTTGACTACCTTAATAATTGGTTATGGACGCTGGTGTTGGCTGGATAATAATTCAATTGTTTTGGATCTTGGCTAACTAGAAGATTGTACACTACAATCTTCCAAATTTATACATGAGGGTTATCAATTTGAACAAAATAGTGGGAGAGATAATTATTTCAAAGCCTAATTAATGTTGTTAACTTATCAAATTAAACCAATCAAAATTGTTTTGAAAAGTTGCAATATTTCTTTGTAGAATCTAAAAACAAACACAATTGTGATCAGTCCTTGAGTAGGACAAATTAAATGGGATTTACTTCCACATCTAGTTTAGGTTTTGAGAAGTGTTCTCATAAATGAGTGAAAGATATATATCCTTAAAACACTAGAGCCAAACGAACCCACTCCAAATGTGCCTAAGGATGAAATGGATGCTTATGGTAAGCACACCAATGATTCCATAGACATTTGAGTACCTTATGCTATGTTATATGAACTATAAGTTACATGAGCAACATGAAAACATGGATATTCTCGAGATGGTAATAAATCTTAAGAATCATGTAAAGCAAGTAAGGTATAATGTCTACAAGGGGTTGTTTGAGAGAAAACTAACAATGGGAGATCTAGTAGAGCCCCATGAGCTCAATATGATTGGGCATGTGGAGAGACTGGGATTTCTTTAAGGTTAAGAGTTGACCACAAATATTATTCTA
This sequence comes from Alisma plantago-aquatica, assembly GCA_963693085.1. NCBI lineage: Eukaryota > Viridiplantae > Streptophyta > Magnoliopsida > Alismatales > Alismataceae > Alisma > Alisma plantago-aquatica. The sequence continues at coordinate 273,951,521 of OY856413.1, read as the reverse complement.
CAACCATTACTTGAATCATATACCCAGTTTATCGGGTGTTATCACTTGAGGGACTTGGCCAAACCACTGTTTAAATTGCTTGGCACGAGATGAATATCAAAGCAAGATTGAAGAAGGACAATCTCATGATGGTGATCAGTGAAAGTGAGTCCAATGGCAAAGGAAAGTCTTTCCCAAGAAAGGTTATGAGGCTAAGCTAAAGTCCAAGTCTTCAACACTCAAGATAAGGAGAAGGGAAAGAATAATAGAGATAGAAATCTCTACTATAGCACCCAATAAGAAGTAAGCTACAACTGTATGGTGTAAGAATTGCTAACACCATAGTTGGAATCTACCATTCATAGGCATGTAATAGAATTAGTGGATTGCTATTATACACATGTCATTGATGAAAACATCATATATATTGTATGGAAAAGAATTGATATTTCATGCAAAATGCCCTAAGTCTCACAAACTAATGTTCATCAAATTGAGTTAGTTGCAACACATAATAAATAGATGAAAGAGAAAATATTATTTGATTCACATTTTAATTTCCTAATTTCATTATCTTTTAAGAAATTTAATTTCATGGTATTTTTGCATTAAGGCCATCAACTATTTTTATTTAGCAAAAGTTGCACTCTAAGTTTTAACGTACTCTAGAAAATTTGGGATGTTACAATTTTACCCACCTTAAAAATTTTGACCTCAAAATTTTATTTAAGTACCCACCTTAGAATTTTCCATATATTTACCACAAAATTTTAACATACTAATATTATCTTGTGAATCATAGTTTTGAATATTTGCATGCAACAATAGCTTTGAAAATAAAAGTACTACACTAAACTCTACTCATTCTTTTCATATTCACTATCATCTACAATAGAAAAGAATCTAGATTGTCTTATAGGAGGCAGATTCTTGTCATTGTTCTGGTTTTGTTCCTTCTTTAAGAGCTTGGGATAGTTTTTCTTGATGTGTCCCATTTCTCCATGGTAGTAGCATGCCCTTGTACCATGCTTGCATGGGCCTGCATGATGTCTCCTACAAGTCAGGCATTGGGGTTGTTCAACTCCTACTTTAGATGTCTTTCTCTTCACTACATGGTTGTTGGGAGGAGGGTGTTGGTTTCTTCTATGGGGAACATCCCTCTTGTAGGTCCTCCCAGGGTGATCTTCTAGATCTAGGATGCATCCAGGGCAGCTTGAATGGTCTTGTGGACTCTTCCTGACAGGGCAAAGCTTAGGTCAGGCTTGAGTCCCCAGATGAACTTCTTTCTCCTACATCGCTCATCATTGTCATAACTGTACTTTTTAAGATCTTGAACTTCATGGCATACTAGATCACACTCATGTCATCCACTTGCACTAGATTGGCAAATTTCATATCCTTCTTTTCTATCATGGCTTCAGACACATAGTTCTCTTGCAAGGCTTCAACTAAACCTTCCCATGTGAGTGGAGTGCATCGACTTTCGTTGAATTGAGGAAGTTGCCCCATTATGTATGGGCATCTCTTCAGCATGTGGGTTGCAAAGCAAACCATAGAGTGATGTGGGCAGTCCATGTCACAGAAGCAATGATCCATGCCTCTAATCCACTCCTAAACTTTTGTGACTACATCCACTTCTCCTTCACCAAAGAAAGAGTCAGGATGATCATGAGGAAGTCCACTAGTGTCCACTCTTGGTGCATTAGAGGATGGGGCCTTTGTCCTAAAGCATTGGTGAGTTGTTGGAAAAGGTCCTCTATGGTTGTCCTAGGGTTTCTTTCATGGTCACTCCCTTCACTAAAGTAACTATCACCATCATCCATCTTTTCTTTTCCCTTATCAGATTTCTTAGGGGCCATCTGGAAAAGGACATATACCTAGGGTTAGAACATATGAATCATACTTTTCCTAGTGGACATTTACCAAAATCACTCTGATACCATAATGTAACACCCCACTTTTCACAACATAAATATATCATTGAGCGGAATCACTTCACTCAAAGGGGTGTCACAAGATTCTATTCTTTGTGATTTAAGTAAATAAACACCATGAATTTATTTAAAATTGATTCATACATCATTCCTGGAATAAATAAAACTACATCATAAAATATATTCTGTCTAGTAACATGACTAAAAATAATGTAAGATTCTAGATGGACTTGGTAATTGGCACCCCACCAGGCTAAGCTTGAGGATTTTCTAGTCCTTGATTGTCCTCTTTATTCTTCACTTGCTCCAAATCTTGTAGACATCGCATCCCCAATCATGCAAAACAAACAACACATTAGTAAGTGGTATTTGGCACTATATAAGACTAAAATTAATAATTTTACATGACATGAAATAGTTTGACATAAGCATGACCATAGCTTATTTTAAGAATTCAGTGAGTAACTTTAAACATAATGAATTGGAAAGTAGATATATGTCACCTCTCTTAATGCCCCATAGGAACCCATGATTGTTAGGAAAGTCCATAATGCTAGGAAAGCCCATAATGCTAGGAAAGCCCATAACGAACCATTCATGTCCATAAATGAGGCACAAATAAAAACTTAGCCAATTACTTAATCTTCATCATTAACATAGCTCTTGACTTAAACATTCACTTTTCTTAATCTTAATCTTAAACATGATTGTATTTCTCCCTCTAATGTCACAATGAGATTTCTCCCTCTTAAACCATAATAGGGTTTCCCCTTCTTAAACATGATTCATTAATCTTAATCATAATCATAATTAGTGTTCTACCATAGACCATAAGTAAACTGCCAATTAAATAATGATAAATATACATGATGTATTCCTAAAAAGACATTCATGATTCATAAAATCAACTAATATGCATAGCCATAAATAAACATGCTTTAAACCAAAATTACTTGTACCAAATATGCATGGCCCTCTTACCTATAGAAAATCACCTTTAGGTCAAGTCCCCTGACTTGATTGAGTCTTTAGTAACCTGTAATTTGACCAAAACCATTATATGTGCATTAGTTCATCATCCTTAAACCCTAATTTTGGTCTTTGAATTATTGGAGAGATTGATGTGTAAAACAACACTTGAAAATAGGTTATATTGATAGATAATCAAAAGGGCTTTCCAACTACTATTTTCCATCATTTTCTAAGGTCATATGCAAAAGTTATGCATTTTGCAAGATGGATCAATCAGAGTCAAGAAAAATATACCATGATATTCATTTAAATCATTGATAGTCAGGTGATGTTGTGGTATCTAGAGATCAAAACTGAGTAGACAAGAGTATTTGGGAGCAAAAATGGAGGAATTTAGGGTGGAGGACAAGAAAATGAAGGTTAAAGTTTCTTTTGAAATGTTTTGGTAAATGAGTAAAGCAAGGAGGTGGCAGTTGTGACTTGGTGTGGGATCCAACACAAGCCCTAATTGGGAATTCTTGATATAGTCCATGAGAGAGGGTGATCAAGGCATCTCTAGGTTAGGAAGAGAGAGATAGAGACAATGGAGAAAGAATTTCGGGAAACGATTAAGTGAGGCAAGAGCAAAACCTGATTCCTAATCTATTAGAAATTGGAGGCTTGTTTCCATATAAGGTGTGAGCTTGATGACGACCTCTTGGTCATTTGATTGTGATCTGAAGGTAGGGAGGAGCATGTGTATTGGCTAAATAAGGAAAAATAAAGTGTGACAGATAAAATCTGGAACTTTAGGCAATTAGAATCATTGAATGCAAAAATACCTATTTTGAAAAATACAAAAAAGGGAGACGCGCTTTGGATACCAAAAAAGAATCATTGAATGAAAATTCTATTAAGATATATTCAAAACTTTACTATTTAAATTGGAAGGTCAAAAAATGTCCAATTGGGTCCAAATTTGGTCTATAGGTTAATTAGATAGCGTAGAATATTCCTATGCTATCAAATTTATTGTTGGCACACATTTTTTCTATAATTTCTATTTTTGACATTTAACTTGATTTTCATGCATTAAAGATTTAAATAAAGTGACACATTTTTCTTTATTTGCTTTCCTTGGGTCCCAAAAATGAGATATACACTTATTAACCACCCAAACATAATGTCATACATATTTCATGTTGTTAGGGCAACTTCTTTGGAGGAAAGAAAAAGTGAAGAATTAATACTTTCTTTTTATTTAAAAGCTATAAAAGGAGGAACGAAAACTTCTCATCCAAGTTAGCTATTTCTTATGTATATTTTTTAATCCCAAGTCTTTTCCCTTTTACTTTTATTTCTTTTAAGCATTTCCAACAATAGGTGGGAGAAATGTAAGGAACAACTATGTTCATAAAATTAAATTAATTGCACCACATAATAAATAGATGAAAGAGAAAGTATTTTTGTGACTCATTTTAATTTCATACTTCATTATCATTAAAGAAATTTGATTTCATGGTATTTTTGCATTAAGGCCCTCAACTACACTCTATGTTTAACTTACTCTAGAAATTTTTGGATGTCACAGTTATTACAATATAGCTCAATTGCATCGCTAATGCTTAGAACCACCCCAAGTTCCTTGATGAACTTCTGGATCCAAAAAGCTTCCTATATTGCATTGGATGCAGCAATATACTCGACCTCTATTGTATAATTCACAACTATCTCTTTCTTACAACTATTCCAGCTTACAGCCCCATTGTTGAGGCAAATCACAAATCCATACTGTGATCTATAGTCATCTTTGTCATTTTTGGAGCTTGTATCAATGCAACCTTTTACCATCAACTCTTCCTCTCTGCCATAGATAAGAATTGATTCTTTGTTCTTCTCAAGTACTTGAGAATGTTCATCATAGCAGTCTAGTGAGTCTCATTGGGGTATGTATGATATCTGTTCATCATACTCAAGGCATACAAGACATCTGGATGAGTACATTACATTGCATACATTATAGATCCAATTTCAGACGCATATAAAATCTTACTCATGTGCTCTCTTTGTTCACAAGAACTGGGACATTGAGTTCTATAGATGCTAACACCATGACACATGGGGAATTTTCCTCTCTTCAAGATCTCCACTTTCAACCTCTTCAACACTTTGTTAGTGTATCTTCTCTGACTTTGTCCAAGAATCCTTCTAGATCTATCTCAATAGATCTTGATTCTTAAGATATTGGAAGCTTTGCCTAAGTCCTTCATAGAAAATGTACTTCCCAGTAGTTCATTACCATCTATAAAGAAGAAATGTCATTTCCCATCAATAATATGTCATCTACATAAAATATGAGGAATATTATTATGCTCTAACTTACCTTCGTATATACACAAGGTTCATATTCATTTTGAGTAAAGCCAAACTCTTTGGCTATCTCATAAAAACAAAGATTCTAGCTATGAGATACTTACATCAATCCATAGATTGACCTTTGTAGATCACATGCTTTACTTGCATCCTTTGGATTTATAAAACCCTCAGGTTGTTTCATGTACACATACTCAAGAACATTCATGTCAAGGAATGTGGTTTTAACATCCATGTGCCAAATCTCATAGTCATAATAAGCTACAATGGCAAACTTGATGAACTTAACCATGGCAACTAGTAAAAAAGTTTCATCATAGTCAACACCTTGAACTTGTTTGAGTCCTTTTGCAACCAATATGCCCTTATAGTTTTGTATGTTACCATCCATGTTGGTCTTCTTCTTGAAGACCCATTTTCTCCCTATGGGTTTTACCCCTTCAGGTGGATCCACCAAGTTCCATACCTTGGTTGTGTACATGGATTCCATCTCAAATCTCATGGCCTCAAGCCATTTCTCAGACTTTGGTTCCTTAGTAGCTTCTGGATAGGTTGTTGGATCATCATCTTTGACCACCTCAACACCTTCTCGAGTCACAAGATAACCAAATCTTTTAGTCTCAAGGTGTGCCCTACTAGATCTACGAGGTTCTTGTGATACGTGAGGAACTTGAAATTCCACAACAATTTGTGAGTCTCCTTGTTCCTCCAATGCCTCTACAGGTTGAATGTTTTCTTGTTGGTCTCGAACCTCATAGAGTTCTACTTTTCTCCCACTGGTTACTATGGAAATAAATTCCTATTCCTGGTTACATTGGAAATAAATTCCTTTTCAAAGAATACACCAGTAGTGGAAACAAATTTTTTATTGTTAGATTGAGTATAAAAGAACTATCCCCTTATTTCTTTAGGATATCCAACAAAATAACATTTACCATATTTGGGTCCAAGATTTTCTAGAAATATTTTCTTGACATAATCTTCACATCCCAAAATCTTTATAAAAGAAATATTGGGACGTTTCCCATACCATATCTTGTATGGGTTTTTTTAAACCAATTTAAAATGATACATGATTTAGTGTAAACATGGCAATTTTCAAAGCACAACCCCAGAAGGAAGTCAGAAGATAAACAAAACTCATCATAGATGACACCATATTAAGTAATGTGTGATTCCTTCTTTCTGATACACTATTGTGATGTGGTGTTCCACATGGAGTCCATTGTGATACGATACCACAGGCTCACAGAAGATCCTCAAACTCTTGGCTTAAGTGTTCTCCACCTCAATCAGAATGAAGTGCTTTAATACTTTTACCAAGTTGGTTCTTTACTTCATTCATGAACTCCTTAAAATTTTCAAGGGTTTCTTACTTATGTATCATCAAGTAAACATAACCATACCTACTAAAATCAACAAGTAAAGGTAATGAAGTATTGATAACCACCTCTAGTATTTGTTATAAAAGGTCCACATACATTAGTATGTATTAGTCCTAATAGATCACTAGCCCTCTCATTATTTCCCATGACAGAAGTCTTTGTCATCTCGCCCAACAAACAAGACTCACAAGTTTCTAATGATTCGAAATCAAAAGTGTCCAGATAACCATCTTTATGGAGTCTGGAGTTGTGTTTCTCATTTATGTGCCCTCAACGATAATGCCAAAGGTATGTTTGGTTTGAGTTATCAAGTTTTTGTATTTTGGTATTTATGTTATACACGCTTGTCTCAAGTATATCAAGTATAGACCATAAGACATTGGGGCACTTCTATAGAAGATCTGATCTTTACTAATAGAACATCGAACATTCTTTATGAATATTCAAAATTTTTCTTGTCCAAACAAGATACATATATGGTGTTCCTATTAATGGCAGATACATAATAGTAGTTCTCCAACTCTATTATAAAATCACTTGCTAGAGATAACTCAAGTTCCAACTGTACTGGAAGAAACTCATGCGCCATTAGCAATGCACAGTTTAACCTCACCTTTCTTCAAAGCTCTACATCTTTTCAAATCCTTCATATTTGAGTAAATGTGTGATCCACATCTGGTATCCAGTACCAAAGAAGAAGAAGGAGTGAAGGTAATCTTGATAATGTATATACTAAAAGTAGAGATCTCTATTTGTTGCTTCATCTTCTTTGGTTTTATTAACCCTCTCCTTATTTTTTGTGTAGAAGACTCTGAATTCATCTTAGCCTTAGAACACTTGTTGGCCTTACCTCTTTCCTTGGACATTATTTTGTTAATCACCATCATGGGTTTGTCCTTCTTCATTTTTTATTCGGTTTTCATCAGCATGTCAAGCAACTCAAACATCATTTATCCATGTTACCCAAATGATAATACTCGATAAACTAGATATATGATTTAGGAAATGATTGCAAAATAATATATGTCGCCAACTCTTGACCTAAAGGAAATCTCAGTCTTTCTAGATGTTCCACTTGCCTAATCATATTCAGTACATGGGGCTCTACTAGATCTCCCTCTGTCAATTTGCACTCAAAAAATGCCTTAGAGGCATAATACCTTTCATGCTTCTTATGTAACTCCTAGTTCATATATCTCAGCATAAGGTCTTTGATGTCTATGTCATTATTTGCATGCTTCAAGTAAGCATCCATTTCAACCTTAGCTTCATATGAAGCGGAATGGCACTGTTGTTTCTGGAACATAGAGAACACTTCTCAAAGTCCTGAACCAGTTATGGAGATAAATGTCATTTAGATTTCCCTTCATAAGGACTTATCATGAAGATTTTGTGATTTCCATTTGATTCTACAATAAAATTTGCAATTTTCAAAGCACTTTTGATCTGATTTGATTAATATATAATTTTATGATGTTTGATTAGGCCTTTAATTAATTATCGCTCCCACTATTTTTTTCAAATTGACAGCTCATACTACAAATTCAGAAGAGTGAGCCAAGATCCAAAATAATTAGGTCAATACCCAACCAATTCTGGTGCTCATGACCAATTATTAAGTTAGGAAACATTTTCCAATTGCATCTCATGAAATTCTTTGATAGATGGTTGGCACAACTCCTTATCGTAGTCCATCTCTATCCTTCTAGCACTATAACAAAAATATCCATTAGTGGCATTTATGTTGTGGCTTTTGTAGAAAAAAGCCATTATATAATTTTTTTACAGGCATTTCTTATATAAATGCCCCTAATTAATATGACATAAATTCTAATCAAAGACGCCAACACTAATGGCGTTTGCTCATTTTATTAGTGGCATTTTATACATGTAAATTACAAACTTATTTTACTTTTCTTTTGATTAGTTACTAAAACGTAATGTCCCCTAGCTTTCAAGGATACGCGAAAAACTTGCAGAAGGGGGAGGCCGCTTTACCCTCTCCTCCACGGGTTCAGTCGGCCTAGCCTCCCTCCAGTAAGGTGTCCTTCTCTTTCAGATCTGAACACTAGATCTTGCTTTGGTGATTTGGCGACTGGAACTGGCTTTGGTTGCCGATATTTGGGTGGCTTGGACCGAAGAACACCCTTCTGCTCATGCACTACAGATCCACCTTGTCGGGGTCGGCGTCCCCATTCTCCAGGCACATCCTTGCTCCAAAGGAAGCCACACCGCATGTCGTTAATGATACGACGAGCAAGAGGATTCTAGATTCACACCCAGAGACAACATCTCTAGGTGTTGGAGGCAGGAGCTTCCACGAATAATGCAGGTTGTGAGGCCCTGATAGGTGGTAGTTGAGGCTGTTCTCTTTCGGTTTGTTTGTAGGGAAGTGAATCTTGCCTTGTTGTTGGTCTTTCCCCTAGATCTGAGGCTTCATGTTGGGAGTGGTCCTCTACTTCTTCGTATCCCACTAATCTGACCTCATAATCAATCATCACACTAGCTAACGAGATATGGTAAACTGGTGCAGCAAGTGTAGCTGCAGTATAAATGGAGAAACCACGCTACTTTTTTCTATTACCAAGGATCTCATCTGTTGACCATCTCTTCATTGCTTCTATCCTCATTGACTCTTTTGGATTTTCATATTGGTGTAAGGCAATTCCCTAGCAGAAGACTCGAGTATTCAGTATTGCTAGCTATCTGTTAGAAGTGTCGTTCTTGCGCTTATGATTTCTGTTTTGTGCAGTTCATTTGAATATAGCATTTGACGATGATAATATAACTATAGCAGCTCCAGTAAAGATGCAATTGAAGATCTTCAGTATTGTGTTGAATTCCTTGCAGGTCGCAATATCCATACAATATGAAAAGGATAGGTTAGTGAGGATTACCAATAATCAATTTTATATTATGCAGTTGCATAAGAATAACAACGATAAGAAGTTCTAGTATATAGAAAAATACATAATGTAGTATGCACTTTTAGTCAAAACAATAAAGTGTTTATTATGCCACCTATTTGATCACCTGACCACATGAAAAAGATTTACCTTCCCACTTGTCATTTGTTGCCTTTGTAAGACAAATTGTTTATATTTCACCGTCTGTATCTATTGATTATATTTATCTTTACTCTTATTTTACTTTTTTTTTCAAACTGTGTACGGGGACCACTATAGGGTTCTAGTTTATATCTTGAATCATAATTTACAGATATATGATTACATTTATATCACACAAACATTATAGCCATCATACTGGGGCTTTCACATTTGTATTGACGTCAGTTTCATTTATACAGATACTATCATACATGTATTTTTGTTTTAGAAGGATTTTTTAAAATCAGCACCGGTGTTCAGGTTGACTAGAAAAAATCTGGTTATTTTGAAAAAGGATTAGTAAAAGAGTAATATACTCCAAACAAATTAAAGGTGGAAACATGTTTACCATCCTGGTGTAGAGTAAAGGAATGGCTTGTCTGGGCTGAGAGTACTTCAGGAAAGGCATTATTTCTTATGGTGGTGTGAATGATTTTTACATAGATCAGAATTGATCTTTCTAATATTTTCTAGTTGCTTCTTTTGTTCGTTACATTAGCGGCTCTCCTGAATACACACTGCACAGAAGCATCAATGTCAAAGTGTGTTAGGCATCCAGAGTGACCATTTTGTCAATGCATCTCTGGAAATGGAATCTCCGATAGGTAAGCTATTATGGAAAACTTATGCATACCAATTTTATTCCACATTTTTTAGATATCAGCCAACAACTCAAAGATGCTCCAAGCTAACCAAGATGCACCTTATGGATGAGAAGGAACCATAGAATCTACTTCCCAACAAGTAAGTGCTGACACTTGTAATCTCTTTGGGTTCTTTTCCCTATCAGTTAAAAGTAATTAGAATTAGCTTACCAACATAGAGAGGGGTTTGACATCCGTGTGACATGCATGACTAGAACTACATGATTAACATAAAGATGGGCAACTACTTTAGAACCAACCAATTTTTTTTTCTATTGATGCATAAGCCTCTATTTGACGTATTGGGTGGTTTGGGTTGACTTTGCAGTCCTCTTTTGCACTTTCTCTTGAGGTTTGTATTGTCATACACTTTATCATCAAATGTTTAGTTTTTCTTGAGATAATGATTTTGTTCAATGTTTTATGAGCTCAATGATGATTAACTCTCTAACATTAACATTTGATCTGTCATCACCATGTAGTGTGACTTACATGTAGGAAAAAAACCTAATACTAATCCTATTGCGATTGCTTTCCTAAAAGAGAATTAAAACTATAAAGGAAATTGCTAAAAATATAAAACTACTATTTTTAGGACTGAAACGGACTAGAATCCCGTTTTGAGGGTATACCTCACGGCAAAGTGACAACTTGTGTTTGTTGGCCCGTTTCCCTTTCCGAAAAGGTATTATGGAGTTTTTTCTGACATCGAACACCAATTTTGGAAAGTCTTGGCAAATTGGATTTTGTCTTTAATACCTGCTGCCAATCTTCCTACATCAAATTTAGTTTCTAGAGTTGAGTCAAACTGCTGTCTCTTTAAGACCCCTTGCTTTCCATTTCATCACTAAATAATAAGAACTAGAATGCATAATATTTTGATAGTGTTGTCATCACATGCTTTGCACATTAGCTTTAATTAGCATGGTTTAAATAATCATTCTTCATAGATCAAATGAATATGAACAATCTTCTCTAGATTATAGATTCTCTATAACCTATATAGTTAATTAATAACTATCAAAATATTGAAATCCATATATAATAGGTTTATGAGTTAGAAGATACATTAATTCCCAATCCCTCAAATAGTGTGTCAGAGACTAGTTGACCACATGAGTCATAATTAAAGTGTGCAATAGGAGATTTGAACTTGGGTTCTGTTAGGGAGGACAAGTTGTGCTCATCCACCCACACTAACATCGGAATTTTCATATTATTATCCTGATTGATAAATAGGTAAATGGTTTTTATTTGGTGTGTAGAAAAAAAAATAGGATATGACCCCCCTTTTGTTCATGGGTGAGGGAAATTTTAAACATTTTGAGACATAAGCTTTAGCCTAGTACGTCTAGGCCTTTGGCTCGAGGTGTAAATGGGATAACAACCCCTCAAGGAGTAAGCTCCTACGCCATCAGGCAAGTTTTTTTGATACCGTGATCATGACTACCGTTAAGACAAAACATTTTAATATAATGTGACGAAATTGGTTGATGAAGAAATCGTAAACCATAAAGAAGTCTACCATTTTTATTAGTTTAGTAGTCTATCCATGGTGGAAAACACTAGTAGTTACACCTTCAACGCCTCATCTTTTAAAAAAACTCTACAAAAATTACATATCGCTAGAGAGTTTATAAAGAATCCTCACAACCACCAAATACCACATGAATACCCTTTTGAGTATCTAAACAGTCCTGTACTATAAAAAATCTAGTGGAAGGTTTGATGTTCAAATCCAAAACTTTGGTCCATACTCACGCTTCCAAATTTCAGAGTATGCAGATCATCATATTTATGTATACCATCTGCAAATCCACCAAATATACATAAGTACTTCCCATGGGCCATAATGGAATGCCCAACACGAGGGATTTCATTAAATGGTTATATTAGATACTACTAGAATACACCACATCCTTTATTTTCATTTATCATGTATAGCATATTTGGTTATAACCAACCATATTTGACCTGTATTTTCTCAAATTCTGATTAGCTTAGCTTACATCTAAGAAGATATGGTAGGGATTAATTTCTTGTTGATGCCATAGTTATGATTTCCATGTTGTAGGTAGTGGAGGAGCTTGGATCCTTCAGTAGTACATATTGTCTTGCTGATGCATAACAAGTATCTTAGAAGATGGCTGCATTGACAAGATCCTATGATAATCAGTGAGCTACAAGTAATACTGATACCCATTATTTATCTTCTAATGTGACAATGAAATTTTAGTGGCTTGCATTTCTTGGATGATTCAGTTTAAAAGTTTTTTGGAACATGTGTTGACCAAGCCCGTTGGAGGTATTTTGCAATTGTGTACACTCAAAAAACCCACGTGTGCTTTCCATGTTCTGATTATGATAACAAACAAGTCCACACAGTGCACACATTTCTAATCTAATAACAAACTGCAATTATCCATTTCCAGTAACGTGTACATATCGATGAGTTATTTCTAAAATATCCAAGACAAATTGGTCTAAAACCCACCTATGTTTTCTCTCAGTCAGTTATTGATCAATCTCCCCATATATCTAACAACTGCCTATCCCATTCCCTATCCCACTTTCTGCTTAATCTCCCTACTCTCCTAACTACTACTTCCTCTCACTCTTTCCACAAGCATGCACACTAGAAGCAACATTGAGCTAATCTCTCTGCCTTATGGTAATTGGTACTCCATTGAAGAAAACATTTATCTTTAGTGAAACAACATTGAGCCAATTTCTCTACCTTATGGTAATTGGTACTCCGTTGAAGGAAACTCCCATCTTCAGTGCAAGCTAGGGGACGATAAGTTCCAACGTCAAAAGTTTTTTATCGTATTCTTGATATTTATTACAAATAGGTATAGACTAATTCTGCTCCTAATGTTGTAATTTCTTGGTCATTCCTCTCCATCAGAGTACAAAATATAGTTCCAGCTCCATCCTTCTCATGTAATGCACACCATCCATCTGGGAGCCTTGGATTGATCCACACAATGCCACGATCATTCTGATTTCATCACAAACTTCTTCAGAAGGATCACTTATTTCTGAGCTCTCATGTTGCCTGCCTCTGATGCTATTTGCACAATGAAATGATGTCATCTTTGTAATATGGTATGCATGCCCTAATTTAGTCTCACATCTTTCACAGTATAACGTGTATTATCTTAATTCATATACTCATAAACATGAATCGGTTCCCAGCCGAACATCTGAAATGGTTTCTTTACGTGTCCACATAAATATTTTATCATCTTTAAGTTTAGTTGCACGAGGATGCTCTTCTGAAGCCTGAGGATAAAAATGCAATAGCAGAGGAAAATGATTAAAATAGGTAATCTGTTCCCTAAATCAAGGGAGTGGAAACATGTATGTATTTTTTCAAAATGTTTTTTACTGAATGTGATTGCACTTTGGTTTGATTCATTTGGGATGTCTATAACAACATGAAGCACACAATATTTTATCTTAGACATACACTATCAAGCTGGAGAAAATTGTGACTCTATTGGAAGAATATCAAGAGGTTGAGAGACGAGTGGGTAGTTATTTCACATCTGGATTTATTCAATAGTATACAAAATATATACTTTCTGTCATCTTCACATCTCTCCAAGTACAGTCCTCCATAATGTTGCAGGAAGAGTAAAGAAAGAACAGACTGAAGGAGGTATCCTCGTCACTCTACATTTAATTGTATCCTCATCACTCTACATTTAACTTTATACTATTTTAACTGTTTATATATATGTGTAGCTATGGTTACAGAACAAATATTTGGATTCTTGTTTTCATATGACTGATTTTATTATATTTGGCATCAAATGATTGTAAATGGCTACTCATAGCATTTACATATTCGGAAATAATAAATGTCAGTTGTTTTCGCTTCTGTACTTATAATCAATCCTTGTTTCTAAAGGAGTTAGGTAGTCTTCACTAAAAATATCATTACTTTCCTATTAAGATACCACAACTTCACTAAAACAATATGAAGCATGTATAATTTTATCTCTAGGGTTGTAGTAAATACCTTTTCCTTCCAGCTGAAAATTTTGTAGTAATGTTACAATCAAATTCTTTGAAATGGTTTAGAAGTAGTTAAAATGAAGAACTTCTTAATGTCTCTATTACTTTGTGAATTACAAAACATCTATGAAGATATTTAGACAGTAGTTTGCTTACGCAAACCACTCTTTCAATATCTCTTAAGAGTATCTTCCTTTGAGATGGTCCACAGATTGTCATAAGTCCAACACTATCAAAGAAATTTAATGTCAGTCATTGTTGTGTAGACGCACACGTAAGTAAGCATATCGAGAAGTATACATGTGTGATTCATAAACAAGATTGGTTAACCAAATGAGTTTGTACATTTTTTTAATATATATGTGATCATATCTAATTTTATAAAACTCTGTTGTGGTAATGTTGCACCAGATTATGCTACATGTAAAATTAGGCATCTTTAGTCTATCTTTGTTGTTCCTAGATCTCACATGATTCCTTTTATGGGACAGGTTTGTCGAGACCCAAGATTGGGAAGGTGGTACGAGAGTTAATATTAGATCATTGCAGCTTTTGAAGATGATGGTGTAACCTTTGGCAATGTGAGGATTCTTTCTGTGAACACAGATGATGGTGTAACCTTCATTTGTAGCTTCAAAAGACTCAAGATCTGATGTCGAGTTGATTCTTGCTCTGAAAGATCTAGAAGAAATGCTGGAAGAGAGAAATAGAGAAAAAACATGTGCAGATTGTAGGCATGCATCAGTAGAATAGGAGTTTGTTGAGGTATGTCTTAGATGCCTAACAGGAAGATGTGCCCTCAGATGAACATAAATTGGAACATAAAGAATGTTTTGGAACTATATATGAGAACAAAGATGACAAAGAACATGATTTGTTGGCAAACGAGAGAAGCGATGTGGGTGTAACTTGTTCTTTCAAACAAAGAATTGTAGCCTTGAGTGTGGAGGTGTTGTATTCAATCTAAGGGGCAAGTTGAAATGTCCTCCCCATTGTCATTTGATTATAAATAAAAAACATTCATACTTTTGGAAAACCGAGTTCGGCAGAAATTGGCATTCAATTAGAAAACCTGATAATGAACTAAAAATTAAATAACGAAAAGTCATAAAAATGTAGTAATACAGAACTAGTATGTCATTATTGGATTTTTTTATACGCCATTACACTCAAAAAGAATTGTTTCATACAAAAATATAATACAAATTAGTGGCATTTGTATAAAAGCCAATTGATGGATAGTGGCTTTTTTATAAATGCCAAATGATGTTTTAGTGGCCTTTATTTGGCATTTTTTGGAAGCCACTAAAGCCAAATGTTTAGTGGCGTTTACAACTTACGCCACTATCTTTCTAGTGGCATTGGTACTAGAGACATTTTTATAAGTGTCAACAAATGCCACTAAACATGTGTAGTGGCATTTATTTTTTTTCAGTGGCATTTCTAAAAGGCCACTAATGTGAGTGTTTGTTGTAGTATAGGAATTTAATCCTATTAAGGTCACCTAGTTAAGACTAACATGTAAGCTAAAATGATAGGATATGCATCCTTCTAGGGTAGACCCACATATCTATCATCACACTTCTACGAGATAGATGGCGCACCATGCTAGGGCATGTCCATGCTTGGTCGATTAGGCTTTTCATGTGTGTTTCTTATGGAAAGCATCTTAGACTTAATATTTATTGAGGAATTTTATATTTATATATATATAAACATATTGAATCACCACATACTTATAGTATGTATCATATACATGATATATCCCACAAACAAAAATATGTAATTATAAACTCAAGTGATGGTTATGGCCATATCTATTGTAATTCCTCAAAGCCACAAGGAATTACAACCACTTAAGTTCTACATCACATGTAGAAATCTATTTTTGATAAAAGTCTATGTCGGAACCAATCCAGTTCGATTGATTCAACTTTTGAATCGGTCGGTTAATTTGCTTCTTGGTGGGTCAGTTGGTCTCTCAAAATGGTCATCTAGAATTTGATCCAAACAACTTTTGGACACCTCCAATCGCTCGGTTGGGCCTCTAGTCAATAGGTTTGACTCCTCCTGTCATCATGCCTTCTTGGTCCTCTGGTCGATTGTTTCACCTACTGAAACATGTGGTTCATTTGGTGCAGAATGTCTTCTTTGCTATAAAGGAATTGAAACTATCATAATCCAATTTAACATATTACACGGTAATAGAGAAACCTCAAGATACATATGATGGGAGCATAGGAAGAAGAGAATCAATACTTTTACATATGATAGAGAAGAGGTAGGGTCGATATGCAAACCGTGAGATAAATAAGAAGAAAACCATTCAACCAAGCACACAAGATCTAGGGGTTATTGGCCATAACCATGCAAACATTCACCATCAAACATCAAAGATAATTTTAGGGTGATGCATGTAAATTTCATACACACACACACACACATATATATATATATATATATATATATATATATATATAATGTATATATATAAATATGTGTGTATATATATGTACTAGTCAATGCACACGTGCACATGCACGTGACATATAAAAGTTGTTGGAATTGCCATAGAAAAATACTATAATGTTAATATTGTTAAATAAGAAAAAATAAATTTATAAATGTATGTTCTATGTTGACAATTTGCTTTCATAAATAATAAAAATACATTTTCATTTTGTAACTAAAAGTTCATTATGTGACAAAAATCTACAAGTGATGTGACGTGTCTGTTTTCCCATCCAAAATTGAAGTTTAATGAGCTCATTCTCATATGAACAATTAAAGAGAGGTGGATACCTGATTGGAGAAGAAAATATGAGTTTAATTATTTAATAAGAAATAAATAGATAATAAATATTATAGTATAATATCTCACTTTTTATCAATGCATGTGCTCACTTTCTAGTGATTTAATCCGAAAGATCTTATAATTTGATTTTGAACCTTTCACATATGAAAAAATTATTAGTATAAATATTAAGACAATTTAATAATATAATCGTATATGCAGTCAAAATACTTACAGTTCTAGTGATTATTTTGGCAAAATGTTGTGTTTCAACTGTAATTATTGATGATTTTGTATTTGTTGTCACACAAAGCTTTGGAATGACTTTTGCTATAAGTATATACAAATAATAATCATAAAAAGATTGTATTGTAAAACACAACTGGGAATATAAATTATATGGAAAAAAAAGTACCATTTCAGATTTTAAGATAAATACAAAAGAAAATAAAAAATTAATGTTGTGTTCGACGTCAAATAAAAGACTCATACATTCTTGCTTAATATCTAAGGGAACTACATCTAAGACTTTAGCCGTTTGCTTCATTCTTGTTGGCGTCCCTTGTGATTCAAGAAAAAACGATTGGGCATCTTGTGCTTTGACATGAAAAAGGGATTGATTCCATTTTGTCTTTGATAATATGATATCCACCATATCTTCACCATTTTCCTATATTATTAGACCAATATAATATTAATACATATGTAAAGTTCATTAATATTATATATATATGTATAAAAATAGGGAGTACCTGTGAGTGGATATTGTTTAGCTCTACATCCGTATAACTAAGGAGATGATGCACATATGTGTCAAATAATGTTAATTTAATAGAATCAAAAGCGTCCATGGCTTCAACTTTCGTAATCTACCTATAATCAACAAAACAAAATATTAATTTACAAGAAAATTGTAATACATAGATGTATTACATAATAAAAGAAGGTAAATTGCCTGAGGACACTATCTTTTGCTCCACATTTGGGGCAGACCTTGCCTCGACCATTTTCATCATATACTTTCTTGCTACACCTCACACATGCATTGTACCAAAGGGTTCAAACACGGTGAATCTGTATAACTTCCACCTTAATTTCATAAATGTGATCCTAAAAATATTCAACATGTTATTTTCATAGTATATACATTTAAGTATTTGTATAAGTTACAAACTACCATTACTTACTTTTTGTTGTGTCCCACTCTATAGGGATTCATACAAGATGGAAAGATTGATCTTTATTGCCTCTATATTCTCTTTTTGCATGGACACATTTGCAAGTGATGAAGATCCAACACCGCTTTTAGACAACCTACTGAATTTATAGAATTCAATTTAGAAAGAAATATATATGAACTACCGTTTGAATGTGTAATATGAAAATGCTACCTTGACTTCATTTCATTAACTCGTGGTAATGGGGGGTTAAAGAGAAGTCTTGTTGTATAAGTACTTGATAGGTATAAACCTATAATTAAAATTAAAATAATATAAAATAAGTCTCACAAATAGAATTAAATTTATTGATTGTGTCTTACCTTGGAAGAATTGAACTTGCAATCCAGTAATAACAACTATACTTCTCATTTCATACTGTTCTTTCAAGTTGTCAAGTGACATCACAGCTATTTCACCCCACAATGAGCACTTAAACATAGTGTGCCTAAATACCATAAATATACATATAAGTGTTAGTAAATGAATACTTTGTTTTAGTGATTGAGTAATTTAAATAATTTATATTGATTACATTTGATTTTGTAATATGATGTCACACTTGGCAACTTGTTGACCTGATTTCTTCGTAATGCTTTGAATATCATCAACATTAGTAATCATTCCAATGACATCTATAATTGACATAGAAGACTTTATGAATATTATAAAATGATATTATAAATTAAATTAAAGTAAAAATACCTATAAGAAATGTCTTCTTATCTTGAAGACCCTGAAAGTCATCAAACTCAGTAAACTGGAATGAGTAAATAGGTATTTTTTTGCAATCTTCAGATGCTTCAGAAACCACACAATTTTTGTTAATTATGCACTCTTCATTCCGCTTTGCATTTCTATAGTCATTGTGAATATCTTCGACACAGACATTATTCAATACATAACACTTTCCTTCATTAAAAGTATTACTGAATTGGTTAACTGCATCACCAATTAAACTGGCTTCCATCCTCTCTCCCATATAAGAAAAAAAAGATACATTGAGGCATTACATAAACACATGAATGTATTTTAAATAAGAACAAATTTAAAACTTTTTAATCTAGTATACCTCTTCATCGATAAACAACAATTTTTGCTTCATTCTTCCCCTTGATATTTCATGTGCTTTCCGGTTGAAGGCCACGTGAACCATTAAATTCCAGTATAGGTATTGATGTATACGTCGAAAGGGGGTATAATTATCTTTCATCATCCTATTTATAACATGTTAAAATGTTAGATTATAAAAGTTGTATATACAAATAATCAACATGAAATACTAAGATAAAAGCATACCATCAATAAATGATAATACTTCTTTATATACTATATTTTTTGTAAATGTTCCACCATTGAAATTCTTCTCTCCAGGTTTAACCAAGACCTTCATTGTATTTTGGGATGTCCCTCTTGATAGTGCTACATACAACTATCCATGAGAGAATACAGGATGGGGCAAATAAATTCCGACATTAGGGATAGTTTAACCCTGTGACTTATTTATTCTCATTGCAAAACTCAAACACATAGGAAATTGTTTCTGTTTAAAAGCAAATGGAAGACCATCATTGTCTGGCATTATAAGAGGTATTCTAGGAGGAAAACCATTTTTCCCCGTGCTTGACCAACTATAACCTCTGCGTCAATTACATTTTTCTGAAACCCTTTACAAACCAGTCGTGTACCATTACATAACCCATTTGCCGGATCAATATTTCACAAAAACATTATAGGATAGTTTTTCTTTAGCCGCAATACGTGAGGGGGCAAACCATTTGGAACCAGTGAATTGAGGAATTCTTTAGGGTAGTTATGATTTTCATCATCAACAACACTGTCAAAACTATAATATGAGATCTCCTCCCCAGGAAATTGTTGTATGAGACCATTATTCATTTCGTCAACATACTCATTCTTCGTGCATAATATTGCACAATTCATCATGTAGTCAGTCGACATTGCATTATCACCGAGAGCTATAAACACATGTTGTATGAGTCATTTCTTAGAGGTTGCATCATCTATGTACTCAAGAACCATTTCATGTGGGAGGCGAACGTAATCATCATCGAATACTGGTTTTGTTCCTTGTCCTATACGTAGTAGAAAGTTTGAGAAGATGGAATCTGACAAAGCTCTCATATTTTACTTTAGTTTCAGTTTATGCATTTTTCCCAAAGAAATGACTTTATAAGACTTGCATGAATCGTCTCACCTCTAGTTGCACGTCAAACAACAGGCCAAACTTGTTTGAAATTGCCACCAAAAACTACCACTTCCCTCCTAATGGTAGGCTCGATCTCGTGATATCTTGCAAAGTGCGATCTAAGGCTTCAAAGGCTTGTCTCCTTGTCATGGATGCCTCGTCCCATATAATTAATTTTGTCGATCTAAGAAATATATCTAGACTACTTTGTTTTCTTATGTTACAAGTTGAATTGTTTTCAACTTTAATTGGAATTTTGAATATACTATGAGAAGTTCTCCCCCCAGGTAAGATTGATGTTGCAACCTCAGATGTCACTATTTTGATTGTTATGAAACCCATAGACCTTACTTTTGCTAACAATGCCTTGTATAGAAATGTCTTTCCAGTTCCACCAGGACCATCGACAAAGAATACACCATGCTGGTTTCCCACTATGTAGTTGAATATCTCATTGAATGGATGTTGTTGGTCATTGTTTAGTGATGAAATGAGTGATAGATCCTCTTCGCTTACTTGTATATTAATCTCTTCAACAATTTCACATGACATGTTTTGTCCAATATTTATTGAAAAATCATCATCAACAGTTGGCAAGTAATAATCCTCTATATCCTTCCCCATGCTCTCAAGAATAGATTTAATATTTTGTAGCACCCTCTGCTCCAACTGATGCTCATCGGTGATTCCGGTCTTACAAAAATCTTATGACATATAATTTAGTCTTGCATCCCACAAAGCTCTTACATTTGTTGGTTCACAATAAACTAATATTGTAGCAAATAATCTCAGTAGAGAAACTGGGAATTCAAAATGTGTTGCCTAACTTAAACATTCTGAAATTGTATCATCACTCTCAATAAGACCCTGATGTTCAGCAGAAAGTTTGAATGTTGGTTGGATAACACCATTGACGGTCCTCACACTCTCAAATGAAGTTGAACCCTTTACATGATTTAGTAATATCCTCAAATAATACCTCTTACCTTCAATAGGATTTACAGTAATGATACGTCCAACAACCTCACTTTTCTTTCTTTTCTTCCAATATGTTCCAGAGCTATTCCACACATAATGCTCCGGGAATTGTTTATAAAGATATTGATGAGATTCTTCATCGTGTGAGTTGGTCACAAAATACTCAGTGAGCATTGTCCTACAAACTCCATCTCGTTCCATAACATTTTGCAAGTTATCATCTTCTAAGAATGTGATGTGACACTATGCATGTTAGGAAGATTCAATTGCAAGGAAACTATGGATGGTTGTATCTCCCTAAGTTTGAACTCAAATATCCTCCACATTGCCTCAAGTGGAGATATCCATCGAGCATCTCTAAATTGATTCTCCTCATTGACGGTCTGGTCTACAATATCAGGTGCTATGTTGATTGAAGTCGTATCATGCCCCTTATATATTTACTTGAAGAGGTATTTGACTGCTTTGATGCTCGAACATACCTCTACGTTAATATGACACCTATATCTCTGTAACAAATAGGGATTATATGGCGCCACCCATCTATTATCTAGTGTGGATCCTCTTACATCAACAGTGACTGCATTGTCTCTTCTCCTATAAATTGGATATGAATCTCTACCTTGCATGGTATTGGAACAAAAATTCCTTGGATATTGGAATAGACACTCCCTATTTACCATGCAAGCATTTTTAGGGTTTAGGAAGCCACATAGTCCATGCAACATGTGTTTGACAATCAATGCATGTAATAAAGGATATCGTTCAGGATCTGGAATTTCAGCACAAACTATGTTATCATATTGATTTGAATTGATGATCTTATAGTCATGTTTCATGATGATAAGAATGTGTGCATGCAGAAGTCCTTTTTCTAAAATTCAATAACATGAACACGTGCCACTACGATGCCAAATATATTTTTCTTAAATAGGTGGTCCTTTAGATCCTCCAATTTTTCTCTGAAAACCCTAGATGTTAAATCGGGTATGTTTTGAGCAAGTTGTCTAGGGAATAACTCTATTTTTATCTCATCCCAATATGGATCACATGTCATTGTTAAAAAGATATCAGGTTTGCCATATCTTTGTACCAATGCCATGGCATCCATGTATCTATGATGAATATCACATGGTCCTCTAATAAAGGACGAAGGTAATACAATTCTTTTACCTACCATGCTGCTATGGACTTCTCCTGATCTAATGCTATCAATGATTCCTTGATACAAATCAGCACGTATTCACTTTTTCTCCTTTGTGATATAGTTTAATCATGTTGATTCTATCTTGATGTACATGTTGACAACATATTGTTGAAGGAGATGACCCGCATATAATAAGATTGATTTGTCAAGCACACGAGTTTGTAGTTTGTAACAATAGTATTCTCTCACTAATATCTTGTTTCTACCACCACCATCTAAAAAACATATGAGAATGATGTGAAAAACATTTTTTTAATATTGGTACATAATTTGTTAATCTATGAATATATATATTCTACTAACCTTCTACACTCGAGCCCATCACATCTTCAACAGAATGCGATGAGTTATGTAGCATGGAATCCCATGGCACACCAACTTTGGGGAGGTGTGGATTCCAACCGAATTCACCATGAGGAAACAACAAGGGATATGATAGAGGATCATAACATCCTAAATATGATTACACTATACGTGGTTCACCTGAATTGGCATAAACAACTATGATTCACTGTTGTGCACCACTGACATCATTGCCCTCAATCCAGATACCCGCAACTTGTAAAGCAATTGGAGAATTATATGTCCTCTATCTATATGTGCATCTTTATTGATGGAAATACTAAAATTATCTAACATTAGAATATCCTTGAGGCTCCGAAAAAACTGGGCATATGGATTTACAGACAATACGTGCATCAGTTTAGTAACTAATTCAGTATTTAGTGAAGGAGTTTCCTTCATTCTCTTATGTACATCAAACTCAGTGTCATAGAAATAGAGTTGTAAGTATTTTGATCCATCACTCCCATGTAGTAATCTATTTATGAAATGATACATTTGACCCTATACTCGAAACGTATATATGTCATTCCACATACTACGCAAATTTTCATCTAGATGGATACTGTGTGATGTGAATGCAAAGTGACTATTATAACTTCAAATGGACCTGAGAAACTCCATAGAATTTGGTGTTTGCGATGTGTACAAATCATATAGTTCTATTGGAATAGGATTGGTAACTAAATGTACCTTTCCCTTCATACAACAAAAATATGGTGGTTCAAATTGGAAGCATTTTGCACCACAAAATTTGCACAAACTACGTGTGGATAACTTATGTGGTTCATTGAAAAGATTGTCAAAAATTGGATTGGAAATATCAACACTAGATGAATCTTCAACATTTTGATCCATGCTTGATATATAGAAATCCTCTATATCTTCCATGATACTTGCATCTAGTTTGTTATAATACAAGATGAGAAAAAATGTTAACTCATAGAATAATGCATGAGGTTTTGTAACTATTACCATCACTACATGGGATTGCCGAATCAGCAACCTCATGCGGATTGTTACACTCCTCAAAGGAACTATCATTAATTGTAGGGTCGGAGAAAACAAGCATATCAACATGATGTCCATTGGGAACAATGTCAGTCTGAGGAAGATAGGAAGTGCTCAGTTGTTCCAATGAATTCGTTGCAACATCATTCCACTGTGCTTGACATCATTTTAGGAATAGGATCAAGAATCTACGTTGCCTTGTTTTCCTATGAATTCCGTTAACAACATTATCCGCATGATGTTGGAAGTTGTTATTGTTCGAGATAACAGGATGAAACAATGCTCTTTGACCAAGTGCGGAGTCCACACCTTCATTGAGAACTTGAATAACTTCACTGACTTCGTCAAAATATGGGTGCATATCAATCCTTAACTTCATATAGGGTGGCAAACTATTGTAAATTGTAGCATATTTTGCAATAAGTTCTCCACCGTCGTCACATATGGCACGCCTATGCATCTGTCTACTTCTAATAACCATTCGATGATGGTATCTACGCATCCGTTGAAAGGACCTCAAATCATAACTGTAAATATATCTTTCAAATCGTTGAGATCTATGTGACTCTATTGAAGTAAGACATGATGGAAGTGTGTTACAACTTTGAGATGTAGTGCTAGAAGATAGGCATAGTTCCACCATAGTTTGCACGAATCCTTCATTTTGGAAAGTGCAAACAATGAGAGGGATTCTATATGCAGTGATATGACTCATTAGTTTATTAGCTTAAATTCTCGTATGACAAAAAAAAATAAAAAGTTGAATGTTTTCGATTCATACAATTTGCAAATTTTGTCAACATTTGGTGACCAAGAATTATGGAGTATACATAAGTTGACCACATGTTCCCATCCTTCTCATTAAAAGATGCCCTTCAGTACAAAAAAAAACCCCACATTTTCCCATTCCTTTTCCAACCGCCCTCTCTCTCGACTCTTTATTGTCTTAACCCAGGAACCCTCTTTCCTAACTCTCCACCTTCCCAACCTATTTGTTAATACCCTGTCGCCCCATCTCCAGACACCACCTTCCCAACCTATTTGTTAATACCCTATCGCCCCATATCCAGACAACGTGTGTCATGACTAACACATGCTCGACGCATGCTGGATGAGTGTGCGTAGGTGGGATACACGCAGGCAGCTGAGCACCCGTACTCAGAACTCCCTCACTCGGTCTCTCCTCACTCGCAATTGATTCTCACTCTTGTGAAGCCGCAAGACTCCAGTCGAGAGTCTCGCTCTGGGGATCTAGGGTTTCCATGCTCACCATCTTGCTCTCTGATCTGCACCAGATTTAGGGTTCTCACCATCTCCGTCCTCTCCGATCTTCACTAGGCACCAGATCTAGGTTTCTCACCTTCTCCATCCTCTCTGATTCTCATGAGGCAAGGCGGTGCCATGGCAGGCTCTCACGAATCTCAGCTCTTAGCTACCAGAGAGAAGATAATCTCCAACCTAAACCTAGCTTCCACAAATGATCGCCTATGACCTTGAGCCTATGATTGTGAGGAGACGAAGGATGTAAGGAGGAAGAAAGGGGAGAAGCGACTTTGACAGTTCGACATGGTGGTGATGCAGTAGCTAGGCTAGCTAGTTGTTTGTTGTGGCTGCCCTCTCTCCAAACTCTACCTTCATGATTTCAATCCTAATCGCAGTTATAAACCCAACCAGGAAGATTCAACACTTATCCTAGATATGCTCACTAATTCACTCAGGAGGGTCTAGACCTGGCCAAAGATGATGATATTGAAGGAGATCTATTATGTTTAGGTAGGAGGTAAGCCATGCATGTTTACAGGTAGGATTTCGTAATTCTTCTTCATTATAAACTTATTTTTTTCTTCTTCTGCCTCATGCAATCGTCCCCACCCTTCAAACTTTCCATCTTACAGATCTATCATCCCTCATCTGATCTCTGTATCAGCACGCTCTTTTCTTAGATGTTACCCACACGATACAGCTGGGTAGGAAATCATTGTTGAGGTGCAAGATCTAGAAAAAATTGATCAGATCTGGATATGTTTGTTGTTCACATTTTATCGCTAACCCTAAACTTTTTTCTAGACCATCTCTTGAAGAGGCATTAAAGCTTCAACATAGGTCAACTGAAGGAAGCTGTAGGTCTGATCTATGGAAAAATGTCTTAGGATTATTAGAAATATTTGTTTGTGCATATATGTTCTACAAGGGATGTGTTATCCAAGCTTCTAAGAGTCTAGGTTTGGTAGCGACATGCCCTTTAGCTGCAACAAAAATCCTAATTAGTATGTGAATATTTCGTAGGACATTGTTCATATTCTTAGGTCCTATTAGAATGCATGCAAACATTATTGAAAAACTTAATGCATATTTCATTGACTAAATTGTGCATGCTATGAGTTATACTTAGCCATATGCAAGGTTGATTAGAAATATTTGTCTATGCTTATATGTTCTAATTAGGTTGTCTTATATCAGCATATGGGACTGTATACTTGGTTGATTAAGCATAGAACAACATTCAAGGATATTAAAAATATTATTCTATGTTTCTATTATGTGAATTATTAACAGGTGGTTTGCTCTCTACTTCCATACTAATTACACATGAAAATATTGGATTGCAGTGCATGCCAGTTTCTTGTGAGATTGAGGTACATAAGGGTATATTCTTCTATTATCTCACATTTTTCTTATCGTTGTTATACCTAGAATGCTAAAATCTTTATCTTTTTGCATCAATAGAAATATAGAAATCTTAATCCTCAAAAAATACCATATGTGCTATTGTTATGTATGTCAAATCAAATTTATACATCATTTGTAGGTCTGAGTTGTGAAAAAACGTCTGATCTAGGTGAAAACATGTCTCGTTTGTGTTATATAAGCATCTAGGCATATATCTTTGGCCTATATTTTCTAATTTAGTTGTATTGTATAAGCATCTAGGTATATATATTTGGAAGAGACGTGTATATGAAATATTCTTAGGCCTTTACTCAAGTTCTTAGATATAATCTAGAAGGCATGAAAATATGAAACCAAATTTTAGGTAAATGTTTCGATTGGTACAATATTTATTTTTTCATTGTTGTTATATTCGGCATCTTTTTGTGAATGTGTAATATCTATGTATACATTCTAAAATGATACAGACACACATCTTATAGGGAACACTACCATCCTTCACCCCTCCTACTTAGCCTGCCAAACCCTTCCTGATCCCCCAATCACCCTCTTCCATTAATTGTTTCCTACCACCTACTCATTTTCTCTAAAACCATAAAGTCACCCACTAAATCCTTGTCCTTAACATTTATGTCTCATCCACCTGCAACTCCTTCACCATCACCTTTTCCATCATCAAATATTGACTGCTTCCTCCTCTACTACTCCACGCTTTGAATAATGTTGTATTTTACCCTTAGGAAATTTGAATAATGTTGTTTTTAACTCTTGTGAGATTGAGGTACATTAGGGTATGTTCTTCTATTATCTCACATTTTTCTGATCGTTGTTAGACCTAGAATGCTAAAATCTTTATCTTTTTGTATCAATAGAAATATTGAAATCTTAATCCTCAAAAAATACCATCTGTGTTATTGTTATGTATGTCAAATTAGATTTATACATCATTTGTAGGTCTGATTTGTGAAAAAAGTCTGATCTAGTTGAAAATATGTCTTGTTTGTGATATATACACATCTAGGCATATATCTTTGGCCTATATTTTCTAATTTGGTTGTATTGTATAAGAATCAAGGTATATATATTTAAAAGAGACGTATATATAAAATATTCTTAGGCCTTTACTCAAGTTCTTATATCCAATCTAGAAGGCATGAAAATATGAAACCAAAGTTTAGATAAATGTTTGGATTGGTACTTGACTTTTCTTCCTAACAAATTATATTCTTATCAGACTAAAATTTTGTACTGGTACAAAAATAATAACATATAACTTGTTCAAGAAAATTTTATCTGATATTTTGTATATGAATAAAACATTTTGTTATGATTACATTTCTTACTTGAATGTGTTTTCCTCTAGTAGTAGGCTCCCGTAATTAGAAATATTTGTCTATGCTTATATGTTCTAATTAGGTTGTCTTATATCAGCATATGGTGATTGTATGCTTGGTTGATTAAGCATAGAACAACATTCAAGGATATTAAAAATATTATTCTATGTTTCTATTATGTGAATTATTAACAGGTGTTTTGTTCTCTACTTCCATACTGATTACACATGAAAATATTGGATTGCAGTGCATGCCAGTCTCTTGTGAGATTCAGGTACATAAGGCTAGGTTCTTCTATTATCTCAAATTTTTCTGATCGTTTTTATACCTAGAATGCTAAAATCTTTATCTTTTTGCATCAATAGAAATATAAAAATCTTAATCCTCAAAAAATACCATCTATGTTATTTTTATGTATTTCAAATCAGATTTAAACATCATTTGTAGGTCTGATTTGTGAAAAAACGCATGATCTAGGTGGAAACATGTCTTGTTTGTGTTATATAAGCATCTAGGCATATATCTTTGGCTTATATTTTCTAATTCGGTTGTGTTGTATAAGCATCTAGGTATATATATTTTGGAAGACACGTGTATATGAAATATTCTTAGGCCTTTACTCAAGTTCTTAGATCTAATCTATAAGGCATGAAAATATGAAACCAAAGTTTAGGTAAATTTTTGGATTGGTACAACATTTATTTTTTCATTGATGTTATATTGGGTGTCTTTTTGTGAAAGTCTAATATCTAGGTATACATTCTAAAATTATACAGACACACACCTTATAGGGAACACTACCATCCTTCACCCCTCCTACTTAGCCTACCAAACCCTTCCTGATCCCCCAATCACCCTCTTCCTTTAATTATTTCCTACCACCTACTCATTTTCTCTGAAACCATAAAGTCACCCACTACATCCTTGTCCTTAACATTTATGTCTCATCCACCTGCAACTCCTTCACCATCACCTTTTCCATCATCAAATCTTGACTCCTTCGTCCTCTACTACTCCACACTTTGAATAATGTTGTTTTTTACCCTTAGGAGCTTTGAATAATGTTATTTTTTTCTCTTGTGAGATTGAGGTACATAAGGGTATCTTCTTCTATTATCTAACATTTTTCTGATCGTTGTTATACCTAGAATGCTAAAAATTTTATCTTTTTTCATCAACAGAAATATAGAAATCTTAATCCTCAAAAAATACCATTTGTGTTATTGTTATGTATGTCAAATCAGATTTATACATCATTTGTAGGTCTGATTTGTGAAAAATCATATGATCTAGGTGAAAACATGTCTTGTGTGTGTTATATAAGCATCTAGGCATATATCTTTGGCCTATATTTTGTAATTCGGTTGTATTGTATAAGCATTTAGGTATATATATTTGGAAGAGATGTGCATATGAAATATTCTTAGGCCTTTACTCAAGTTCTTAGATCTAATCTAGAAGGCATGAAAATATGAATCCAAAGTTTAGGTAAATGTTTGGATTGGTACTTGACTTTTCTTCCTAACAAATTATATTCTCATCAGACTAAAATTTTGTACTGCTACAGAAATAATAACATATAGCTTGTGCAAGAATTTTTTTTTGATATTTTGTATATGCATAAAACATTTAGTTATGATTACATTTCTTACTTGAATGTGTTTTCCTCTAGTAGGAGGCTCCTGTAATTAGAAATTTTTGTCTATGCTTATATGCTCTAATTAGGGTGTCTTATATCAGCATATGAGACTGTATGCTTGGTTGATAAAGCATAGAACAACATTCAAGGATATTAAAAATATTATTCTATGTATCTGTTTTATGAATTATTAATAGGTGTTTTGTTCTCTACTTCCATACTGATTACACATGAAAATATTGGATTGAAGTGCATGCCAGTCTCGTCTGAGATTGAGGTACATAAGGGTATGTTCTTCTATTATCTCACATTTTTTTATCGTTGTTATACCTAGATTGCTAAAATCTTTATCTTTTTGCATCAATAGAAATATAGAAATATTAATCCTCAAAAAATGTCATTTGTGTTATTATTATGTATGTCAAATCAAATTTATACATCATTTGTAGGTCTGATTTGTTAAAAAACATCTGATCTAGGTGAAAACATGTCTTGTTTGTGTTATATAAGCATCTAGGCATATATCTTTGGCTTATAATTTCTAATTCGGTTGTATTGTATAAGCATCTAGGTATATATATTTGGAAGAGACGTGTATATGACATATTCTTAGGCCTTTACTCAAATTCTTAGATTGCAGTGCATGCCAGTCTCTTATGAGATTGAGGTACATAAGGGTATGTTCTTCTATTATCTCACTTTTTTTTATCGTTGTTATACCTAGAATGCCAAAATCTTTACCTTTTTGCATCAATTGAAATATAGAAATCTTAATCCTTAAAAAATACCATTTGTGTTATTGTTATGTATGTCAAATCAAATTTATACATCATTTGTAGGTCTGATTTGTGAATAAATGTCTAATCTAAGTGAAAACATGTCTTGTTTGTGTTATATAAGCATCTGGGCATATATCTTTGGCCTATACTTTCTAATTCAGTTGTATTGTATAAGCATCTAGGTATATATATTTGGAAGAGATATGTCTATGAAATATTCTTAGGCCTTTACTCAAGTTCTTAGTTTGCAGTGCATGCCAGTATCTTGTGAGATTGAGGTACATAAGGGTATGTTCTTCTATTATCTCACATTTCTCTGATCGTTGTTATTCCTAGAATGCTAAAAATTTTATCATTTTGCATCAATAGAAATATAGAAATCTTAATCCTCAAAATATACCATCTGTGTTATTGTTATGTATGTCAAATCAAATTTATACATTATTTGAAGGTCTGATTTGTGAAAAAATGTCTGATCTAGGTGAAAATATGTCTTGTTTGTGTTATATAAGAATCTAGGCATATATATCTTTGGCCTATATTTTCTAATCTGGTTGTATTGTATAAGCATCTAGGTATATACATTTGGAAGAGACGAGTATATGAAATATTCTTAGTCCTTTACTCAAGTTCTTAGTTTGTAGTGCATGCCAGTCTCTTGTGATATTGAGGTACATAAGGGTATGTTCTTCTATTATCTCACATTTTTCTGATCATTGTTATACCTAGAATGCTAAAATCTTTATCTTTTTTCATCAATAGAAATATAGAAATCTTAATCCTCAAAAAATACCATTTGTGTTATAGTTATGTATTTTAAATCAAATTTATACATCATTTGTAGGTCTGATTTGTGAAAAAATGTCCGATCTAGGTGAAGACATATCTTGTTTATGTTATATAAGCATATAGGCATATATCTTTGGCCTATATTTTCTAATTCAGTTGTATTGTATAAGCATCCAGATATATATATTTGGAAGAGATGTGTATATGATATATTCTTAGACCTTTACTCAAGTTCTTAGATCTAATCTAGAAGGCATGAAAATATGAAACCAAATTTTAGGTAAATGTTTGGATTGGTACTTGACTTTTCTTCCTAACAAATTATATTCTTATCAGACTAAAATTTTGTACTGGTACAAAAATAATAACATATAGCTTGTGCAAGAAAATTTTATCTGATATTTTGTATATGCAGAAACATTTTTTTATGATTACATTTCTTACTTGAATGTGTTTTCCTCTAGTAGGAGACTCCCGTATAGCATCAGCAACACAATAATTAAGAAAACAACATCCAACAAGAAGTGGAAGTCTGAAGTTCTGGTTTGTATGATATGAAGTGGGCCTGCTTGTGTCTATTTAGGATTCTTCGTGAGGGTTGTGGAGGTGAGAACACTACTAGATAATCGTATTTGAAGTACATAATATTTGTGTATATAATGAAACTCACCCTTAATTTTTTTCTTAGAAAAACATGCTTTCTGTATTCAAGTAGAAACTCTGAAGGTAGGGAGTTGTTGTATCTATTGTTTAGGGCATGAGTACTGAGGAGGTGAGAACACTAATATATAATGGTACTCGATGCAGATAATGTGTTAGTGTACAATCTCACCTCTATTTTTACTTAGAAGAATGTTGGTAGTCAACGACATTTGGTAGAAAAAAAAAATATATATATACTAATATGAAATCTCACCTTGAGGAATTCTCTTCTATGAAGAGGAATATTGGATTGTAGTAACAACGATGGAAGTTTGAAATTGCTTCTTATTATGGTTTTGGTGGCAGTGCTGCTAGAAGGAGACTATATGAAGTCACTGTGAGTCTTGACAGCAACGCAATACAGACTGGTGGCTCTGTTGATCATGAGGTCATAGTAGGTGAGAAAAATATAACTGGTGCATAGAATATCTTTAGGTTGACTATATATCTCACATGCTTGTGTTTTTTTTTAACAAGATTTGGGAAAAGCTTGAGCGATAACAAAAGGTTGGCGTTGGGTTTTGCTCTTCATATTGGTATTGGGTTGGAGTTGGAAGTGGTGGATGGTGTTGGAGTTTAAGACGTGGACATCGTGATAGACGTGGCTCTTGTAACAAATTCAGTTTTGTATCTTTATCTATAGTGTGTAGGGATGATTCTATTGTAACTAAACATTGAGATAATTCTGTATGTGACTAAAATTTTATTTTATATTTAAATTATCCAACATGGTGTGGGAGGTTGAGCGAAGGCCACAACTTTTAGATTTGTTGCTTCTTTCAATAACTGAACGTGAGAGGAAATATTGTTTCACCAAGCAAATATGTGTGGCCCAATTTGCATTGTACATAAGAAGAGACAAACCAGGAAAACATCAATTCAAATTTTGGATTTAAAATTTGGATGGTGAGAAACTGAGAAAAAATGTGAGAGAAGAGAGGAAGAAGGAGATTCCACCATTTTCAAAATGCCACAGTGTGAAAAGAGGGAAAGTAGGAGAATTCAAATAAAATCATTTTTTTAAAGTAAAAAAACCTAAAAAAACATGAGAGCAGATTGAGTGAAGGAGAGTGCAATGTTTTGACATGTTGGCAAAATGGTGTTGTGTGATTGGTCACGATGAGTTTGGGCAACTGTATTTGAACTATTTGGAAATCTCTCTCTGTTTATAGTATATATATATATATGTATGTATGTATATATATATATATTTATATATATATATGCATAGTAAATTGACGTGGCTCTAATACCATTTTTGGGAAATATGACATCAAATAAGGCATTGAAAAAAATATTATCTTGCCATATTCCCCTAATACAGTAGATCGTATCAACAACTATGTAATGAGAAAGAGGGTTACAAGGTATATACCTAGCCCTGGAGAAAATCTAGTGACAATCCCTTGTAGTAGTGTGCGTCTTTCTTTTAGTTTCACCTGGATAGTGTCAACAACAGATTTCGGGTCGGTCAATAGAAACAATGGTTAACTTTATCCTCCTAGCAGAAGGCAACAACCTCCTCTCATATACAGTAGTCCACACAAACAACTTGGAACTCTTGTTGCTCCAGATGACTGGACAAGAAGGATTTGTCCCTTCTAGTCAGCATGTTATCACCGACTTGCTCTCCCAATTGTCTCTCCTATTTTATCCCTTCCTTTGACGGATAGGACATGATCGAGTTCTCTCATTTACCACAAGTAGAGAAGACAACAATTGTCAATGATTATTGTTGTGTCTCTGGAAAGCCCCCAGTTCCCCTCTATTTATGGAGTGCTAGGTTCAAGACTTCAAGACTGAGCAGTAGTTGAAGAGATGGAATTTCAAGAATTTTTTGAAACATACGACCGTTGAAAAGGTCGGTTCACTAATGAACCAGATGGTTCAAATGTTAGACGACAGGTTCAACCATTGAATTGATTATTTCACTATGTTTCTCAGTCACAATTGCATTGGCAATTAATATCCGATTAATACACAACATGACGTCAACATCTATCCTTGATCCAATTGAAATAATCAATAAATTGGTTGATTCACCACCTGATCTGGTCAATTCACAACCTGAACTGCTCTATTCAAAGACCTAATCTGATTGGTTCACTTTGTGAATTGGTCGTCTGATGGTTCAGAATGCCAATGTTGGTTCAATTGACCTAACACTTGAATCAATCATTTCAACACGTGAACATGTCAGTCCATAGTCCAGTCAGTCAATTGTCATCCTTTGTTTAAATTGAATACATAAACACTTTAATAATTTCATTAAATATCATTCATGAATAAACTCCTATTCCAGATGTTTCCTATATGTGTGACCTTATAGGTTCCAAGTTACGTTTGTGGTGAATGTCCATAATTGATTTATGACATTACATGCAATGGGTGGTATCTAGCAAGAAATCATTGCTACCCAAGTATTTGGAAAGTTGGAGAATAACTTCAGCCTACAATCTATGATTGATGTCCTAGTGATTATATACTTCCTATGTCTCTGGTATCGGGATTGAAATCGAGGCCTGGAATCATCATTTTATTCAATGTTCAATCTATGTTTCTTAAACTAGAGCAGACTATCTATGATATGTGTAAGCTCAATATCACATATTGACTCACCAGCATGGGCATGTATTTCTCAGTCTCTATTATCAAGTGTGCAGGATATCTTACTTGTTTAGGAGGGAAAAATCACATCTACATCACTCACAATCATCCCCATGTGTCATAGTGCACCTAAGCATCACCTTTATGTCAACTCTTCTTCAAGATCATGGTGGATGATGTCAAAGTACATCGAACGACATGTGATGAGTGTAGTGATTTCAGGTCTAAGAACCACAATCACCATCATCACTATGAGTGATGATTCTGACTACCAATCAAGGTTTCCATGTGTCACTCTCAAGGTATCTATGTTTGATACACTATTCTCTAACAAGTATCTATGCGTTTTGTTTGATATCACACATCATGATTAATGAGATTCTATCATCAACCAACATACACTCTAGTATTAAGTGTTATTTTTGTCTATCAACCTTTGACAATAACATCAGACTAGGGACATAACAAGATTGCATATACTCCTAACATCTGTATGATCTCATTGTGCAGGTCCTCAACCCAAAGACATATGTCATGAAAAATAGAATTCTTTAGACATTTATTATGTTAAATCATTATCTGATTACTGAATGAAATAGAATAAATTGGAAGATTGCCTATATTATTAATCAAATCATTGACAATATATTCCATTATAATCATCATATGATTGGCTCTGTGGGCATACATACCAACACTCTCAACCTACATGTCAATCGACCACTTCCCTGACTGAATATTCTACCCCTACTCTTCTAAAATCCATTCCCCCATCTAGTTATTCGACCCATCGGTGACTTTTATGAATAGGATACTTTCCTCATCAAAATACTGTCTACAAGTCAACTGACTAGCATGTATCCAACAAATAGATTAAAAGCATCTTCATTACAAAAAAAGAATCAATTACTGGGCGTGTAGGTGCCCCTATATAAGAACTATTTCCCCAAGGAGTCAGGGTTCAAACCCCATTAGATCAATCATGAATTGTTCACGCTAAGGAAGTGGAAGAGGAGAGGAAACAAAAATGTTATACTTGAACTTTGGCGAACCGCCTACCTTGTTAGATTCTTCTCGTTCGTTGGAAATCACATCTTTGATGCATTCTATTCCAGTGGCATGGATACTTCTTCACTTCCTATTTACTCTTGTGTTTATTTCTCTACCATGTGTGAGTATATCTTCTTTTTGGGGTGTAGTTAGGAACCCCTCAACCCATATAGTGTACCTTACACTATAATTAGTTGTTGGAATGGATATCTATATTAATTGTTGGTTCCTTTTTGCATTCTTATTAGATTGATTACCTTTCTTATATGTTTCTTATAACCTTAGATGTAGAAACATTGAAACAAAAGGTGAGAAACCCAATCTACATTGGTGGAGCCTAAATGGGACCATTGAAGGAGGTTCTCATGGGAAATGGATTGAGGATCCACGGTTAATGAGATCTCGAGTCCACAGATAAATATGATCTAGCAAAATTCATACTCTAGAAGGATATTAGTTCCCTTTTAGACAATATAGATATTCATAAAAATGAGTAATCTATTGTGAGGGAGAGATAAATAGGTGGTGGTGATGGAACCCTATCCACCACAGTGTTTTCTTTAGCTGTAATCAAATCCAATCACTTCCTTCAATTTTTTTGCAACTTGATTTGTCAAGAATTAAATACAAGGATAAAAAATATATTTCATAAGAGAAACCACCCTCCTATACATAAAATGCATATGCATAAATACTCTAATCTAACCCTAATGGAAATCACACACTTGGGCCCATATACAAATAGACCAAACAAATAGTTAAATAACACGAGGCTCGAATAGGTTTAATAATCAATTCAACCAATTTTTAGTTATCAATATTGATCTCAACATAACTAGATTCTATAAAAAGACAAATACATTGTCTCTAGGATTCAATCCTATACTATGATAACACAAGTCCACTTGTGGATGGTGATTGTTGTACGTAGAATAGGTAAAAATGTAGAGGTTAATTCTTAAGTGTTCTTGTGATATAATCTATCACATAACATACTATTCTTTTAATAGTAAAGATAAAGAGATGGAACAATTGGTTGTATCAAAGGGGTAGCTAATATGCAATGTTGAATTGTTGCAGAGAGAGAACTTGTTGAAAGAAAAACTGTGAGTATTATTGGAATAGTATCTCTACCTCGATATAAACATTGGTACATATTAATTTGGTTGATGATCTTATTTTGTGAAGACTGTCACATAAGATAGTTGGAATATGTTTTATGAAAAGTGTATCTAATCTACAATGTTGGATGATTGTCAAAATGATCGAGTAAGAGTTAATGTCAATAATAATTGTGTAATTTTGAAAAATGCACATTTACTACTTGAATGGTGGAAATGCCCCAAACATGCTAATTTTTTAAGTGGATTGCTATTTTAAATTTTTGGAATGTAACAGATCCAAAATAAAATCTTGTATCAAAGGGGCAGTTATAGTAGACCTAGAAGGGGTGTGTCTCAGCAACAACATTGACTTGTCTAAAAATCATCTTGTGTATTTTTTAATAATGAAACTACCTCATAATTATGGGTGGCACATGTTAACTGTGAAACTTTAATACTATCATCATATTGAACCTTGGCACGTCAGATATTTGAAAAATTATTCCATATGGAGAAGGTAGTGATTGTGCGAATATTGGACTGCCAATGAAATAGAAGTGCATGCACATGTATATGTCAAAAATAGCACTAACATGGTTATAAAAGACATGTAATATCTAATCAATGTAACTACCTCAGAATGGGGGGTGAAACCTATTCACTATAATAATGACTTGCTACATATTAGAGTTTGGCACTTAAAAGATTTCAAATAAGAGGTTGTATCAAAGGGGTAGCTATTGTGAAATGTCAACTCACTAGTAAATATGAATTGGCACATGTGTATAGCAACAAATGGTCATGAGATGTTTGGAAACTGACATATTTAATATTCAAAAAATGAAAATATACCAAAATGGAGTATGGCTCATGTTAATTTAAAAGTGGCTAGCTATCTATTGAAGTTAGATAGACAAATAAGGACACAAGTTAGTTAAAATTCTTGCATAATACGAAATAGTTAACATCTTTATTGCTTTTACATGTTAATATCCCTTTGTTTGTACTATTTTTGTATGATTAAGAATTACATATAGGCTCAAAATCCTATTTATACAATTCAATATTTGGTATGCATTATTCTATCATACAAATATATTCTAAAGCAAATTTATCATACTAGTGTTTCATCATTAGCATGATAAAATCCCACTACTTGATTTGCCCATCTATTCATGCACTAATGAGATACTCCTCCACAATGTACTCCACTAAACTTCTATGTTTATGGTCCAAAAGTGATTAAAAAACATCACCACATCTTGGAAGAGTGGTATGTATTGCTCAAATTCGTCTTGCAGCTGCAATCTGTTGAGTAAGAAAAACTTCATTTCATGAAAGTCTGAGCAAACAACAAAGTAGTATTTGTGATTGTATACGGTGATTATGTACTTGATCTTGGAGTATTTAGAATACATCATACATCTTAAATTTGTGTGATCATGGAAATAAAAATGACAAGAGACGAATAAGTAGATTATGATAATCACTTACATAATCACACTTGTTATGATTAAAATATAATCAACCATTGCAGTTGTTAGTCAGGAATGTCTACTGAATAATGTCCCATGCATAGACATTCTCAAATGGTTCAGAGGACTTGAACATATAGAGATAGTGTTTTTTCCAAAATAAAAAGTAATAAAGGAATTACAATACTAGAATAGAAGTAAATGAATATCTACACAACAAATTTGCAAAATTGACATGGCAGAACATCAACAATAGTACAAAAACTAGAACATAAACAAAAGAAGAAAACAATATTGGCACACATGTAAACATCAAGATGATACAAAGATAAGAACTGTCACATATGCAAGAAATTTGACACTCTGAGATGATACAAAGAGTAAGAACATTTGCACACAACCATTAAAATATCGACACAAACAATTTCAAAAATAACCACACCAACATAACCCTGCTACAAAAAAAATGAATGTTGTCACAAGTTAGTATCATAACTTAGACGTGAAACTAATAAAAATGTTCATGTATCTAATGTGGATAATTGATATGAAACATTTTCATGCCTAACC
Organism: Alisma plantago-aquatica; assembly: GCA_963693085.1. NCBI lineage: Eukaryota > Viridiplantae > Streptophyta > Magnoliopsida > Alismatales > Alismataceae > Alisma > Alisma plantago-aquatica. The sequence continues at coordinate 273,912,649 of OY856413.1, read as the reverse complement.
AATGCCCTTAGTGATAAATTTGTCATACGTAGATCAAAATTGATATATAGGACACTTACACCCAATAGGTTGGAAGTTGTGTTCTTTACACCATTCTGTCCAACATTTTGTCATGCCATTTGTTCGTGACATGGAAATGTGTGTTGATGACATTACGAGTCATGTATCAGTCATCTATTCATTAATGAATATCTTCTAACGTCAAGTAGATGATATTGTACTTATAGATGCCAAATTTTTACAAACAAAAAATGAAAAAAGGTAAAGTGTTATTTGATCTTTAGAAAATGAATATAAGAATATGATTGAAGAGATTGAATTTATTTATGTATTTTTTTTATATCAACTTTTCCATGTGTAAATAAAGGGAAGGGGAAGTTTGCATATCTAATGTGCTAGGAGGAGTGGGAAAGTGGTTGGATCTATGGGCTCTAGAGGGGGTAAATAGATCTAAAACCACTTAAGTAAAATTTAGTAGACGTTCAAGATATTTTATAAATAGATATTGTTGGTATGAAAAGTAAGGAGGATAGACATTGAGAAAATATCAAAGAATACTAAGATTTATAATCGTACCATTGTCCAAACTAGGAGATGTACATCAACTACGTAGAGGGGTCAATCTCTAGGATTTTTGACCTTGTTTCACCTTTTATATTCCATAAGAAGAGTTACAACAAATGACCACCCTTTTTAATAACAAGGGCTAAACTAGCATCCATTTTCAAATTTAGGAGCAAATTATCATTTCAAGGTATTAGCTATCTACCTACCATGATTTTTCAGTCTTTTTCAATGAATTACCCATTCTTGTAGAAGATCTTCAGCCTTACATCTGCCACTTCCTTCTTCAATGAAGCTATTCTACATACAAATGTACAATGGAGAATCTATATTACAAAATTCCCAACTCATTCAAATTGGATGTAGAGAATTAATCAAGCTTGAGGGATATTAGGGGCTCTTGAAGGCACAATGTGACAACCCAGTTCTTGAGTCCTCAGATGATATGATCTTAAAAGGAATGATTGGACTACCCATATCACTTAGATGCACCTCCTTTTCAGGGAGCCCATCATTAATGAACTATGTCATTAAGCATTCTCTGTCTAGAATAATACTAAGACGGGTGACCAGTTGATAAGTTGATTCTAGCTTACGTGTGAGTGAGGACAAAGCATGTAGTCAAGGCTAGTGGTGGTCTGTGGAGCCAGTCGTCATTCTTGAAACTCTACTAGAGCCTTGGGAAATGGGCTCATGTGTTACAATTGGTATCAAATTCATAGCCCCTCTAGTAGATGAGGCCCTCATGGGAATGTGGTATGTCAATCTTGAGTTGTGCGATCTAGGCATGTTGGAAAGTTTTGTCCATGGCTATGTAGCCACCCTTGTGCTTGTAGTCATGATTGGGAGTTCGATGTCCACGGGCCATTTTAAGTCTGCACTTAAATGGAGAAATATTATGATGCGATATAGTTGAACCTTGATGAGGACGTCAAGAGTTTCATTGAAGGAGATTGTAACATCCTACATCTTGAGTCCTTAGATGAAATGATCTTAAAAGGAATGATTCAACTACCCATATCACTAAGGTGTGCCTCCTATTCAGGGAGCCCATCACTAAAGAACTTTGTGGTTAAGTGTGCTAGCCCAGAGCTGTACTAGGAAGGGTGACCAGTCGGGAAGTTAATGCCAGCTTACGCGTGAATGAGCACAAAGAACAGAGTTAGCGCTAGTGATGGTTTGTGGGGGGTAGTCAAAATTTTTGAAACTCTACTAGAGCCTTGGTTAGTGGGCCCAGGTGTTACACTCAAACACTCAACTATAAAAATGGAGCATTGAAGGAAAGCTTGGAATGAAGTCTAATGGCCCATTATTGTAGTTGAGGTTTCCTACTAACCAGTAGAAACATTTTGATTGGATTCTAGTTGTTCTAGGGCATTGCAATGGGTCTATTTTTAAAGTTTGCAACCTTCTAAATGGAAAAAACACTTTTGAGCACTTTATAGTATAGTGATGTCTATCAAGTTACCTTAGGGATAACTCGGCTGAAAGTGCTCACTATCTCATCAATAATCATTGCCAGTCTAGTTTATAATAGATGAGGAACTCGATTGATGGTTGCATTAGCCTCACCAATGATAAGTTGTCACTTTTGTTACCTTAGGGAAAACTCGAGAAACAATGGGTTTTGTTAAAAGCCTAAAGTTGGATGTCAGTCAAGTTACCTCTGGAGGAAAGCTCATCGACAAGCCCCCTATGAAGGCTTATGAAAATTTCCAAAGATGTGTATAAATATAAAATTTTAGTGCTCTAATTTTTCATTAAGGTTAGATCCAAAACATATATTCAAAATAAAATATTTACATCATGATTCTAATGTAGTTACTATACATTCTTCAATTTTTGCATTTGTGATGATTTGACTTGTTTTTTAACTAACTAGAGTTTGTTAGTTTTATCCTATATATGTACCTAATATCTGAAATTGATCTCACTAGACATATTAGATATATATATAATGGTATGGTTGAGTCATCATCAAAAATGGACAATTTATAATTATTAGTTTAATGTTCTCCCCCTTTTTGAAGATGAAAAACCATTCCTAAACATATTGAAAGGTTGTAAATACTTTACCTTAGAAATTTTAGGAGATACATGAATATATGATAGTAATTTATCCCCCACAAGTTATGATTACATTAACATGTATGGTTATTTTGTCTAGAAATACAACTGATACATATATATTCTATTTTCAACCAATTTTTCATAAGCAAAAATATATGGTATATATCAGTTTAAAAATGTAGCCAATATTTTATCCCCCTTTGTCATGTCAAAAAGAGAAGGGGGTAGAAGAGCTAAGCTAGGTCTTACCTAAGCACTATTACCAAACATAAGAGAAAAAGTAGAGAAAACTAGAGAGAGAATTAATAACATTAAGTCATAATTAAAGCATGAGAATACATACCCAAAACTCACAGAATAAGTAGTAGAAACATATTAAATTGTATATGAGGCAATGATTACAAAAAAATGAAATCAAGTGCATGATTAAAACAAAAATAGCGGAGAATGACAAAAAGATGTAAATAGTAGCCTCAAATACAAGTTTCCTATGTAATACATGTTGAGATCGCAAAGTACAAGTACATAGGAAGTCCAAAACCTAGAAACTACTCATCTTGAGATGGGTCCTCCTAGTTCGGGTCATAGTTCTCATCACTATCTGGATGCAATCGAGGGGATGCAATGGATGTAACTATACTCCTTTCAAATATCATGATTAGTACTATCAAAGATAATATCATCTACACAAATTTGAATAATCAAGAAATTGTTAGCAGTGTGTTTTGAAAAAAAGAGTACAGTCAACCTTTCCCATTACAAAGACATTATAAATTAAAAGTTTCCTTAACCATACCAAGCTCTAGGTTCTTGTTTGAGTCTAGAAATGGCATTTTATAATAGATACACATGATTATCATTCTTGTCATGTTCAAAGTCGGGAGGTTGAGACACATAGAGTTTCTCCTCTAGATGTCCATTTAAAAACACACTTTTAACATCCATTTGATAAAGCAAAAAATTTGGGACTAACGAAGAAAGGCAACATTATAATATAACCAAGTCTAGCAACAAGAGCATATGTTTCATCAAAATCAATATCTTCATGTTGATTGTAACCTTGTGCTACTAACCTTCTTTGTTTCTAACAATTTTGCCACTTTTTTCGAGCTTATTCCTGTAGACCCACTTTTTTCTAGTGATCTTTCTATCCTTTGGTCTTGGCATTAGAGTCTACACCTTGTTATTTTCAAATTTCTTGACTTCTTTTTGCATTTCTTGGATCCACTTATTATCTTCAAGAGCTTCTTTGACATTGTTTGGATCAAGTTGTAAAATGAAGGCATTGTTGAGTTGTTCTTTGTGTAAGGAAGCCATTGTAGTTACTCTTTGAAAAGTATTTCCTATGATGAGCTCCTTTGGATAATATTTTGTAATGCAGTGAGTGGGATCCTTCCTGTTATCTTCATGTAAGCATTCAAATTCATCCACCTCTTTACCTTTGTTGTTGATATCTAGTTCCTTTATTATGAGAATCACCTAATCTAGAACATCATAACAAGTAACTTTCTTGGAAATAAAGAGGCTGGTATCAACAAATTTCACATTCATAGGTTATCCTATTTTAGATAGGTCAATGTTAATGACTCTTTAAGCTCTACTAGTAGTGTTATTGCCAAGAAAGAAATCCTTGTATAACTTTACATCAAACTTTTTGAGAGAATCTTTGGTGTTCGAAACAAAGCATGGACAACCAAAATCATGGTTTTTTAAGAAAATGATGTGTGAAAACTCAGTTTTACAAAAAATAAGCAGTACTAACGGATTTGGCCCAAAACTTCTTGGGAGTGTCATATTCCAAGAGTATTGTCCTAGCCAACTCTTACAAAGAACTATTATTCCCATCTACGACCCCATATTTGTTGGTGTATTGGGGGAAGTCAGATTATGCATGTAACTAGATTCTTCACAAAGTCTTTTAAATAAATCATTTTCAAACTCTCCCCCATGGTCGCAATGGATAGAAATAATTTGGTGAGAGGCTTCATTTTCAATTTATTTGTAAACATTAGAGAAAATATCAAGAGTATCACTCTTTCCAATCAAAAAGGAAGTCTAGGTAAAATGAGAGAAATCATTAACAATCACTAAGAAATACTTGCTACCACAAAGCATTTGTGTTCTCATGGGTCCAATAGATCAATGTAAAGAAGCTCAAAAGATCTTTTGGTTCTACAGACTCCTTTGAATTTGAAGGACTTTGTTTTCTTTCCTTATGTGCAACAATGGAATTCTTCATCCTTCTAAAAGTCAGACTTAGGAAGTCCTTCGACAAATTCTCATCTACTCAACTTCTTCAATTGATGGATATTTACATGACCAAGCCTATGGTTCTACAAAGATATATCATACTTATCAACAACAAGGCATTTACCAAGTATAGGCTAAAGAGAGTTAAAAATAATAGTATAAATATTTCCAATTCTAATTGACATATATATGGAATTGTAAGAATGGGAACTTAGAAGAAATCATTCTAGTAATGTAAAGAGAACTAGATAACCATTATCACAAAATTTGACTAATAGTTATTAAGTTGTTATGTATGCCATCAACAATAAGTACATTATCTATGAATAGTGAATCACCTACATCACCTTCATCTACTGCTTTGCATTTCTTGTTATCCCCAAAAGTCACAGAACCTCCTTTTCTCCTTGTAAAGGTGTTGAAGTGGATCTTCTCACCGATCATGTTCTTGAAGAAACCACTATCAACAATCCAATTTTCTTTTGCCTACAAGGGAAAAAAATCCGTTGACTAATTCAAAATTTGGGATCTGGGGTTAACTTGATGACCCATTTCATGTTTGTGTTGGTCCCCTTCTTATAAGGACAAAATGTAGAATAATGAATCAAATTTACAATGAGCACAAATCATGTTTTCCTTAGAGACAGAAGACTCTTCATTGTATATTAATGGTCCCTTGCTATTTTGCTTACTTTTTCCCTAGATCTTTGGGCCTCCCTCATATCCCAAACCACTACTAAGCACTTGTCTAACAGAGTGTTCTAGGACTTCATTGAGGGACTTCTTCCCCTAAGGAATTTTGGCAAGCAAGCTCCAAGCATGTGATTATCATCACTAAGAGTAACAACGATAGAAGAAAGACTATCAAGATCATCTTGAGAATGTAGTCGATCATCCTCCAATCATAGGGATTTAGTTAGATAATAATCACTTTCAAGAGTAATACTTGCTACTTCTTTTGTAGGAAAAATAGGTATTGATTCCAGATCATTTACTTCAGTATGAAGTCTATAATTTTTAGTACTAATAAAAATATGCTCATCAAGATAGATTTGATTTTCATCTTTAAGACCGTTCATTTGGCTAAGATAACCACCAGTTTCAACTTCTACACAATTATATTGAAGTTATATATCTAATAGTTTCTCTTGCAAAGAATCAATGCTACTTTTCAAAGTATTTTCATTTTGTTCAAGATCTTCCATTCTAGCATGCATGTATAAAATAATTTTTCCTAATCTCATCTTATTAGACTCGCATTTTGAATAAGAAGAATAAGAAACATGGATCATATAAAGAAGAGCTTCTTTGGAAAGTTCATTGAGATTTATATCACTTACTTCCACACTTGTTCTAGCCATGAGACATGTAGAACTCATTTTAAATTGATCTAGGATCATTTGAAGAAGACTCTTCCTAAGTGACATGGTCTGCATCCTTGCATTTTCTATCTTTCTTATCCTTCTATTGAATCTACCCTCCTTGTGGTAGTTCTGCTTCCTATACCTTCTCTTGTGGTGATGTTTCTTTTCTTATAGGCATTCATTCTTGTAGTGCTCATTTTGTCCACACACAAAGTACCTAATAATAGAAGAGGAGGAGGGTTTACCATTGAAGTGCTTACCCTTTGAGTATTGAGCTTCAAGATCACTATAAGAGTCATCTTTGCTTGGGAAGAGAGAAGGTTGGTCAATGACTTGTTGTTGAATAATAGATTCAACTTGAGCTTTGAATTCAGCCTCCTTCTTCCTCTTGGTATCTCTCTCTTCTTCTTTTTCTTCTTCCTCTTTCTTGTCAAGTCCCACTTCATAGTATTGGAAATTTCCTATGAGTTTTTAAATAGGAATGTAAGAGAGAGACTATGTATCTTCTATGAATACCATTTTTATTTCCCAATGACGAGTAAGAGATATAAGAATCTTTGAGTTGGTCTTTCTTTGGTCCATAGTGTGAGCCAAAGAGGCAAGCCACTAATAAGAGTGTTGAGCCTTGAGTACATTTCAGCCACACTTTCTTTCTTCCCCATCTTCTAGCCTTCAAAGAGGCCATTGAGTAGATATACCTTTACTTTCCTTCACTTAATTTGTACCTTCATAGGTGACACAAAGCTTGTCCCAAATCTCATGAGATGTGTCCCAAGAGGAAATTTGGTTGAATTCGGATGCAATAAGGGAACAGTAGATGATGTGAATAGCTCTAGCATTGAGTTGTGGTTTCTTCATGCTTGCATCATTCTAAGTACGTATTTCTCCTTCTAGCTCATTGTTGGGAAGACTCATCACCTTTCACATGTCAAATATCATACCTTGAATGTATAATTGCATCTTCTTTCTCCAGTAGAGGAACTTAATACCATCAAATATAGATGGACACATGGAGAAGCCACCCTCTATGTTGAGAGAACCAAGCAGATTTTCTCTCATATTCTCTTACATGTGGAAGTAGACTGTTGGTTAAGACAAAGCACTAATACCAATTGTCGGATTTAGGGTCTTAAAAGGGGGTCATGAATAGAGATAAAACCACTTAAAAAAATTCATTCGACCTTCAAGATATTTGGTAAAAATATATTACAAGTATGAAAACCAAGGAAGACATAGATTGAGAAATTAAACACCAAAGAAAACTAATATTTATAGTTATTCTGGCCTCCAAACTAGCATATGTCCATACACTACTTAGAGGGGGCAATCTCTAGGATTTTGAACCTTGTTTCACTCTTTATGTTTCACAAGAATAGTTAGAACAGATGACCACCCTTTTCAAGAACAAGGGCTAAAGTAGCATTCCTTTTCAGATCAAGGAGCCAATAAACATTTCAAAGTCTTACCTATGTGCCTAGAAAGAATCTTCGGCCTTCTTCAAGGACTTACCCGTTCTTGTGGAAGATCTTCATCCTTGCATTTGACACTTCCTTCTTCAAAGAAACAATCCTCAACACACCACTTTCATAGAGAGAAATTGGGATGAAAAGTTGAGAGATTTAACAAGTGTATAATAGAGAAGATCTCTTACAAAATTCCTAAGTCACTCAAATTGGATGTAGAGAAGTAATTAAACTTGAGATTGATTAGGGGCTCATGAAAGATCAGACACTCAACAATAGCAAGGGAGCATGGAAGGTAAATTTGGAATGAAGTTTAAGGGTCCTTTTTTAGAGTTGAGGTGTCCTACTACCCAATAGAGACACTTAGATTGAATTTTATATCCATTTTAGGGGGTTTCAAGGGATCTATTTTTAAAGTTTGCAACCTTTTAAATGACTTCTTTTTATCACTTTACAGTATACTGCTGTCGATCGGGTTACCTTTGGGATAATTCGGACGACAGTGCTCACTGCCTCACCAATAACAATTGTCAATCGAGGTTCTAACTGATAAGAAACTCAGTCCATGGCTGCATTAGCCTTTCCATTGCAAAGTTGTTGGTCGAGTTACCCCAGGGTTGGCTAAGGTACCTCAAGGGAAACTTGTCCGACAAGCCTCCCTGTGAAGGCTTTTGACAACTACCCAAAAATTGTATGAATATTTTATTTAAGTGCTCTAAATTTCCATTAATCTTTGTTACAAGTAATATATTCAACATAAATGATTTAAAAAATTACTCTAATAGAGATATTGTATATTCTTCAATTCTTGAATTTGTGTTGAATTTGACTTATTTTTCAACAAACTAGGGTTTGCTAGTTTCATCCTTTTAATGTACCTAATATTTAAATTGATCTCAGATAGTTATATTGGATACACATAAATGGAATGGTTAAGTCATCATTAAAATGTAGACAATGTATAACTCTTCAAACAATGAAAGTGGGAGCGAGTAATAGATTGAGTTCTAAAGAACACTTGTCGACCATAAGTCTTGAGGAGGGATCCTTCAATTAAGGAAACTAGTCCTAGTTGTTTTATCTCACATAGGGGAGTTTTTCTTCTAGTAGTGATACCCACACCAATATCACCCAGTCTATAACAGTGAGCCACTTTTTACATACAAACAGATGGTATAGAAACAAAAAAAGAGACCAGGGAGAAATTTATTTTGTGTATAATTTTAGTGCTTAATGGTTTTTTAGACAAAATAAAAACAATTACATTTCTTATGAAAAATACTTTTAGACAAGACCAATATCGATATACTTTTATGATAAATGATACATAATATAGAAATGAATATTGATTATTGGCTATAGTACTCATTCTAAGTAACATACTAACTCAAAAATGAGTATGTCATGTCTTTTTTGGACAAAATATGCATTTCTAATGTCATTGTAATTTAAATAAGTGTCAGAATGAGTATTGTATTATAATTTTGAAGACAATATTCAATTTTTGAGTAATACACTAATTAAAAAAAGAGTATTGCATGTCATTTGTTTCGTATAATAATAATTTTCCATATGTACTAAAAAATGAGTATTATTCCCAAATGAGTGAAAAATAATACATATTTTTTAGTAATATTTATTAACTGAAAAATTAGTAATATTCCTAAAAATATAATGCAATACTCATTTTAATACTTATTTTAAAATATTATTACAATAAAAATGAGTATTACATGAAAAGAACGACATGTAATATCAATTTTTGAGTTAGTATGTTATTCAAAAATAACCACCACCCATAATATACAACATTCATTTTTATATTTTGTATTATTATTTTTAAAATTATATCAACATTAATTTGTTTAAATGTATTTTTATTAGAAATGTAACTATTTTTATTTTGTCAAAAGTTCATCATGGATTTAAAATTATAAAAGAAAATAAGTTTCTTTTTCTTTTCTTTTTCTTTTCTTCATTTTTTCCTCCACTTTTCTGTCTCCTCTCACTTTCTATGTTAGGTAAAACAACACCAATTATGATTGAACCTATTCAAAAGAAAAAGTTATGATTCACTCTAAATTTTTAAAAGTACATGAGTTGAGAAGAGGTATAAAACAAAGTATAAATTGAGTGATAGAGATGATTTTCCTTTCTCTTTCCTCTCTATTTCTTCTTGTCACCATCTATGTTGGATTATGGCATGAGAGAAAAATACATATGGATCTTCTGATGAGGCGGTTGTTGTGGAAGGCATTTGTAGTGCGAAAGGATGTACTGGTTCAATGGTTTTACCTTCATCTAAGGTGCTTCGTCGGATAAGATGCAAGTTGAGAAATGTGCTTTTAGATGAGGAACACTAAATAGTAAAGGATATGAAAAGAATGGTAAAATGTTTATCATAGCAGGTGAACATTACGAAGTTTGATCACCTCATAACAGTTTATATACCTAATCTACTCTCCATGGAAGTTGAAGGAATACCTCCAAACAGATGGGACGAAGTGTGTGTTCGATGTACATTTTTGCATTGCAAACATACACAACTATGTTGGGAATAGGAAAAGGATCCGGCCCATGCCTAATTCGATTTGGACTTGAGTAGGAGTTGGCTTGTGCTACAATCCTAATAGGATTTAAATCTAAAAGGGAAAGAAGATAGTTTTCTATGTGCAACATGGTATTGGATTAGGAATTGGAGTAGGATTCCTGGTAGCAACCACATACCATGGAGGCCTATAAATAGAGGCCCTAGAGGAGGCCATTGAGATCATCCCATCGGTTGAGGTGTGATCCCTCTAGTTGTTTGTTGGTGCCTTGTATGGAGAAGAGTCGGAGAATAAGAACAACTGGAGGAGCTATGTTGGTTGAATAAGAGAGGGTCAACGGCTTTGCCATGAAGCGAAGTAGCAGTTGATAGTCATTGACACATTGGGTTCACTAACATAGCAGCTCTCTTGGTTGATAAGAGAGAGCCAGTGACTTTACCTTGAAGCAAAGTAGCAGTTGACGGTTACAGATGCAGTGTTGTCATAACGACAACGGTCTGACCCAGTCAGCGGTCACAACAACAACATCAAGTAGTCCCCAATAATGACATCAGTCTCATGAGGAGATCAAGTGAAGATGGAGGTTTTGTACGTACTAGGTGTGATTCTCTTCTTTCTCATCTTTGTTCTCATATGGGGAGGGCTACATGGATTTAGGGTTAATTAAATCCATGCTGTATGAGTTGGAATCTGAATTACATAGTGTTTGTTGGCTATTATTGCCATGTGGTCATTCTCTCCTTGTCTTGGGGAGAGTTTTCCACATTAAATCCGGTTCAAACAAGGGTCGATTGCATGCAAAACCCTTGAGAGAGACAGAGATCATGGCAGATCTAAGAACCGCGGTGAGTCCCAGAACTATGAGAAGTCTCGTGGTAGATTTAAGTCAAAGAGTAGTAGAGCGCTCTTCCATTGCGGAAAGCCATGTAATTTCAAAAGGGATTGTAAGGTTTGGAAAAAGAAACATGGACCTGAATCCAAAGGCAAGCAAGATGACAACAAGAATACTGCAGCAAAAATCTTAGATGATAGGGATGATGATGACAATGTGATCTTAACAGTTCAAGAGCGGTGTTTGCATGCTGAGGATGATGATTCTGAGTGGGTGGTGGATACTGCAGCTTCTTATCATGCTTCACCGAGTAAGGAATTCTTCACTTCATACAGGAGGAAAGATTTTGGGAGGTTGAACATGGGAAATTCCAACTTCTCCAGAATTATCGGGATTGGAGACATTTGTATTCAAACAAGGGTCAGTCGCACACTCACACTGAAGGATGTTCGTCACATTCTAGATTTGTGGTTGAGTTTGATATCTTTGTTCATTATTTTAAAGAGAACGTTTTCATCTAGATTTTGGTGGTAGGAAATGCAAGATCACCAAGGGGTCCTTGGTTATTGTATGAGGCAAATTATGTCGCACATTGTACACGACCTAGATTAAGGTGTTCAAAGGCAGTCATATATATGCAGTTGAGGATCACCAGATAGATCTATGGCATCAACGGATATGACACATGAGCTAGAATGGCTTGAAGATTTTATCAAAGTAGAGATTGATTCCTTGTGGCAAGGATACTGGTCTCAATTCATGTGATGCATGTCAGATAGGAAAACATCATATATTTCTTTCAAGACAAGATCGAAGGTGAAGTGAGATGTTCTATAGTTGATTCATTCGGATGTCTATAGTCCGTTTGAGGTGTCTTCACTGGGTGGCAATAGGTCTTTTATCCCATTCATTGATGATGCATCTAGGAAGGTGTGGGCCTACTTGTTGAAGATCAAGGATCAAGTCCTTTAGTGTTTTTAGAAATTTCATGCCATGGTGGAGCGGGAGATAGAGAAAAAATTGAAGTGTCTCCACATGGACAATGGAGAGAGTACACCTCCAGGGAGTTCCAGGATTACTATGTGCAACATGGAATACGACATAAAAGGAAGAACCTACTGTTGGGTTTTACGTGGTCAGAGTAGGAAGTGGAAACAAAAATTTACTTGACCATAAACCCATAACCAGTAGATCACATCAACATCTATGTAGTGGAAAGGATGGTTTTAGCGAGTTATACTTGGTCCTATGGCTTTCTCAGTGACTATACCTCACATTAAGTGCAGTCTTCAACCACCAATATTTGATGGCATCTATGCAGCTCCTGGTCTTGACCCAAACTATAGTTGGCTATCATCCTCCTGAGCGGCAGAAGTCTTCCACCTCTACATATAGTCCACATGGACTACCAGGAACTCTAGTCATCCTGAAGAATGAACTAGAAGGAGTTGTCCCCTTTTGTTGGCATAATATTCACCAACACACTCTCCCACAACTAGTTTCTTTTATGTATTTGTCTTTCCCTCATTATTCCTCCCTGGATGGGTAGAACTTGCTTGGGTTCTCTTGGTTACTAAAACCAGAGATAACAACAACTTTATAGAGCAACTGATGTTCTGAGTTGTGTTTGTTGTGTCTGTTGTGTCCCTTGTTTGTCTAGAAAAGCTCCATGTACCCCACTATTTATAGTAGAGGGTAGGGTCAAGGTTCCCAATATGTGTAGGAATAGAAGGGTTCAGATTTTCCATGAATAATTTGCACTACAGTAGGAGAACCAATTAGTTCACTAATAAACCAGTCATTTGGCATAGTGAACCTAGTAGTTCACAAGCCAGAACTGATTGCAATTGACTTCCCTTATTCGTTTCTAATTAATGAAAGGATTAATTCTTATCCCAATTGAATTGAACAAGTGAAACGAGAAACTTTTTTCTCACAAACTGGGAAACCCAACATTTCTCGTTTGGTCCAAGTGAACCGGTCATCCCACTGACCATGAGCCGATTGGTTGACCCAGTGAACCGGTTGGTTAGTGGTCCAGATTGTGCAGAACTCATTCAATTCAGTTATCAATAAATCTGACACGCTAATCAGTTGGGTCAACACTTGAACTTGATGATTCTCAGTCAAGTGTATTGATTGAATGTTTGATTGAGTACCTAAACACTTTAGTAATCAATCCAAATATCATTCATGGATAAACTCCTCTTCCAGGTTAATCCTATGTGTGTGACCCTATATGTAAGGACCCTGACCTATGTTTAGGGTTTACCCTGTTTGTTTTGCTTAACCTTAGTGGTTTGATGCTTGCTAATCACCCTAAGTGGTGATTAGGGTTTTGTTGAGCTTTGTTGGGAGTTCGAGGGGCTACTTGCAAATAACCCAAGTGTAGGGTTTTGTGTGCAAGTTTGCCATCTTTTGAGATGTTTTCCCCTCTTTGCTTTCTCTAGGGCTGAGAGGAAGGCTTGGGCTTGTTGTTTGAGTCCTTTGGGCCTGAGTTGAGCTTGTTTGGGCCTTGGAGTTCCTTGTTTGGGCTTGCTTGAGCCTTGTGTCGGCCAAGACCTGCTTTGTGTCGCCCAGCAGGCTGGTGTGTCGCCCAGCAGAGCTGCTGCCTGTGTCGCCCAAGATGCTTGGTCTGGTGTGGTGGACCCTTGGTGCATGTTTTGGACAAGTGTCCCATGCCTTGCTAGTGTGTTGGCTGGAACCCTAGGACAAGTGTCCCTTGGGTGGGCGACACATAGCATGGATGTACCTTGGTTTCTCCTCCCCTTCTTCCTATATAGGCAGTTTTTCTTCTTGCCTTAGTCTCCTTTGGTCTTTTGGTCTCTCTTCCACCTTGAGTGCACGATATCCCTCTCCATCTTGCTTGTGTTGGCCGATACACTCCCTTGGAGCTGAAGTGGTGGCCGATACACCCTCCTCGAGCAGCTTGGTGGACGATAGCTTTGGACCTTGGAGTGCTTTGGAGCTTTGGTGGCCGACAACCTTGGAGCTCAAAGTGCTTCTTCTTCCTTGGAGCTTAAGGCGGGTTGCATAGCTTCTAACCCTAACTCCTTTACCTCTTGCTTGATCTTATGCATGTAGTAGTTTAGCTTAGCTCCTTGCTTTTGTACCTTACTAGTGTACCTTGGTGGCCGACATCTCCCTTAGGGTTTAGGGTTCCTTTGTGTACCTTGCTTTCTAGTGTTTGGGGCTTCCTTGAGTTGGAGGTTGAAGGTGACCTAGGGTTGGGCGATATGGTGACAATGTTGGGCGACATGGTGCTCTCTTTGGTGGCCGACATGACACCTTGGTGGACGTCATGTTGAGCCCTTGAAGTTGGCCGATACCCTTGCCCATGTTGGGCGATATGAGTGAGCTAGGGTTTGGTTGGCCGATATGATGGGAAACATAGTGATGTCCCTTGTGTTTTGGTTAGTGCTCTTGGAGTTGGACGATACCCTTTCTCATGTTGGGCGACATGGTCTAATGGTGTTGGGCGTCATGGATATCTTTGAGTTGGACGATAGGCTATGTGCCCTTTGGCCGATAGCCCTATGGCCTATAGCCATGTTGGGCGATACCTCTCTCTTGTGTTGGCCGATAGGGTTAGTAGTGTGTTGGCCGATAGGGTTAGTAGTGTGGTGACTGATAGGGTTAGTAGTGTGTTGGCCGATAGGGTTGGTGTGGTGACCGATACCATGTTGGACGATAGGTCTTGATAAGTGTTATGTGAGGGTTGTGAAGCTTTAGTGAGGGAATGAGGTTCCTTTGGTGACGGTCTCATATGTGATGGAAATAAACAATGGTAGTGTTTGTGATATCATCAATATATATATATATATATATATATATATATATATATATATATATATATATATATATGTTGCCTCGCAAATAAATAGGATGCTAATGATAGTAACAATGATGTTAGCCCTAATGTATTAGGTGCATGATGTGACCTTTATGCTTAATTAGTAATGTTTGTGGGGATGATGATAGTTACACTAGTAGTTTGTTTTATTATAATAATGATTGTCATAAAGATGCTAAGTGACAGTTACGTTAAAAAGTTGCTTCATGATAAAGATGACAATAGTTGATGACATAGTAATGACCTTGTTGGTTCTGTATACTCAACATGATCTCCATATGCCATGATTGTTTGTAAAATCCTGAGATTTAGGGTAAGCATCAGTATGGTTGATAATGATGTAATTAATATACTTGGTTACCGAATAAGTGTAATATTGGTAATTTGATTATCTTGAATGTTGAACCTACCATTATTGCATACCTTAACCTTGCAAGTGATGACTTAGCCATAAAAGGGCTATGTGACATATGTAATGAGTATCATTGCTTTGATAATTGCCCTATAAGATTGTGTATGTGATGTGTTGGTCCCATGATGATGATGTGAGCCTTAAGAAGCAGTGACAGTACATGATGAGGGGATTGAGACCCCGTGGTATGTGATGATCCTTGAGATGTATCTGGATGGTTGGCAAGAGGCCAAGTGATAACATGTGATGTTGGATCCTTAAGATGGATCAGGTTGATATGAATAGATCATAATATAATGTTCTTTACTTTCTGTTATATCTTGCATGTTATACAACTTGGTTGAATCCTGCAATCCATCTAAAAGATACTAATTAATCACAGTGAAATATATCATTTAGTTTACCCTGGCCATAGATCCATCATCATCAGGACTTGGTGATGGTGAAACGGGTTTTCCTACGGGTTAACCTGGAAGCGCATATTGTTGAATATGTGTAGGTTGCTCCTAGCCTGAAAATGAGGAGGTAAGAGTGTAACTTCGGTTGCAGACTCAAATATGTGTTTAGAGCATGGTGAACAGGCCCATGGCTCAGGATATGTGATGTATGGAGCATGAATGCGTTCATGGCTCAGAGCACGGTGAACAGGCCCGTGGCTCAGTTTTACTAGCGCCGTGACCTGTACCAAGGCGGGCTAGAGAATGGGTAGCCTTTGGAGCTAACCCTGTGGTTTAGACCACTTCAACATGTGACTGCGGTCCTGCTTGTGTTGTATTCGTGTACTGACCACGAAGTGGGAGGTCGTGGAGTCCGGCTCTTCCATTGACCTTGTATGGCACTGGCTTGGGTTTCGTAACCGAAGGTTGGATTTGAACGGTACGGTTCAAATCCTCAGGGCATAATAAAACATAATACAACCGTTTAGTAATTACTGATCAAATTAAACACGAAACATTGGTTGAGGCCTTGTTTGTTATACCTTGCAGGTTATGTGGCAATCTGTCTTATCTTGATAATCAGGTTATGTGACATTATATTCTGTTCTAATAATCCTGTTACATGTTGATATATCTTACCTTGATAATCATGTTCCTTTGAAGGACATCCGGTTATATACTTTAGTACAGCTGGAATGCTTGCCGGTATGAATAGTTTTGCTTTATACATACTGCTAATGTTATATCTATTTTGAATAGTTTGCTGTTATAGTTATTTTTGCTGAGGTTCTGTAGTTGCGGTGGGGAGCTATGTTTCCCGCTGGGACAATTGTTCAATTGTCTCACCCCGCTGGTTTACACCCTTTTTAGGTGGTCGAGGTAGACGTGGTCGTGGTTGTGGTGTTGCGGACGAGCAGCTTGAGGAGCAGTAGAAGGAAAGCTTTGGAGATGCTGCTGTTATGATGTTTTGTAGTAGAGTCTAGAGTCATCCCTGTACTCTCAGGTCCTTGGCAGTGTTTTGATGATGTTTCACGAAGATCGTTCGATGATATCTGTATATCCTGTTGTTGGCCGGATGTGGGCCTTTATGTATATATGAACAGGTGGTGAACTCATGTGATGGATGGACAGCTGTTCCTGAGTTGTGGACACGTGTCAGATCTTGTGTATGTACATATTTATATGACATGTTTCTGTGCAGGATGAGGACTGGAAAGTAATAGTTTCACAGTTTATCAGTTTTCCGCAATCGGTTTTAATTTACCCGTGTTTTTGATAATCTGTGGTTATGGTGTTTTCCGCACGTTTTCGCGTAACACCTCGTTATCTGTGTGATAATGGGATGTGTTGCCACAAAGCTTGGTATCAGAGCTCTAGGTTCGCTGAGTCTACAGGGATCTAAGACTAGGTCGAGTCTGTTCTTATGAGTTTTCCAGGTTATCTTACAAAAATCTTCTGCCCTCAGCGGAAGAAAAGCCAAGATGTCTGGAAACCACGAAGAACATGCTCCTGAGCATAGTGATGCTGCATCGGTTGATGGAGCAGATGGACGGGCACATGAAGATCGGGTCCCTGAGGTCCCCCAACCTGACCCAGCCATACTTGAACACCCTGCCTACCAACAGCTTATGGGGAACTTAATGGCTACGATGAATCTCATGGTTGAGCGATTACCAGTGCCTCCTCCGCGAGCACAGGTTCCCCATGGAGAAGCATCGGGTATCGGGAAGACCTTTGAGCGGCTTTGCCGAGTCGGAGCTTCGGATTATGCTGGAACGACTGATCCAGCGGATGCAGATCTGTGGCTGACAAGTCTTGAAAAGGCTTTCCGGATCCTCGACATCCCCAAAGCAGACAAAGTAAAGCATGTTGTCTACCTTCTGAAGGGTAGTGCTGGTCACTGGTAGACCATCGAGGAAGAGAAGCGGCCCGGTGAGGTGATCTGTTGGGAAGTGTTTCGATGCGAGTTCGTCACCAGATACTTTCTGAAGACGTATCTGGATGAGAAGATCAGTCAGTTTGAGAAGTTACGGCAAGGAACGATGAATATCACCGAGTATGAAGCTAAGTTTATGGATCTATTGAGGTTCTGTCCTCACATGGCGGCAACAGATGATGAACGGATCAGACGTTTCGAGAAGGGTTTGAGTGCTGAGTTGACAACCCCTGTGTCTGCGCTGGAGAACCGAGAGCGGTTTTCTACGTTTGTGGAATCAGTTTGACGGATCGAGAGGACAGTACGGGAGAAAAGAGAGTCTGTGTCTCTTAAAAGACCTGCTCAGTTTCAAGGACGAAGGTTTGGTGGCTTCAAGAAACCCAGGTTTTCAGCACCGTCAGTGATGAGAAGTGCTGGTGTACCATCTCAGTGGTCTCCGAGTAAAGGAAAAGGTTATGTTTCTTCACCATCTAAGGCGCACAGTTCAGCTTCAGTGGTAGTGACAGGGCCATCTAGGCCACGAGTTGACAATAGAGCATGTCATCTCTGTGGACAAGTCGGGCATTGGAAGTTCAATTGCCCGAATAGAGATGTTGAAGTGACGCAGCAACCGAGGCAGAGTTTCTAGAAGTCTGAGAGACCACAGCCCAGTGGTAGTAGAGGACGGGGATGCGGTCAAGCGTCTCAAGATGGATCGTCTGCTCAAGGGAGCAGAGGTCGTGGACAGCAAGCTACGGCTCGATTCTATGCCATGAATCAGCCGGAGGCGATAGTCAACCCGCGAGTGGTGACAGGTCAGATGGAGTTATTTCATTCTGATATGTCTTCTTCTTGCTTTATATCTGTTCTGGTTGACCCGGGTGCTACACACTCTTTTATCGCCTATAGTATGCTTGAAAATTGTCATCTACCTGTTAGTTGTAAGAAGGATAGCTTGTTGTTAGAAACTCCTCTTGATGGTTCCTCTTTGCTTCGAGAAGAGTGTCCATCTTGTGTCTTGTCTTTCTCGGGACACAGCATTCAGGTGGATCTCCTACCACTTGATATGCATGGTTTCGATGTTATCCTTGGGATGGATACCTTAGAGAAGTATAAGGTTGTCTTGGACTGTGGTTCCAAGCAGGCGGTGTTTGATGTTGCTGGAGAGAAGTGGATCTTCCAAGGAGATAGGAAGATTCTTCCGACATGTCTGGTATCAGCTATGGTGGCAGATAGGTTGTTACGACAAGGATGTGAGGCGTTCTTAGCTCACGTGGTGGATACCGTTGTGGATGCCAAGGCGAAAGGCCTTAACCTTGAAGAGGTGTCGATAATCCGAGAGTTTGGAGATGTGTTTCCTGAGGAGTTTCCTGGTGTTCCTCCACCCCGAGAGATTGATTTTGAAATCAATCTGGTTCTAGGAACGCAGCCGATTGCATAGACACCATATAGGATGGCTCCAGCAGAGATGGCAGAGTTGAAGAAACAGTTGCAAGAGTTGTTGGAGAAAGGTTTCATCCGAATGAGCACGTCCCCGTGGGGTGCTCCCGTGTTGTTCGTTAAGAAGAAAGATGGTTCGATGCGGTTGTGTATAGACTACCGACAGTTGAACAAGGTCACGATCAAGAATAAGTACCCGTTTCCAAGGATAGATGATCTGTTCGATCAGTTGCGTGGTGCTACAGTGTTTTCGAAGATCGATCTACGGTCCAGATATCATCAGTTGAGAATAAAGGCGGGTGACATACCAAAGTCAGCTTTTAGGACGAGGTATGGTCATTTTGAGTTTGTGGTTATGCCGTTTGGGCTAACCAATGCACCTGCTGCTTTCATGGACCTGATGAACAGAGTGTTTCAACCGTTCTTAGATCAGTTTGTTGTAGTCTTTATAGATGACATCTTGATCTATAGCCGGAACCGGCTAGAGCATGAGCAACACCTTCGTCAAGCGTTGACTCTCCTTCGTCAACATCAGTTGTATCCTAAGTTTAGTAAGTGTGAGTTCTGGTTGGATGAAGTGACTTTCTTAGGACATGTGATATCTGCTGAAGGAGTCAAAGTAGATCCGAAGAAGGTGGAATCCATTGCGGATTGGGAACAACCGAAGACGCCGACGGAAGTTCGTAGTTTCCTGGGTCTAGCAGGCTACTACCAGAGGTTTATCAAAGAATTCAGTGTGATCGTGTTCCCGATGACGAAGTTGACCAGGAAGGATGTACCTTTTGTTTGGGATGATCGATGTCAGCAAGCTTTCCAATGTTTGAAGGAAAAGCTAACCAGTGCTCCAGTGTTGATCTTGCCAGAATCTGGAAAAG
Source organism: Alisma plantago-aquatica (assembly GCA_963693085.1). NCBI lineage: Eukaryota > Viridiplantae > Streptophyta > Magnoliopsida > Alismatales > Alismataceae > Alisma > Alisma plantago-aquatica. Next base: position 273,892,625 of record OY856413.1, on the reverse strand, counting down.
GCTATGTTGTTTTTTGTGACGCGTCCAAGAAAGGTTTGGGTTGTGTGCTGATGCAGGAGGATCATGTGGTTTCTTTTGCTTCGCGACAGCTTAAGAAACACGAGGAGAACTATCCGACCCATGATTTGGAGCTGGCAGCAGTGGTTCATGCGTTAAAGATTTGGAGACACTATCTTTATGGGGAAGTGTGTCAGATCTTTACAGATCACAAGAATCTGAAGTACATCTTCTCACAGCAAGAGTTGAACATGCGATAGCGTCGGTGGATGGAGTTGATCAATGATTATGATTGCACTATCGAGTATCATCCTGGTAAGGCGAATATGGTAGCAGATGCGCTTAGCAGAAAGTCTTCTTCTCCCAAGAAGGCACATATGAGTTCTTTGGTATGCCATAGGCGGGACATGTTAGTCTCCTTGTGGCAGATGAACGTACAGATGGAGGTTTCCTCGTTAGCTGGACTTTTAGCACAGATGCAAATCAAGCCCACGTTGAGACAGCAGATCAAGGATGCACAGCAAACGGATGATACAGTACAGCTAATCAGATCAGAGTTTGGCAGCGAAAAGCGTGATGGGTTCCATGAGTCCGAGGATGGAGTGGTTTGCTATCATAATAGGATGGTGGTTCCAGATGCTGATAACCTGAGGAAGTTGGTGCTCGAGGAAGCACACACATCGATGTATGCCATGCATCCAGGTGTCGCCAAGATGTACCATAGTCTGAAGGACTTGTACTGGTGGCCCGGCTTGAAGAAAGATGTAGCTGAGTTTGTGGCTAGGTGTGCGGTGTGTCAGCAAGTCAAGGCTGAGCATCAAAAGCCGGCAGGTACATTGCAACCTTTGCCTATACCACAGTGGAAATGGGATCATATAACCATGGATTTCGTAGTCGGTCTACCCAGGACAACTAGGAATCATGATTCCATTTGGGTGATAGTGGACAGATTGACGAAGTCTGCCCATTTCATACCTGTGAAGACGACGTATACAACTGAAAAAATCGCTCGAGTATATGTGGATGAGATAGTTCATTTGCATGGTGTGCCAGCGACGATAGTTTCTGACAGAGGTCCTCAGTTTACAATTCATTTTTGGGAGCAGTTGCATAGAGCGATGGGAACGCAGTTGAAGTTCAGTACCGCTTTCCACCCACAAACAGATGGACAGTCTGAGAGGACTATTCTGACTTTGGAGGATCTTCTTCGTGCTTGCGTTTTGCAGTTCCTAGACAGTTGGGACGTACATCTCAGTTTGATAGAGTTTGCCTACAACAATAGCTATCAGCGGAGCATTGACATGGCTCCCTATGAGGCTTTGTATGGAAGGAAGTGCAGATCTCCTTTGTGTAGGTATGAATCAGGTGAATATCAGCTTTTGGGTCCTGAGTTAGTACAGCAGACGACAGAAAAGATCAAGGTGATACAACAACAGTTGAAAGCGGCACAAGACAGGCAGAAGTCTTATGCAGACAATCGTCGACGACCTTTGGAGTTCCAGGTGGGAGACAAGGTGTATCTTAAGGTCTCTCCATGGAAAGGTGTGCTGAGGTTTGGACGGAAGGGTAAGTTAGCTCCCAGATATATGGGGCCTTACCCAGTCATAGCACGTGTTGGAAAGGTGGCCTACGAGTTAGAGTTACCCCCAGAGTTGCACAAGTTACATCCAGTGTTCCATGTCAGTATGCTGAAGAAAAGTCATCCGGATACAGGGATAGCGATACAGCCAGTTGAGGTTGGGCTTGACAGAGATGTGACTTACGAAGAGGGTCCTATGATGATCCTTGACAAAAGAGTCAAGAAGCTAAAGAGGAAGGACCTGGTTCTTGTGAAGGTTCTTTGGCATCACCGTGGTGTTGAGGAAGCCACGTGGGAGCTTGAGGAAGAGATGAGGAGGAAGTATCCCTCGCTTTTCTCTTCGGATTTCGGGGACGAAATCCTTTTGTAGAGGTTTATAGCTGTAAGGACCCTGACCTGCGTTTAGGGTTTACCCTGTTTGTTTTTCTTAACCTTAGTGGTTTGATGCTTGCTAATCACCCTAAGTGGTGATTAGGGTTTTGTTGAGCTTTGTTGGGAGTTTGAGGGGCTACTTGAAAATAACCCAAGTGTTGGGTTTTGTGTGCAAGTTTGCCATCTTTTGAGATGTTTTCCCCTCTTTGCTTCCTCTAGGGCTGAGATGAAGGCTTGGGCTTGTTGTTTGATTCCTTTGGGCCTGAGTTGAGCTTGTTTGGGCCTTGGAGTTCCTTGTTTGGGCTTTCTTGAGCCTTGTGTCGGCCAAGACCTGCTTTGTGTCGCCCAGCAGGCTGGTGTGTCGCCCAGCAGAGCTGCTGCCTGTGTCGCCCAAGATGCTTGGTCTGGTGTGGTGGACCCTTGGTGCATGTTTTGGACAAGTGTCCCATGCCTTGCTAGTGTGTTGGCTGGAACCCTAGAACAAGTGTCCCTTGGGTGGGCGACACATAGCATGGATGTACCTTGGTTTCTCCTCCCCTTCTTCCTATATAGGCAGTTTTTCTTCTTGCCTTAGTCTCCTTTGGTCTTTTGGTCTCTCTTCCACCTTGAGTGCACGATATCCCTCTCCATCTTGCTTGTGTTGGACGATACACTCCCTTGGAGCTGAAGTGGTGGCCGATACACCCTCCTGGAGCAGCTTGGTGGACGATAGCTTTGGACCTTGGAGTGCTTTGGAGCTTTGGTGGCCGACAACCTTGGAGCTCAAAGTGCATCTTCTTCCTTGGAGCTTAAGGCGGGTTGCATAGCTTCTAACCCTAACTCCTTTACCTCTTGCTTGATCTTATGCATGTAGTAGTTTAGCTTAGCTCCTTGCTTTTGTACCTTGCTAGTGTACCTTGGTGGCCGACATCTCCCTTAGGGTTTAGGGTTCCTTTGTGTACCTTGCTTTCTAGGGTTTGGGGCTTCCTTGAGTTGGAGGTTGAAGGTGACCTAGGGTTGGGCGATATGGTGACCATGTTGGGCGACATGGTGCTCTCTTTGGTGGCCGACATGACACCTTGGTGGACGTCATGTTGAGCCCTTGAAGTTGGCCGATACCCTTGCCCATGTTGGGCGATAGAGTGAGCTAGGGTTTGGTTGGCCGATATGATGGGAAACATAGTGATGTCCCTTGTGTTTTGGTTAGTGCTCTTGGAGTTGGACGATACCCTTTCTCATGTTGGGCGACATGGTCTAATGGTGTTGGGCGTCATGGATATCTTTGAGTTGGACGATAGGCTATGTGCTCTTTGGCCGATAGCCCTATGGCCTATAGCCATGTTGGGCGATACCTCTCTCTTGTGTTGGACGATAGGGTTAGTAGTGTGTTGGCCGATAGGGTTAGTAGTGCGGTGACCGATAGGGTTAGTAGTGTGTTGGCTGATAGGGTTGGTGTGGTGACCGATACCATGTTGGACGATAGGTCTTGATAAGTGTTATGTGAGGGTTGTGAAGCTTTAGTGAGGGAATGAGGTTCCTTTGGTGACGGTCTCATATGTGATGGAAATAAACAATGGTAGCGTTTTTGATATCATCAATATATATATATATATATATGTTGCCTCGCAAATAAATAGGATGCTAATGATAGTAACAATGATGTTAGCCCTAATGTATTAGGTGCATGATGTGACCTTTATGCTTAATTAGTAATATTTGTGGGGATGATGATAGTTACACTAGTAGTTTGTTTTATTATAATAATGATTGTCATAAAGATGCTAAGTGACAGTTACGTTAAAAAGTTGCTTCATGATAAAGATGACAATAGTTGATGACATAGTAATGACCTTGTTGGTTTTGTATACTCAACATGATCTCCATATGCCATGATTGTTTGTAAAATCCTGAGATTTAGGGTAAGCATCAGTATGGTTGCTAATGATGTAATTAATATACTTGGTTACCGAATAAGTGTAATATTGGTAATTTGATTATCTTGAATGTTGAACCTACCATTATTGCATACCTTAACCTTACAAGTGATGACTTAGCCATAAAAGGGCTATGTGACATATATAATGAGTATTATTGCTTTGATAATTGCCCTATAAGATTGTGTATGTGATGTGTTGGTCCCATGATGATGATGTGAGCCTTAAGAAGCAGTGACAGTACATGGTGAGGGGATTGAGACCACGTGGTATGTGATGATCCTTGAGATGTATCTGGATGGTTGGCAAGAGGCCAAGTGATAACATGTGATGTTGGATCCTTAAGATGGATCAGGTTGATATGAATAGATCATAATATAATGTTCTTTACTTTCTGTTATATCTTGCATGTTATACAACTTGGTTGAATCCTGCAATCCATCTAAAAGATACTAATTAATCACAGTGAAATATATCATGTAGTTTGCCCTGGCCATAGATCCATCATCATCAGGACTTGGTGATGGTGAAACGGGTTTTCCTACGGGTTAACCTGGAAGCGCATATTGTTGAATATGTGTAGGTTGCTCCTAGCCTGAAAATGAGGAGGTAAGAGTGTAACTTCGGTTGCAGACTCAAATATGTGTTTAGAGCATGGTGAACAGGCCCATGGCTCAGGATATGTGATGTATGGAGCATGAATGCGTTCATGGCTCAGAGCACGGTGAACAGGCCCGTGGCTCAGTTTTACTAGCACCGTGACCTGTACCAAGGCGGGCTAGAGAATGGGTAGCCTTTGGAGCTAACCCTGTGGTTTAGACCACTTCAACATGTGACTGCGGTCCTGCTTGTGTTGTATTCGTGTACTGACCACGAAGTGGGAGGTCGTGGAGTCCGGCTCTTCCATTGACCTTGTATGGCATCGTCTTGGGTTTCGTAACCGAAGGTTGGATTTGAACGGTACGGTTCAAATCCTCAGGGCATAATAAAACGTAATACAGCCGTTTAGTAATTACTGATCAAATTAAACACGAAACGTTGGTTGAGGCCTTGTTTGTTATACCTTGCAGGTTATGTGGCAATCTGTCTTATCTTGATAATCAGGTTATGTGACATTATATTCTGTTCTAATAATCTTGTTACATGTTGATATATCTTACCTTGATAATCATGTTCCTTTGAAGGACATCCGGTTATATACTTTAGTACAGCTGGAATGCTTGCCGGTATGAATAGTTTTGCTTTATACATACTGCTAATGTTATATTTGTTTTGAATAGTTTGTTGTTATAGTTATTTTTGTTGAGGTTCTGTAGTTGCGGTGGGGAGCTATGTTTCCCGCTGGGATAATTGTTCAATTGTCTCACCCCGCTGGTTTACACCCTTTTTAGGTGGTCGAGGTAGATGTGGTCGTGGTTGTGGTGTTGCGGACGAGCAGCTTGAGGAGCAGTAGAAGGCAAGCTTTGGAGATGCTGCTGTTATGATGTTTTGTAGTAGAGTCTAGAGTCATCCCTGTACTCTCAGGTCCTTGGCAGTGTTTTGATGATGTTTCACGAAGATCGATCGATGATATCTGTATATCCTGCTGTTGGCCGGATGTGGGCCTTTATGTATATATGAACAGGTGGTGAACTCATGTGATGGATGGACAGCTGTTCCTGAGTTGTGGACACGTGTCAGATCTTGTGTATGTACATATTTATATGACATGTTTCTGTGCAGGATGAGGACTGGAAAGTAATAGTTTCACAGTTTATCAGTTTTCCGCAATCGGTTTTAATTTACCCGTGTTTTTGATAATCTGTGGTTATGGTGTTTTCCGCATGTTTTCGCGTAACACCTCGTTATCTGTGTGATAATGGGATGTGTTGCCACACTATAGATCCCATGTCACGTTGGCAGTGAATGTACATAACTAGCTTATGACATCACAAGCAAAAATAGGTGCCTAGTTGCACGTCAGTGCTACCCAAGTGATATGGAAAGTTGGAGAACAACTTTCAATCCTACAGTCTGTGATTAGTGTTCTAGTTAATGTATAATTCCTTTGTCTCTGATATCCTTAATGAACTCAAGGCATGGAGTTGTCATCCTTTCAACGTTCATTCATGTTTCTTGAACTAGAGAAGACTGTCTGAGATATATGTGAACTCAATATCATATATTGATTCACATGTGCATGCACATGCTACTCTCAGACTCACTTATCAAGTGTCCTGGACATCATATTCCCTTAGGATGGAGAAATCCCATTTCTATCACTCATAGTCTATCTCATGTGTAAAAGCCACCCAATCATCACCTATATAACAACCCATGTTTCAGGACTGCATTTGATGATGTCAAAGTGTACCCAATCACATTCGACGAGTGTAGTGATATCAAGTCTAAGAATTACAATCAACACCATCACTATGAGAGTTGATTCTGACTACCATGTCATGGTTCCATGTGTCACTCTCATGGTGGGTATGTTCGATACACTATTCTCAAACATGTATCTGTGTTCTTGGTTTGATATCACATATCTTGACTAATAAAACACTATCATCAACCAACACACACTCTAGTCTTGATGTGTCATTATTTTCTATCAACCTTCCACAATGACATCTGACTAGGGACATAACAAGAATGTACACTCTCTTAGCATCTGTATGATCTCATTGTTCAAATCACATACTTGAAGACATACGTCATTGAGTATTGTCATTCTTTAGACATTCATTACGCTTCATCATTATCTCATAATTGATTGAACTAGAATAAATTGGAAGCTTGCCTTTGATATTTATCAAATCAATCATGACTTATGCCAATCCAATCATCATATGATTTGCTCTCAGGGCATACATACCAATAGAATCCTACTTGCCTTTAGAGCCAATCACCTTTGAATCATATTCTTAGTGATCTCTAAACATGTCCAACATGTTTCTGTTGCACTAGTGCTAATCCAGTGAGCTAGCCACATTTTTCTTTAGTCGATATATTGCATGTTTCACATCTCCTCATTGTATGACATTTCGTATGAGATGGAGTTTCCATAATATGCTATCTGTTATTACTTGCCTAACAAATAGCTCCATTGTTGGACTTAGTATTTCTACTTTGTCATCAATGGTTGGAATATATATATATATATATATATATATATATATATATATAAGTTCATATGTATAAACTTCTAAATCCATATAGTATCCTCTGGTGTTCAAAACACAAGGATACTTGACATTCCTTTTTGAATTAAATAGCCTTTTAATTTTACTTGGAACATTTCCATTTATCAACACATATTTACTTTTGTATTTTGCGATCAATTTCTATCATTTTGGAAGATTGCATCAGTGTAACTAATTTACACTCAACTCTTCCTTTTATTACCATAGAACTCATCCTTTAATACTTCATAAGTACTTAAATAAGTTCTTTATGGCATTCCAGTGACCCTCACTGGAAATAGACATACATCCACTCATCATGTCCATCACATACGAGATAACTGGATGAGCATATCATATTATCATGTCCAATACATACAAGATGATAAATGCATATATATTTTCTTGTCATGTCTGATACATACAAGATAATGGTATGATTACATACATGATAGATCTAATAGCAAATGCATAAGGCATCTATCTATGTGTTCCTATTCATCATAAGAATTTGGGACACTAGGCATATGAGAGACTAACTACATGAAACATGGACAAGTTTTCTCCCATTAAATCTTTGCCTACTGAATCCTTCACCATAGACTGCCAATGCATGTTCTCTTTTATCAAGTTAAGAGGTTTTTGAGAACTATCACTATAGGTCTCTATTCCTATCACATAGGACATTTCTCTTTATTCCCTTAAAGAAGGTATTTCCACACCAGTTTCTATTCTTAGAACGTTTCATTCCTCATCATCATGTGGAATATGAATATGCTCCCACTAAATCTTTTTAATCACAGATCCCTTCTTTATTTTGATATATTATTTAAACCTTTTGACTATATAATCAAAGTAAAGACTCCAGTTCTGAGGTGTTTGTATTTAATCAATCGTATTGATTAATCTCTTATAGACTGCATATGCATTAATGGAATTATAAAACCCTTCAGGTTGTATCACATACATAGCCTCATGTTATTCCTTCTAGGAATGCGGTTATAATATCCATATGCCAAATTTCATAGTCTTCAAGTTCCAATAGAAAGCATGATCCTTTACGGCCTATAGACAATGCAATTGGTTAAATAAATTCATCAAGTTCAACACCTTGAACTCACTTGAATTAATCTCAATTTCACTTATGGGTATTATCCCTATAAGTACTACCATTAAGGTCATACCATATTTGGTTCACATGGAAGTTACTTTAGATCTTATGGGTTCAAGCCATAACTCAAAATCTGGTTCCTCAACATCATCTAGATAGATTATTTGCTCATCATCATATGACCAATTCATCACCTTTGAGTTTGTAGGATATCATTATCCATCAAGCTCAAGGTGTGTTCTACTAGATGTATGAGGTGTATCTGTTACATAAGGAATTTGAGATTCCACAACACTTGTGATTCTTAATCTCCTTTTGTACCTTATCATATTTCAATATTATTATGTCGATCTCAAACATTTTGAGTTCTACTTCTCTCCCACTGATTCTTTTAGAATTCAAATATCCTTATAATAAACACTTTGTTATTGGATTGAGATTAGTATTCAACTAACATTATGTGAATGAAGTTCTTTCTAAGAAACTAGTTCTCTTATATGAGCATTCAATCACTAAAAGACATATTGGAACATTACCAATACCATATCTCATATTGTGTATTTTATACCTTTTGAATGGTTCATTTATTTAGTGTAAAGCATGTTCTTTAAGAAGAATTCTAGAAGATTAGTTATTTTTTTGATGATTATGCTCTTACTATCTACAGTATGATTCCTTCTTTGATTTATACATTATTATGCCTTAATCATGAGTTATCTATGATACACTATCATAGTTACTCACAAGGTCCTCAAACATTTGGTTTAAGTATCTCATACATTTATCATATCAAAGAATTAATGCTTTTACCAAGTTTGTTCTTCATTTATGAAATTCTTGAATATGTCAAGATATTCATATTTGTATTTCATTAAATACCATATGTGAAGTATTAGCATTTATTCCTATATGTATGTATATACATCAATATGTATTATACCTAATAGAATAGTCATTCTCCCACTAAATCTAGTGAAGATTGACTTGTCATCATGCCCAATAAATAAGACATTCATATCTCTTAATGGTTCATTAACCAAGAGAGTCTAGTTTATCCATCAACATGGAACCTAGAGATGAATTTCTCATTCATTTGTTTAGAAGATAATGCTAATTTATTGTTTTAGTCATTAATAACTTTTAGGTATTATTATTTTATCTCATGCATACCAAGTACCACAAGATAAATAAGGCATCGCATAAAAGATCATATCTGTGAAATTGAAAGATGAACTTTATTGATAGACATCCTTGACACTGCAAGATGCAGAAATAAAATGTTTCTATTTATTGGAAAAATGAAATAGTAGTTCATAACTCTATTACATGCCTCTTGGGCTGAAATAAACTAAAGGTACTACTATCTATGGTAGAAAAACTTGCTCCATTCTTGATGAGTGTTCCTTCTTGCTCCTTTCATAAAGGCCTTCACTTCTTTTCAGATTTTGTACATCATATATGTTAGATCTATATCTTGGTATCACATACCTGAGATAAAGAAGTATTTTAAGTTTATTTCATAATACATGAGGTGGAGACTTCCATCCCTTCCTTCTTCTTATTTAGTACATCTCTGTAGAGAGGAAAATTTCTCTTCCAATGTCCTATCTCATGATAATGGTAACATTTTCCTCCCTTGTTCACCCCTCCCTTGGCTTTTAGTGTTGAAGATGACTTGGGTTGCTGGCTAGCATTAGAACCTTTCTTTGCTTTTCCCTTGCCCTTGACTTTAGACTTTCCCTTCTTTCTGTTGATCATCTTCACATATTTGGGTTTGTCTTTCTTAATTTGTACATCGATAATCCTCAACATGCCTAACAACTATGTCAGTGACCTATCAAAGTAGTTCATGTTGTAGTTTATCACAAACTAACTATAGAATTCTGGAAGCGATTGCAGTACAACATCAGTATCCAACTCTTGGCTCAGAGGGAATTCCAATCGAGTTAGGTTCTCCACATACCCTGTTATGACCCACGTTGAGGTTAACCAGTAAATACCTCAATTAGCGTGAAACACCTTGATTAGTGTTGAGTATCATATTAAATATCATGATTAATCAAAATAATTTAATATGTGAATAAATGGTTGAGATTGAATCGTCTGAGATAATTAATGATAATAGCAATGATGATCATTAGGTTAATTAAGTTGGATTAAGTACTCACTGATGCATTTAGTGCCTTGGTCAGGTGAGACAGTCCAATTAGCATGATTTCGTGCACTAAGGGTGTAGAGAATCTCGCGCTTGAAAGTTTGCAAGAGAGACCACTCAAATTGGTCAATCGAGGCAATATTTATCCCATTTTCTAGTTCTTTGGACCTTGGCTGCAATTTATCCATTTTTGGCTATATTAACTTTTCCTTTTCCGTTTTCTTCCTTATCTCCTTCTTTCCCCCAATCCAACAGGACCGACTGTATTAAGCGCACAGCTACGCTCAATCGTCTGCGGAGCAGAGGAGAAATCGGGGCGATCTCTGGAGCTCAAACCCCGATCCATGGCGCCCTCTACCCTCCTCTCTCCTCCATCTTCTTCTTCTTCCTCTTCTATTCCCCTCCTTCCTCGATCCCTAGCTGCGCCCTACTTGCAGGGAGACACCCCAAGGAGCTGTGCGGCCATAGGCTAGCAGTAGCAGTCGATGGTCAAGCACGGACGGCCAGGAGCTAGCACGAGGCCGTCATCCTTCTTCTTTACTTCCTCTAGCTAGCCCTAGCTCACGCCCTACTTGCAGACACAGTCCTGTGCAGCAACATGACCAGCAACGCCAGACTAAGGGCGCCGGATGCCTAAGCTGTGGTTGTAGCTGCGGTGCCGGCTAGGGAAAGAGTGGGTCGAGCAGCACCTCAAGGCGATGGCCATGGCGAGCGCCGCCAGACGGAAGGCCCTTCTTCTTCCTTGCAAGTAGAAGCCGCCCTAGCTGCTTGGGCAGCACCGACCGGCAACTACCACCAGCCGGCCATAGGCCGTTCTTGGCTGAGCTATACCTCAAATCGACGTCGTCGAGTCCGGTAGTGAAGCTAGGACCAGGAACCGCAGCTCCTCGCTTCTATTGCGCCACCTGCAAACCTGTTTAGTAGGGGCGGCGCCCAGCAAGCAGCAGCAACTGCTGTGAGAAATAATGGCCAGGAGGCCATTTGGGTGCGAGCAACAGCACCAAGGTATGCTCTTGACTCTGAATGAGAGTTCCAAGCTAGGTATTGTAGTTTTCAGTCACGATTCAGCCATCAATTGAGCCTTTTCCGTCAACCTGTAGATTGAGCGTCAATCTGCTGGAGAACCAGAACCGTGAACAGAAAAAATGCCAAGGTAGAAGACAACCAAATCTTTCCCGAAATCAGGCCTTGGACGCATCTCCGGACGAATCCGAACAGACCAAATCGCTGTGAGTAGGATTTCATTCATTTATCATTAAATAACTCAGGCGTTTGAATATTTTCTGTTTGGTGCGCAAATTACGCTGATAACAGGCGTTATCAGGCGTAGGGCGGCGTTTGGCGTCGCCCGACTTTTTATTTCATAAACTGCTTCTAGACGCTGTTATATGATTAAATTTAGCATTTGATCAGTGTGGATTGAATTGGTTGATTTATATGGTTCATTTGAAACCCAAATTGCTTATTTGAATGTTGAATTTAGAAATTCATATCTGAAAATGGTATGGTTTGGGTATGAACCCAGACAATAGGGATTTCTGATAAATTATCAGATGTACGATTTCAAAGTTGATATGAATAAATAAAAATATGCAATAAAACCCTAATTGCATATATCTTTTGACGTTAATATGTGTAAATTGATATTTACATGAAATGGCACATTTCTCTGAATTATTACCAGAAATTCTCAAGTATTGTTATTAAATTGTGTTGTGATAGGTAATTAACTCTTAATTGAGTTAAGTGATGCACAAACCAGGATTTGGGTTAATGTGCACGTTTTTCGAGAAATTTAGAGAATTGATAATTGTTGAGTATGATTCTCATATGTGAAGTAAATTTCTTTAATTTGTGCAATAAGATGTTCAATTGTGTAAATTCGCTATGTATGTGCCAAATTGAAATAAGTTGGGTTATTTATGCATTTCTAATTTGTCTGAATGCATGGTATGAGAATTTCTCAGAAATTACAAGGATTTAAAATATATTGCTCTGTCAGTTTAGAATGACAGTGTATTGTGATCTGATATAAAATCAGTAGATGTGATTTTCCTGTTTAAATGGTTATATGTTAATCAGTTAATAGACTTAGGTGCCCTAACACCGTAGAACCTCTTTGACAGATCTGCTTCTTAGGGGTGAAACTCGTGTTGCAACATTATCTGTGCGGAGTCATGGAGACACGAGGACAGAGAGGCAGTGTCCAACAACAACGCGTGCGGAGTCACGGTGGCACTGGAGGAAAATGGGGGTTATTCAACATCATCCGTGCTTGTGTCACGGAGGTAACCTGGTGAGACTCTCCGCCTGTGTACTCAGGTTTGTCAGGAGGAGTCTGGAGCACACGTGGTTGTGCAGCACACGTGGTTGTGCATTGAGGCCGTGGAGCCTGGGGTCCTGTGGCAGAGCAGGGCTGGCGTCAGACTTAGCATTTCCTGGGTGTGTCGCTAAGTCTTGTACGGTGGGACCGTAGCATGAACTTGCTGCGGATCTTTATATGCAGAGTACACTGCATATATTTAGGGCATAATAATAAAATGAATAAATAATCAAGTAGGTTCACAGTAAATTTACATAACTGTTTATTTACCTGAAATACCTGTTGATGCTTAGAAATGTGATTATTATCTGTATATCTGCTATGTCAATAGAACTGCCCTGCTTGAACTGTATATCTGTTTATTTTCAGTTAATAAACTTGATGAGTTGTTTAGTGATAGTTAAATGAAATGCTATTCACTGAGCGAGTAGGCTCACCCCTCTACTCAAACATTTTTAGGTCAGCGACAGTTCCAGGAATCGGAAGGATCTTTTCATACCAACGTTTAATCAGCAGAAGGTTTGTAGCTAGTCTAGTTAGAGGTCTCTTAGTCCTTTCCCCTCGGTCCTTGGGACAAGGTGTGGGTGAGAGAGAGTATGTATGGCGAATGTGTAAAAGATGTAAATTAACTGTTATGTTTTACTTTCTGTTAAATAATGTTACATGTTGTAAACTCTGTTTATGTTCTCTAGCCAGTTTAATTGAAATGCTTCCGCAATAGTTTATTATGTTTTAGTTTACAGCAATAATCCGGATATCATTACGAGGTTTTAAAAAGAAAAAGTTCTCAGTGATTTGTTTATGTGATAATCCCTCCGTCGCGCCCTAATCTCGTGATTAGTGGTTAGTGTGAGATCGGGGTGTGACATCTTGGTATCAGAGCATAGGTTGAGTATATGAATACTCTAAGTCAAGGTCAGGGGACGATAAGAGACCAATAGGATTAGGACTTAAGTGTCTTCCTTCTAACTGTAATTTTATAACAGGAAATGTTCTGTTATAGTATTGCAGATGGCAGGAAGATGATGTGGTCACGAGGATCAAGCTGAGAGTTTAAGCTGAGTTATCAGGGATCATAAGGATCAAAAGATAGAATTATAATTAAGATGGATAAGAAATGATGTGTCTTTAGCTCTGGGAGATCTGAGTGTTTGGATACCCTGGCCAGGTGTCTGAATACTTAAATTGACCAGTATCGAGCAACTCTGTCTATTCTTCTCTGGATGCCCTGGCCAGGTATGCAGAGGAAGGATGGACTAGAGAGAAACCCTAGAAATCTTAGGGTTAAGAAACCAAAAATTAATCACGAGATTAGGGCGCGACGGAGGGATTATCACATAAACAAATCACTGAGAACTTTTTCTTTTTAAAACCTCGTAATGATATCCGGATTATTGCTGTAAACTAAAACATAATAAACTATTGCGGAAGCATTTCAATTAAACTGGCTAGAGAACATAAACAGAGTTTACAACATGTAACATTATTTAACAGAAAGTAAAACATAACAGTTAATTAACATCGTTTACACATTCGCCATACATACTCTCTCTCACCCACACCTTGTCCCAAGGACCGAGGGGAAAGGACTAAGAGACCTCTAACTAGACTAGCTACAAACCTTCTGCTGATTAAACGTTGGTATGAAAAGATCCTTCTGATTCCTGGAACTGTCGCTGACCTAAAAATGTTTGAGTAGAGGGGTGAGCCTACTCGCTCAGTGAATAGCATTTCATTTAACTATCACTAAACAACTCATCAAGTTTATTAACTGAAAATAAACAGATATACAGTTCAAGCAGGGCAGTTCTATTGACATAGCAGATATATAGATAATAATCACATTTCTAAGCATCAACAGGTATTTCAGGTAAATAAACAGTTATGTAAATTTACTGTGAACCTACTTGATTATTTATTCATTTTATTATTATGCCCTAAATATATGCAGTGTACTCTGCATATAAAGATCCGCAACAAGTTCATGCTACGGTCCCACCGTACAAGACTTAGCGACACACCCAGGAAATGCTAAGTCTGACGCCAGCCCTGCTCTGCCACAGGACCCCAGGCTCCACGGCCTCAATGCACAACCACGTGTGCTGCACAACCACGTGTGCTCCAGACTCCTCCTGACAAACCTGAGTACACAGGCGGAGAGTCTCACCAGGTTACCTCCGTGACACAAGCACGGATGATGTTGAATAACCCCCATTTTCCTCCAGTGCCACCGTGACTCCGCATGCGTTGTTGTTGGACACTGCCTCTCTGTCCTCGTGTCTCCATGACTCCGCACAGATAATGTTGCAACACGAGTTTCACCCCTAAGAAGCAGATCTGTCAAAGGGGTTCTACGGTGTTAGGGCACCTAAGTCTATTAACTGATTAACATATAACCATTTAAACAGGAAAATCACATCTACTGATTTTATATCAGATCACAATACACTGTCATTCTAAACTGACAGAGCAATATATTTTAAATCCTTGTAATTTCTGAGAAATTCTCATACCATGCATTCAGACAAATTAGAAATGCATAAATAACCCAACTTATTTCAATTTGGCACATACATAGCGAATTTACACAATTGAACATCTTATTGCACAAATTAAAGAAATTTACTTCACATATGAGAATCATACTCAACAATTATCAATTCTCTAAATTTCTCGAAAAACGTGCACATTAACCCAAATCCTGGTTTGTGCATCACTTAACTCAATTAAGAGTTAATTACCTATCACAACACAATTTAATAACAATACTTGAGAATTTCTGGTAATAATTCAGAGAAATGTGCCATTTCATGTAAATATCAATTTACACATATTAACGTCAAAAGATATATGCAATTAGGGTTTTATTGCATATTTTTATTTATTCATATCAACTTTGAAATCGTACATCTGATAATTTATCAGAAATCCCTATTGTCTGGGTTCATACCCAAACCATACCATTTTCAGATATGAATTTCTAAATTCAACATTCAAATAAGCAATTTGGGTTTCAAATGAACCATATAAATCAACCAATTCAATCCACACTGATCAAATGCTAAATTTAATCATATAACAGCGTCTAGAAGCAGTTTATGAAATAAAAAGTCGGGCGACGCCAAACGCCGCCCTACGCCTGATAACGCCTGTTATCAGCGTAATTTGCGCACCAAACAGAAAATATTCAAACGCCTGAGTTATTTAATGATAAATGAATGAAATCCTACTCACAGCGATTTGGTCTGTTCGGATTCGTCCGGAGATGCGTCCAAGGCCTGATTTCGGGAAAGATTTGGTTGTCTTCTACCTTGGCATTTTTTCTGTTCACGGTTCTGGTTCTCCAGCAGATTGACGCTCAATCTACAGGTTGACGGAAAAGGCTCAATTGATGGCTGAATCGTGACTGAAAACTACAATACCTAGCTTGGAACTCTCATTCAGAGTCAAGAGCATACCTTGGTGCTGTTGCTCGCACCCAAATGGCCTCCTGGCCATTATTTCTCACAGCAGTTGCTGCTGCTTGCTGGGCGCCGCCCCTACTAAACAGGTTTGCAGGTGGCGCAATAGAAGCGAGGAGCTGCGGTTCCTGGTCCTAGCTTCACTACCGGACTCGACGACGTCGATTTGAGGTATAGCTCAGCCAAGAACGGCCTATGGCCGGCTGGTGGTAGTTGCCGGTCGGTGCTGCCCAAGCAGCTAGGGCGGCTTCTACTTGCAAGGAAGAAGAAGGGCCTTCCGTCTGGCGGCGCTCGCCATGGCCATCGCCTTGAGGTGCTGCTCGACCCACTCTTTCCCTAGCTGGCACCGCAGCTACAACCACAACTTAGGCATCCGACGCCCTTAGTCTGGCGTTGTTGGTCATGTTGCTGCACAGGACTGTGTCTGCAAGTAGGGCGTGAGCTAGGGCTAGCTAGAGGAAGTAAAGAAGAAGGATGACGGCCTCGTGCTAGCTCCTGGCCGTCCGTGCTTGACCATCGACTGCTACTGCTAGCCTATGGCCGCACAGCTCCTTGGGGTGTCGCCCTGCAAGTAGGGCGCAGCTAGGGATCGAGGAAGGAGGGGAATAGAAGAGGAAGAAGAAGAAGATGGAGGAGAGAGGAGGGTAGAGGGCGCCATGGATCGGGGTTTGAGCTCCAGAGATCGCCCCGATTTCTCCTCTGCTCCGCAGACGATTGAGCGTAGCTGTGCGCTTAATACAGTCGGTCCTGTTGGATTGGGGGAAAGAAGGAGATAAGGAAGAAAACGGAAAAGGAAAAGTTAATATAGCCAAAAATGGATAAATTGCAGCCAAGGTCCAAAGAACTAGAAAATGGGATAAATATTGCCTCGATTGACCAATTTGAGTGGTCTCTCTTGCAAACTTTCAAGCGCGAGATTCTCTACACCCTTAGTGCACGAAATCATGCTAATTGGACTGTCTCACCTGACCAAGGCACTAAATGCATCAGTGAGTACTTAATCCAACTTAATTAACCTAATGATCATCATTGCTATTATCATTAATTATCTCAGACGATTCAATCTCAACCATTTATTCACATATTAAATTATTTTGATTAATCATGATATTTAATATGATACTCAACACTAATCAAGGTGTTTCACGCTAATTGAGGTATTTACTGGTTAACCTCAACGTGGGTCATAACAATCTCCCTCCCTTATAAGAATTTCGTCCCGAAATTCCTAAAAGAGAAAAGGAACTTGCTACGCATCCCAAACTCAAGATCCCACATGGCTTCCTCTAGGTTATGGTTTCTCTACAGAACTTTCACTAATGGTATCTAGATTCTTGAGCTTCTTGATCCTTCGATCAACTATCTGAATTGGTCTCTCAACGTAAGACACATCTGATCTGAGTTGTGCCGGTTCTGGGTCTACTATCTTCTCTGTACCAGGATAGCATTTCTTCAACATGGATACATGAAACACATCATGTAGATTTGACAACTGAGATGGAAATTCTAACCTATAGGCTACAGGTCCAATCCTCTCAATGATAGGATACAGGCCCATACACCTAGGAGTCAGTTTGCCTCTCTTGACAAATCCTCAACATTCCTTTCCATGGTGAAACTTTCAGATACACTTCATCACCAACATGAATCTCAAGAGGTCAACGCCTCTTCTCGGCTTGACTCTTATGTCTATCAGGTGCAACTTTCAACTATACTTTGATCACAGTAATCTTTTCAGTGGTCAAACCCACTATCTCGGGTCCAAGAATCTGCTTTTCACCTACCTCATACCAACATATGGGTGATCTACACTTTATACGATATAGAGCTTCATATGGGGTCATACCAAGACTGGAATGGTGACTATTATTATATGCAAACTCTATAAGGCTCAAGTGTTCTTTCCAACTTCCACTGAAATACATGAGACATGCTCTCAGCATGTCCTTAAGAGTCTAAATGGTCCTTTCTGACTGACCATCCGTCCATTTCCACTCAGGTATAGGAAGTGATTGCAAAGTACCAGCAGGTTTCTGATGCTCAGCTTTAACCTGCTGACACACTCCACATCTAGCCACGTACTCAGCCACATCTTTCTTCATACCAATCCACCAGTACAACTCCTTGAGATTCATGTACATCTTAGTGTTGCCTGGATGCATAGCATACATCGATGCATGTGCTTCCTCAAGAATCTATTCTTTCAAATCATTATCTCGAGGTACATGCAACCTATCATGCTGATACAACACATCATCATCTGAAAACCTAAACTTTGGTCTCTTCCCCCTGCCATGTCATGAATGGTCTGGTTTAACTCACTATCACCCTATTGTAGTTTCTTGATTTGATCATAAGAAGTAGGCTTGACTTGCATCTGTGCAATCAAACCATTTAGCTATGTCACCCCTAAGTCTAAGTTCAACTTTCACATTTCCACTAGCATGTCTCTTTTGAAACATGCCATGGAAAATACATCCACTGTTGAACTAGACTTCCTACTTAGGGCATCAACTACCACATTCACCTTCCCAAGGTGACAATCTATCGTCACATCATAAAGATAGTGACGATGTGTCATAAGAGCATGAACTACAACAACTAACTTCTGATCATGTATCAGGTAGTACTCCTCATTCTATGCTACTTACTTATTGTTACATTTCAAATTTATATCTTACTCTTTTCTCCAAGTCATTTTCATATTATTTATCTACCTTTAAACCCTAGATTTTAATAATTCTAGCTTACCTTTCATAGAACAAATCTCATGATCTTATTGTATAGGGATGCTAGTACTCAAGGTCAAATCACTATTGATATCCCTTGAACTACTAAAACTCTAAACATTCTAGGGTTTCTTCTTTATCAATAACATAGCGTTATTGTGATGTGACTATGTTCCCTTAGTTTGAAATTCAAACTTTAGATCTCATAAGTTTTACTAAATTCTTCCTTATCTTATCACTGGAATTTCCTTTCTCTTATTTGTTCTGGACTTTGGTATTTCCATGACATCTCTTCAATTTAATGGAAGCTTATAACGTAACATGAATATCATTTCAAACTGGACGAGCCATATATTTAGGTATAGCAAATATCAAGAGATTCAACATAATAAGCATGCATGCAGATTTCAAATTTTTAAATAATCTAATTACATGTCCACTTGTAATTTACTGAGAAATCAATATCAATATGCATGCAGGCAGACTGGAATTCTCAAATAAACAGAATGCATGTCAATTTGACACTTTATACACTAAAATCGTACAATTGAACTGTTAAGCATCACACATCTTATACTGAGAATTTTGATATCAAAATACTTGATTCATTGAACACCCTATCCTTAGGGTTTCGATTACCTCATTCACTTATTACATGGCAACACCCTATCCTTAGGGTTTCAGTTACCTCATTCATTTGATTGCAGTTCAAATCACAATATGATATCATTCTAGAACTGTCAGAACAGTGTACTTAAAATAATTGTAAATACTGAGAAATTCTTATATCATGCATTCATTTTCTAAGTTATGTGTTTGTTCTTTATTTTAAAAACTAATTTTCCAGTCTTTAGAGACTTAGAATCCAAAGATAGTATGTATGAATGCACTAAACTTTATAATAAAGATATACATGCCACACTCTCAATTATGTCATGTAATCCTCATTCCTTAATCAAGGTCATCCTTTCTAACATTTCTTTTTACCCAACTAAGTTTCTTATCATGGTCTTATGATTTACATAAAACTCTTTATTTTTATGTACTTATTGTATACTTTACTCTTTTCTTCTATTTTCTATTTGCTTTGAAGTACATAAAAGTATTTTACTCCATTCCGTGATCCAACCCAAAGTTGATTCCTACTATCTTAGCCATTACATACTTTTCTCATTTCTTTTCCATATTCTCATATTTAGGGTTCATATAATACAAATCAGCAAATTTAACATGAACCTGATATCGTTTTCTTTTATTTCCAATTAAGGATTGCACATATGAGGTTCCAACGTTGAGCTTCGGATATCAATTCCAACTACTTCTTAGCTGTTCTAATCTTTCCATTATATTTCAACATCTCAGTGTATATACATTCTCACTATGATACGAGTCTAAATCATCCAGAGTCTACTTTAATTATACTGTTAATAGGAGTCATTAGATCCCAGTAACGCATCCTCCCAGCCGGACCAGGCCAAACCTGTAGTCCTGAAGTCAAGAGCAACTTGGGATTAACCAGCCCCTATTGATCTCAAGCATGTGGAACGAATATCCACTCAGGGCAAACTCATTTAAGCATAACTTTTGGTCTACTTGATACAAAGAATATAAACAATAAATAAATCACTTCATGTCACACAACAAATAAAAGAATCATATTTATTCTACAAACTGAAAATCTAAATTCATACATATAAGAGCATTTCTAGTGATTTCCAATCAAATAAGCAATATAAAGCAAGAGTTGTATCACATCCTATATTTAATCTCTTACTCCTACATTAATTTTCGGTTTCTTAACCCTAAGATTTCTAGGGTTTCTCTCTAGTCCATCCTTCCTCTGCATACCTGGCCAGGGCATCCAGAGAAGAATAGACAGAGTAGCTCGATACTGGTCAATTTAAGTATTCAGACACCTGGCCAGGGTATCCAAACACTCAGATCTCCCAGAGCTAAAGACACATCATTTCTTATCCATCTTAATTATAATTCTATCTTTTGATCCTTATGATCCCTGATAACTCAGCTTAAACTCTCAGCTTGATCCTCGTGACCACATCATCTTCCTGCCATCTGCAATACTATAACAGAACATTTCCTGTTATAAAATTACAGTTAGAAGGAAGATACTTAAGTCCTAATCCTATTGGTCTCTTATCGTCCCCTGACCTTGACTTAGAGTATTCATATACTCAACCTATGCTCTGATACCAAGATGTCACACCCCGATCTCACACTAACCACTAATCACGAGATTAGGGCGCGACAGAGGGATTATCACATAAACAAATCACTGAGAACTTTTTCTTTTTAAAACCTCGTAATGATATCCGGATTATTGCTGTAAACTAAAACATAATAAACTATTGCGGAAGCATTTCAATTAAACTGGCTAGAGAACATAAACAGAGTTTACAACATGTAACATTATTTAACAGAAAGTAAAACATAACAGTTAATTTACATCTTTTACACATTCACCATACATACTCTCTCTCACCCACACCTTGTCCCAAGGACCGAGGGGAAAGGACTAAGAGACCTCTAACTAGACTAGCTACAAACCTTCTGCTGATTAAACGTTGGTAAGATCCTTCCGATTCCTGGAACTGTCGCTGACCTAAAAATGTTTGAGTAGAGGGGTGAGCCTACTCGCTCAGTGAATAGCATTTCATTTAACTATCACTAAACAACTCATCAAGTTTATTAACTGAAAATAAACAGATATACAGTTCAAGCAGGGCAGTTCTATTGACATAGCAGATATACAGATAATAATCACATTTCTAAGCATCAACAGGTATTTCAGGTAAATAAACAGTTATGTAAATTTACTGTGAACCTACTTGATTATTTATTCATTTTATTATTATGCCCTAAATATATGCAGTGTACTCTGCATATAAAGATCCGCAGCAAGTTCATGCTACGGTCCCACCGTACAAGACTTAGCGACACACCCGGGAAATGCTAAGTCTGACGCCAGCCCTGCTCTGCCACAGGACCCCAGGCTCCACGGCCTCAATGCACAACCACGTGTGCTGCACAACCACGTGTGCTCCAGACTCCTCCTGACAAACCTGAGTACACAGGCGGAGAGTCTCACCAGGTTACCTCCGTGACACAAGCACGGATGATGTTGAATAACCCCCATTTTCCTCCAGTGCCACCGTGACTCCGCACGCGTTGTTGTTGGACACTGCCTCTCTGTCCTCGTGTCTCCATGACTCCGCACGGATAATGTTGCAACACGAGTTTCACCCCTAAGAAGCAGATCTGTCAAAGGGGTTCTACGGTGTTAGGGAACCTAAGTCTATTAACTGATTAACATATAACCATTTAAACAGGAAAATCACATCTACTGATTTTATATCAGATCACAATACACTGTCATTCTAAACTGACAGAGCAATATATTTTAAATCCTTGTAATTTCTGAGAAATTCTCATACCATGCATTCAGACAAATTAGAAATGCATAAATAACCCAACTTATTTCAATTTGGCACATACATAGCGAATTTACACAATTGAACATCTTATTGCACAAATTAAAGAAATTTACTTCACATATGAGAATCATACTCAACAATTATCAATTCTCTAAATTTCTCGAAAAACGTGCACATTAACCCAAATCCTGGTTTGTGCATCACTTAACTCAATTAAGAGTTAATTACCTATCACAACACAATTTAATAACAATACTTGAGAATTTCTGGTAATAATTCAGAGAAATGTGCCATTTCATGTAAATATCAATTTACACATATTAACGTCAAAAGATATATGCAATTAGGGTTTTATTGCATATTTTTATTTATTCATATCAACTTTGAAATCGTACATCTGATAATTTATCAGAAATCCCTATTGTCTGGGTTCATACCCAAACCATACCATTTTCAGATATGAATTTCTAAATTCAACATTCAAATAAGCAATTTGGGTTTCAAATGAACCATATAAATCAACCAATTCAATCCACACTGATCAAATGCTAAATTTAATCATATAACAGCGTCTAGAAGCAGTTTATGAAATAAAAAGTCGGGCGACGCCAAACGCCGCCCTACGCCTGATAACGCCTGTTATCAGCGTAATTTGCGCACCAAACAGAAAATATTCAAACGCCTGAGTTATTTAATGATAAATGAATGAAATCCTACTCACAGTGATTTGGTCTGTTCGGATTCGTCCGGAGATGCGTCCAAGGCCTGATTTCGGGAAAGATTTGGTTGTCTTCTACCTTGGCATTTTTACTATTCACGGTTCTGGTTCTCCAGCAGATTGACGCTCAATCTACAGGTTGACGGAAAAGGCTCAATTGATGGCTGAATCGTGACTGAAAACTACAATACCTAGCTTGGAACTCTCATTCAGAGTCAAGAGCATACCTTGGTGCTGTTGCTCGCACCCAAATGGCCTCCTGGCCATTATTTCTCACAGCAGTTGCTGCTGCTTGCTGGGCGCCGCCCCTACTAAACAGGTTTGCAGGTGGCGCAATAGAAGCGAGGAGCTGCGGTTCCTGGTCCTAGCTTCACTACTGGACTCGACGACGTCGATTTGAGGTATAGCTCAGCCAAGAACGGCCTATGGCCGGCTGGTGGTAGTTGCCGGTCGGTGCTGCCCAAGCAGCTAGGGCGGCTTCTACTTGCAAGGAAGAAGAAGGGCCTTCCGTCTGGCGGCGCTCGCCATGGCCATCGCCTTGAGGTGCTGCTCGACCCACTCTTTCCCTAGCCGGCACCGCAGCTACAACCACAGCTTAGGCATCCGGCGCCCTTAGTCTGGCGTTGCTGGTCATGTTGCTGCACAGGACTGTGTCTGCAAGTAGGGCGTGAGCTAGGGCTAGCTAGAGGAAGTAAAGAAGAAGGATGACGGCCTCGTGCTAGCTCCTGGCCGTCCGTGCTTGACCATCGACTGCTACTGCTAGCCTATGGCCGCACAGCTCCTTGGGGTGTCGCCCTGCAAGTAGGGCGCAGCTAGGGATCGAGGAAGGAGGGGAATAGAAGAGGAAGAAGAAGAAGATGGAGGAGAGAGGAGGGTAGAGGGTGCCATGGATCGGGGTTTGAGCTCCAGAGATCGCCCCGATTTCTCCTCTGCTCCGCAGACGATTGAGCGTAGCTGTGCGCTTAATACAGTCGGTCCTGTTGGATTGGGGGAAAGAAGGAGATAAGGAAGAAAACGGAAAAGGAAAAGTTAATATAGCCAAAAATGGATAAATTGCAGCCAAGGTCCAAAGAACTAGAAAATGGGATAAATATTGCCTCGATTGACCAATTTGAGTGGTCTCTCTTGCAAACTTTCAAGCGCGAGATTCTCTACACCCTTAGTGCACGAAATCATGCTAATTGGACTGTCTCACCTGACCAAGGCACTAAATGCATCAGTGAGTACTTAATCCAACTTAATTAACCTAATGATCATCATTGCTATTATCATTAATTATCTCAGACGATTCAATCTCAACCATTTATTCACATATTAAATTATTTTGATTAATCATGATATTTAATATGATACTCAATACTAATCAAGGTGTTTCACGCTAATTGAGGTATTTACTGGTTAACCTCAACGTGGGTCATAACATACCCAATCATCTTGAGTGTGTGAGGGCCTACTGGATCTCCTTCTATCATGACGCACTTGAGCAGTGCCTTAGAGACATCATATCTCTCTTGTCGTGCCTGGTCTTGATACATGTTCTTGAGATGTTGAACCATCTCAATGAAATCCATGTTCTCATGTTGTCAATGCAACACATAGTTCATTGAATACAACATCAAGCACTTCACATCAATGGCATCCTCATTATGCTTCTTGTAATCATCCATTTCCGCCTTTGGTGCGGTGGGAGTGGGTTCTTCTGGCTCTGGTGTATCTAGGACATAGAGCTTTCTCTCTTGAGTGAGAACAATTCTCAATGTCCTAAACCAATCATGGAAGTTGTTTCCATTTAGTTTGTCCTTCTCAAGGATCGATCCTAACAAAAAGTGATTGTTGTTGGTAGCCATTTATTCTACAAAAAGGAAATTTGCAGTTTTAGTCCAGAACTCTTTTGATTTGATTTGATTTGAAAATTTATGATATTAATTAGGTTTTTAATTAATTATTGCTCCCACTATTTTTAATCAAATTGATAACCCTCATGTATCAATTCAGAAGATTGCAATGTACAACCTTCTAGTGAGCAAGATCCTAATTTCCTCTAAGTTATGGACCAGCAAGGGCTATCACCTACAACTAGATTCTTTCAGGTTGGAAACTTTTTCCAATTACATCATATGCATCTCTTGATAGATGTTATGCACAACTCTTTGTTATGAATATCTCCATGCCTCAAGGTGCTTAATCCTATTAAGGTCACCTTGTTAAGTTCATTCCCAGAAGCCAACACAATGAGTATGCACGCTGCGAAGGCAGACCCACATACCCGCCATCACACTTCTACAAGATAGACAGTGCACCACGTGAAGGAGTGCCCACACTTAGTCGATCAAGCTTTTCATGTGTGTTTTTTTGGGAAGGCATCGTCAATTTAATATGTTTATTGAAGGGTTTTAATATGCTTATATATGCATATATGTATCCAATCACCATATATATAGTACGTATCATATACATGCTATATCACACAAATGAAAACATTCAATAATTATAAAGCGATGATTATGGACATCCTATTATAGTTCCTTGTAGCCACAAGGAACTACAATCATCTAAGGTCTACATCACATGTAACCTGTTATTAATGAAGATCTGTGCTTGCCAATCCGGGTTGACTGGTTCAACCTTTGAACCGGTCGACTCATCTCTTGGACGGTCGGTTGGTCTTCTCTAGCCAGTCTTCTGGCTCCTCCAGACGGTCGTCTGGCTCCTCTAGATGGTCGGATCGTCTAGTTGTCAGGGTTTCTCATCGTTCCACCAAGTGCTCCTCAGTCGGTTGTCTCGGTCCATCAAGTGGTCATCTTCAATCTTCGTCATAACAAGAAATAAAGCTAATCCTATTTTACATAATCTTTGTGAAACCTCGAGTTACATTCGATGGGAGAAAAGGTAGAAGAGAATCTCGAGTTATCTCGAGTTACATTTAGAATAGAAGAAGAGGGCTCAGTGCGCAGACCGAGATGCAAACAACCATAACCAGCCACACACATGCACATAGGGTTTATAGGCCATAACCATGCTACATGTCCACCATAAGAACCATTTTAGGGTGACGTGTATCGATTGCATATATACCATATATATATATATATATATATATTAGTTTGGGATCATGTGGTATTAATTGGATATTCACATTAGGCATTTAAATATTCGCATTGTATGTAATAAATAAAAGACGGTAAAACTAAAATCTGATCATATCGATTATCCTAAAACATAGATATTCACGTGGCTCTGATACCACTTTTGGGTTTTACGTGGTCAGAGTAGGCAGCGGAAATAAGAATTTACTTGACCATAAACCCATAACCAGTAGATCACATCAACATCTATGTAATGGGAAGGATGGTTTTAAAGAGTTATACCTAGTCCTGAGACTTGCTCAACGACTATACCTCACAACAAGTGTGGTATTCCACAACTTATCTTTGACGGCGTCTTTGCAGCTCCTGGTCTTGACCCGGACCGTAGTTGACTATTGTCCTCCTGAGCGACAAAAGTCTCCCGCCTCTATAGATAGTCCACACGGACTATCGGGAACTCTAGTCGTCTTGAAGAACGGACTAGAAGGAGTTATCCCCTTCTGTTGGCATACTAGTCACCAACACACTCTCCCAAAACTAGTTACTTTTCTACACTTTTCTCTCCCTCATTGTTCCTCCTTAGACGGGTAGAACTTGCTTGGGCTCTCTTGGTTACCAAAACCATAGAGAAAAACAACTTTGTGGAGCAACTGATGTTCTGAGTTGTGTCTGTTGTGTCTCTTCTGTGTTTATTGTGTCTCTTGTGTGTATGGAGAAGCCCCCTGTACCCCTCTATTTATAGTAGATGGCAGGGTCAGGGTTCTCAGTCTATGTGGGAGTAGAAGGGTCCACATTTTCCATGAATAATTTGCACTATGGTAGGCGAACCGATCGATTCACTAGTGAACCAGTCGGTTGGCATAGTGAACTGGTTGGTTCACTTAGTGAACCTTGTGATTCACAAGCCAGACCTACTTGCAATTGACTTTCCTTATTCATTTCTAATTATTGCAAAGATAATTTCTTATCCAAATTGAATTGAATAAGTGAAACGAGAAACTTTTTTCTCACGAACCGAGAAACCTAACACTGCTCGTTTGGCCCAAGTGAACCGATCGGTTCACTAGAGTGAACCGGTCATCCCAGTTGATCGGTTCACCCAGTGAACCGGTCAGTTGGTGGTCTAGATTGTATAGAACTTAGTGAATTAAGTTCTCAATCAATCTGACACTCTAATCAGTTGGTTCAACACTTGAACTGGATGATTCTAAGTTAAGTCTATTGATTGAATGTTTGATTGAGTACCTAAACACTTTAGTAATCAATCCAAACATCATTCATGGATAAACTCCTCTTCCAGGTTAATCCTATGTGTGTGAACCTATAGGTCACATGCATGTTGGCAGTGAATGTCCATAACTAGCTTATGACATCACAAGCAAAGATAGGTGCCTAGTTGCATGTCAGTGCTACCCAAGTGATATGGAAAGTTGGTGAAAAATATTCAATCCCACAGTCTGTGATTGGTGTTCTAGTGAATGTATAATTCCTTTGTCTCTGATATCCTTAATGAACTCAAGGCATGGAGTTATCATCTTTTCAACGTTCATTCATGTTTCTTAAACTAGAGTAGACTGTCTGAGATATATGTGAACTCAATATCATATATTGATTCACATGTGCATGTACATGCTATTCTTAGTCTCTCTTATCAAGTTTCATGGACATCATACCCCCTTAGGAGGGACAAATCCCTTTTCTATTACTCATAGTCTATCTCATGTGTTAAAGCCATCCAATCATCACCTTTATAACAACCCATATTTGAGGATTGTGTTTGATGATGTCAAAGTGTACCCAATCACATTCGACAAGTGCAGTGATCTCAGGTCTAAGAATCACAATCACCACCATCACTATGAGAGATGATTCTAACTACCATGTCATGGTTTCATGTGTCACTCTCATGGTGGGTCGATCCGATACACTGTTCTCCAACATGTATCTGTGTGCTTAGTTTGATATCATATATCATTACTAATGTGACACAGTCATCAACCAACACACACTCTAGTCTTGATGTGTCATTGTTGTCTATCCACCTTCCACAATGACATCCGAATAGGGACATAACAAGAATATATATACTCTTAGCATTCGTATGATCTCATTGTTCACGTCACGTATTTGAAGACATATGTCATTGAGTATTGTCATTATTTAGACATTCATTCTGCTTCATCATTATTTGATTGGACTAGAATAAATTGGAAGCTTGCCTTTGATATTCATCAAATCAATCATGATGTATGCCAATCCAATCACAATATGATTGGCTCTCAGGGCATACATACCAACACCTGCAACACCATAACACAATGGTACAACTGAGAGAATGAATCTTACCTTAGTGGAGAAAGTTAGATGCATGTTGAAGACTAAAAAGTTGCCAAAGACATTCTGGGATGAGGTAGTGAGTACTGCTTACTATCTGATTAATCGATCTCAATCAGTTCCTTTGGATTTTGATATACCTGAGAAGGCATCGATGGGAAAGGATGCATCCTATGATCATCTGTGAGTATTTGGATGCAAAGCTAGTGGATATGTTCCAAAGGAAAAGAGGTAAAAGCTGGATGATAAAGCGGTGCCATGTATCTTTCTTGGCTATGGAGATCATCAATTTGGCTACAGGTTATGAGATCCTATAAAAAGGACCATGAGCAAACACAGAGATGTGACTTTCTGTGAGAGTCACATAGTTACATAGCCTGAGAGTGATGATGTAGAGGTTGCATGAGTACGAGGATGCTTCAGCTTCTTTATAGGTGCAGTCTTCAGATGACGAGGAATAGTGGCAAGATCACCATGAGCAGCATAGCGAGAGCACGTCGAGTGTTCTTGTTCTAGATGTGCAGTTGAGTGATTCAGATTCACAGGTAGAGACTTCTGGGCAGGGGAGCAAGATCATCACCAGGCAGAGTCCTTAAAGTAGTAGTTGAGGAGGTTTGACAAAGGTCATAATCCTTCATCCATATATTTGATATCTCAATATATTTTCCTTACTGATCAGGGGGAGCCAGAGACTTATCATGAGGTACAAACTCATAGAGATAAAGTACAGTGGCATCAGGCGATGCAGGAGAAGATGTCTTCTTTGTAGAAGAATTATACCTATGAGTTTGTGGCGCTTCCCACGGGCCAAAAAGCACTAAAGAACAAGTGGGTCTACATGATGAAGAGAGACGACATCAACATGGATCAAGCTTCTAATGAGGATCTACATGGACATTGGGAGCATAATCAGAGGATTTCCGAGTCTTGGTGCAGAAGGTCAGAATTATAGTTTTCATCCAGGATGGCTCGACTTACCAGTCAGGGGGGTCCGGCAAAGTTTCAAGTGTGGGCATAGAGAGAGAAGTGGTGATGTCGAGATACTTCTTCTCAGTTGCTTGGGAACAAAGTGAAGTTAAGATGAGACTTCAAGAAGATGGATGCAAATGGCAGGATGATGGCATGCTTGAAGATAATGGATCCATCACATGTGGTGATGAGGTCCACAAACTACTCTAGATGATTGTTGAAGATAACATCTCCCTCGTGGGCTAGAGGGGGAGATTGTTGGGAATAGGAAAAGGATCTGGCCCATGCCAAATTAGATTTGGACTTGAGTGGGAGTTGGCTTGTGTAACCAATCTAATAGGAGTCAAATCTAAAAGGGAAAGAAGATAGTTTCTTATGTGCAACATGGTATTGGGTTAAGAATTGGAGTAAAATTCTTGGTTGCAACCACATACCATAGAGGCATATATATAGAAGCCCTAGGGGAAGTCATTCAGATCATCCTACCGGTTGAGATGTGATCCATCCAGTTGTTTGTTTGTGCCTTCTGTTGTAGAAGAGTCGGAGAACAAGAACAAGTGGAGGAGCTCGGTTGGTTGAATGAGAAAGGGCTATCCGCTTTGCCTTGAAGCGAAGTAGCATCTGACAATCGGTGACACATTGGGTGCATTAAAAGAGCAACTCTCTTAGTTGATAAGAGAGGGTCAGCGACTTTGCCTTGAAGTAAATTCACAGTTAACGGTTGTTGACGCATTGTTGTCACAGCGACAACTGTCTGACTCAATCAGAAGTCACAACGACATCAAGCAGTCTCCAACAACGAGAGCGGCTTTGTGAGGAGATTAAGTAAAGAGGAATGTTTTGTACATAGTGGGTGTGATTTTCTTCTTCCTCATCTTTGTTCTCGTACGGGGAGGGCTCTGGATTTATGGGTAATTAAATTCAGACAATGTGAGTTGTAATCTGAATTACATAGTGTTTGTTGGCCGGTATTGTCCTGTGATTTTACTTTCCTAGTCTTGCGGAGAGTTTTCCACATTAAATATGGTGTTTCGTCTTTGGATTTATGCGCTTGTCGTTAACACTTCCGCAATAAGTTTTGTCACGTCAGAGACCATATCGGTACAACGTCCCAACGTATTGCACCCTAATGCATCCAACCAAACTAGCCTAAAGCTAAACCTTTGAAGATGACATTCGCCACGTTAGTATCAATGCCGAATCTGGATCAATGAAATAGATGAAGCACGGACTTCGGACATGCCAAACTAGCCGCACCACTAACAATACGTACTACAGTAGCTGGAATTTTAACCCTACAGGTAGAATTAGCTTACATAAAGAAGAACAAGGGGTATACTAAGCCCAAACTCGGGGAGGGAGGCCCACGGCCCTTTGATTTGACTGTAGTCAACAACTGAGAGAGCAATATGGTCTACCTCCCGGCCCAAGAAAGAGATGACGAAAACCGACGAGAATTTGTTACTGGGGCCTAGCTAATACATGCTGCCGTGCGGCCGCTGGCGCTCGGAGTTCTGGTTCCGACGTGACTCGGGTCGGCGTAGGACTCGTTCAGTTCATTATCGCGTCCCACCTGAACGGTGAAAATGATAGTACGCCAGGTATCGGTTTGTCTATTCAGCAGTGGGGTGATGTGCACAATCCGCGTTGATTTGCCTCCTACGGGTCCGGCACGAAACAAAAAATTTCAAATGTAAATACACGCTGTCACAACAATTCAATAGCCAGCTGGCTACGGCATTGGAACAACCATCTCAATCGGCATAGATGAAAATGCGCATGGCGTTGACACAATGAAATTTGAACGTCTCAAGTTCCAGGAGAGAGAGAGAGAGAGAGAGAAGACCTGGTAACGAACGAATATAGGGTGACTGATGCACCGGGAATAATGTTTCCAATTAATTAAAGCCAGCGTCAGACATATCACATGTATTCCATGAGCTTTGACGAAGTCTCGACTCTTACAACTAAATTGGTTTGGACGGCCGAGAGTAAGGGCGCTTATCTGGTATGGTGGAGTGGGCTGCCATTTTCCGAATTTGAAAGTACATCAAATTGAACCATGTCATTTCGAATATCTTGCATTAGTTGTTTTTGGGTAACCGAACCATACAAAATGTCAATGGATTGAAATTTAAAATACAAGTATCTGTCATTGTGTTTGTTATAAGGAGTATGCCCCTTTATATATAGGGGAGGAGATCCTCTTTACAAAAGTAATTACAATGAATATATAAAAGGAACTGGCAGTCAACAATATAAATAGAGTCAATGGTCAACAATATACATATGGTCAATGTTAATATTAATCAACAATCAATTTATAGATTAATTGATGATCAATTAATATGAACACCTCCCCTCAAACTCAAGGTAGATCAAAGACGTATAGTTTAAAAGAATCAACATATCACTAAAAGTTCAAATTTATATTTAGAGAGAAAAACTTGGTAGGGTTTGGCAGAAGAGGGTCTGGACACGGAGGCAGTGGGGGCCGAGGATACATGCCCCCCAATGACGGGGATCTTGGGCGGGGAGTTGGAGTCGGGGGGGGGACACAAGATACTGAAGGTGGCACAGTTGAATTGATGCAGATGGACGGAACTGACGTGCCGCCAGCCAACGTTGCATTACAAATGTCGACCTGAACCCGAACAATAGAACATATGCAAGCCAAGGATAACAAACAACATGAAATCAATCTAAGGTCAACATGGGAAAAGCAGGATTGATAGGAGAGGGTGATGCTTTCCCTCTGTTGCAACAATCTCATAACACCGACGTACAGGCAGGCGGAAAGATCGATCCTTTGGATAGAAGGAGATCGGAATCCTATAGTGAAGTTGTTAGTGGGGGATTGAACTCTGTATTGGGATTTGAAGGCATGGAAGTCCATCTGACCAAAGAGGATATAGCAGTAAGAATAATTGACAATACACCATGTTTTGACGTAGATGGCGATAAGTATAATGATCTTATGAAACTCTGGTGTTACTCAGTTATTGTCAAGGTGCTTGTTTGAGGAGTAGGTTTCTTAAATCTACAGAATAGAATCAAGGGCAAGTGGAACCCGATCGGGGGTATGCAGTTGATTGATCTAGAAAACTATTACTACCTAGTTCAACTACTACATGAGGACGATTATATAAAAGCTCTCACTGGTGGACCATAGCCATTGATGGGGTCGTACCTAATGATCCAGACATGGGACCCCTCGTTCATCCCTTCTAATGAAAACCCAAGATATTTGATAGCATGGATCATAATCCCTAAGCTCCCGATATCCCTATATGGAAGGTGGATATTTGAGGAGATCAGAAATTAGATAGGAACCATGATGAATGTAGACACCAACATGGATTTAAAGAGATGAGGCAAATTTGCAAGGACAGTAGTGAAACTTGATACTACCAAACCACTAGTACAAGTCATCCACGTCTAGGGTGAGAGATATACACTAGAATATGAAAACTTGCCCGCAATTTGCATATACAGTCAACACATGGGCCACAAGGAGGAGTCATGTAGAATGAAGAAGATGGTGGAGGTTGCAGCTCAACACGCACAAGAAGGGGAACAAACAGAGACAACTGATCCGATGGTGGGTCTATGAGATTTCTTGGAGGCCATGTATGCAAAGCCGATTCAACAATGTCCAAGGAGGAATATGACTACACCTACAATGGCAGGTGGCCGGACGAGTAACAAATTGGAAATCTAGCAGTGGATGAAGAGGAACGAGAAAGGGCAAAGACATAGCAGGAAGCGTCAAATAGAGTTGTAGGCATCGATTGGCGGTAGAGAAAGGAAAACTACAAGAAGCAACGTCAGGGAGAAAAGGAAAATAGAAATGCGTTGGGGAATTCGCAGGACAATCGCAACCTGAGTGACCGATAGAATAGGGAGAATCTCCCAGAGGCCATAAGACCATCTCAACAACATAGAGCAACCACAATCAATTCTGAGGATGAAGTGGTTATTGTGTGACTTCGCAACAACAAACAATTTTTGTTTTGGCAAACAGAGAAGGCATTTGACGCTATGCCACAAGGAGGTGGGAGTGTAGGGATCCACCTTCATAAATGCAAGGTGTTTTCCTCAGGGGATTTCATCTGGATGAGATCTAGGAAACGATGGAAAAATAATCACACACCTATCCTAGAAACCACAGATGAGGGTGAGCAAGCCCAACCAAGCAACTAGCAACTGAATTCATGATCTGTGTTGTATGGAATGTCCATGATATCTTCTCACATGATATCCAAAACACTATAAGAGAGTACAATCAGCTACATCACATAGACGTCATGGTTATTGTCGAGCCTTGGACCAGTGGAGAGACAACGGATAGGATTGTTCTATGTTTGGTTTTTGATGCATCTCATCGAGCGGAAGCCCACAGATTCTCTGGGGGGATATGTCTTATGTGGAAACAGAGAATGGGAATGGTAGAGATTCTATCTGTCCGGTGAAAATTCATTGATTATGTTATAAATAACAAAGTGTTGATCACTTTTGTATACACAAGCACAAGACAAACTTGGATATGTAACTTGTGGAATTATCTTCAGACAATAGCTTCATCATCTACTCTACTGTGGATGGTTCGGGGAGATTTCAATGCTTTCCTAAATGTTGACGAGAAGATTGGAAGCAATGAGATTAGTGTATCTAGGTGTCAAGAATTTGTAAAAGCCTTGATGAATGAAGAGGATTTAGGAGCTTTTAGACCACGAATGACATTCAAATTTGGATGTCTATAAGAGAGATTAGACAGGGCAGTAGCTAACCTTGAATGGATTCATACATACCTGATGACTATGGTGGAGGTACTCCCAAGATTATCGTCCGATCATGCTCCTGTTATGGTAAGATTAGAGAGAAATCAACAATAGAGGTGAACCTATCATGTACAGAAAAACAACAGGTGGTTCCAGTTGGAATCATTATAATGTTTGATTGAGGAGGAATGGGATGAGAGATGTGAATTCACTATGGCATGTGATCAATTCATTAGGAAAGAAAAACATTAGGAGTGAGAAGAAAGAAAATTTGAGAAGGAGTACAAAACAAGATAATCAAACAGATTGGGAGGAAACAAGAAAGCCTCAGTCATAGATATTCAAACTCGGATGATGAAATTTGCAAGCTACAAAATCATTACATGGAAGTTCTAAATCTTAAAGCTGTGGGATGGAGGCAAAAACTCGATGTGATTGGATGAGATTCAGGGATGATAATACAAGTTTCTTTCAAGTTAGCTACTGACAGAGAGATTAAACACGTGACTTTCTCCATAGGTTCTTCCAAAGCACCGGGCCCCGATGGGTTTAATGCAAAGTTCTTCCATAGATGTTGGAATATAGTTGGAAGGGAAGTGTGTAATGCGGTGAGGTGGTTCCTTGTGGGGGGGGAGGATGATCTGACAGGTTAACCACACCTTTATTAGGCTTATTCCTAAAAATGTTGGCACGACTGTCATGAGTGACTTCCGCCCTATTGCTTGTTGTTCGGTTGTCTACAAGATTATTGCAAAGTTGCTGGCGGGAAGGATGAAGAGTATTCTGCCTGATATTATTTCACCTAATCAAACGACATTTGTGAAAGGGTGGGCTATCACTGATAATGTTCTACTGGCTTCAGAATTCTTGAGAGATTTTCAAGTCAAGGGGAGATCCAAGCAGGCCTGTATCAAGGTGGATATAGCTAAAGCTTTTGATCATGTCTCTTGGCATGGTTTGTGGAGTACGATGGAGGCTCTTGGTTTCTCTGAGAGATTTATCAACATCATTAAACAATACATACATACGACTTCCTTCTCAGTGCTGGTAAATGGGGTCCCAAAAGGTATGTTCCAAGCCTCAAATGGCTTGAGGTAGGGTGATCCTCTGTCACCCTTGCTGTTCACTCTAATTATGGAAATCCTATCTCATCTCAAGGTCAAAGCTGAAGAAGATGGATCTATAAAGATGTACAAAGTCCAAGGCACTAAATTCATGTCACATTTCATATTTGTGAACGACCTCATGTTCTTTGTGGCGGCTCATGCTAAGGTGTTCCGAGGAGTGAGACATATTTTTGAGAAGTTTGCTGATCTCACTTGCTTGCATATCAGTGATATTAAATCATAGGTGTTTTTATTGAAATCTTGTGACTCGAGGAGAGGAAGATTAAAAGAGGCCATCCACTTCGAGACTGGGTGCTTTCTGACCAAGTACCTGGGTGTTCCTCTATCGGGTGGTGTGGGGAAGGGGTCGATTTCCAGGTTTGCTTGGATAAGCTGCGGGAAAAGGTTGAGAAGTGGAGTGGTCTGAAGGTTTCCTTAGCCGAGAGTGCGGTGCTGGTCAATTCTATTCCGACTAGTATGATTCGCTACTAGTGTAGACTTGCGGTGATACACGAGTTCATTTTGGGGAAAATGAGATTGATTTTGGGTGGTTTTTTGTGGAGTGGGAAGCATCATGCGGTTGCGTGGGCGGAGGTTGCCCAACCGAGATAGGGAGGAGGGATGGGTTTGGTCGATCCCTCAGATATAATGTTGGAAGCTAATGTGAGAAGGGTCCATGATTTCCTTGTTAATCCTAGTTCTACCTGGAGTGTATGGATGAGGGCTCATTATGGTGGTTGCCTTGATACGGGTGTTGACAACGCTGGTTCTTCTAGAGCTTGGAGGAGAATGTGTGTTGAGTGCAAGTTTTGCAAGACGAATTATGTTGAGATGCACGGGAATTGGAGTGTGATTACGGGCGGGATGCCTTGGAAGATCAACCGCAATCAACCTCAAGTTCCTTGGTACCAACTGCTTTGGGGGAACGTCCACTGCCCCAAATGGAGTTTCTGTGCTTACAGGGTGATTTTGGGGAGGCTTCCCACCAGCGACAGAACCAGTAGGTGGTTCAATGGTAGCATGAGTGCTTTTCCATTGTGCCATCAGGTCGATGAAACGCAGCATCACCTCTTTTTTGAGTGTGACTTCACCAAGTATCTTTGGACCCGATCCTCTCTCAAGCTCATGTGGGG
The DNA here is from genome assembly GCA_963693085.1 of Alisma plantago-aquatica. Classification (NCBI taxonomy): domain Eukaryota; kingdom Viridiplantae; phylum Streptophyta; class Magnoliopsida; order Alismatales; family Alismataceae; genus Alisma; species Alisma plantago-aquatica. Next base: position 273,856,242 of record OY856413.1, on the reverse strand, counting down.
TGGCAACCCCCCCACGGGTATCAATAACAGCTTGACCTAGATGCTTAGTAGGTCCAGAGGGGACAAACATCACAGGAGGTTTTCCGACCTGGTGTGTACCGGCCTTATGTTCGATATATGGCTTGAGAGGAACATTAGAACTCATGGTAAGAGTGGGAGTGATAAGTACCATGATTTTGATGCTTTTGTAAATAGGCTGGCTTGGCATTGTAAAGCGAACCCAGGTTGCCTGTTCAAGGTTAATCTTGAGGTCATTTTGAGGTGGGGTCTTAAGTGACCATGTATAGTATATAGGGTCGTTTACCCCTATACGCTTTTTTGATGATCTAGTAATATTTTACCTTATCCAAAAAAAATAAAGAAGGAACAAAATCACTAAACTCAAAAGTGGTGATGGAGAGTGGATAGAAGAGGAGGAGGCTCTCATGCAATTGGTACGACAACATTTCAAAACCCTCTTCAGAGAAGACACATCCATGAATAATAAAAGCAAATCGCGAGCTACCCTGGATACTTTCCCCAGCTATCGAATATCATCCGAGCTGTGTGGGTGAGGATACCAGATGAAGAAGATGTCCACTCAACAATCTTGAACATGAACCCGATCAAAGCGCCTGGCCCTGATGGCATAGATGTGGTATTTTTACAACAACAATGGGTAAAGATAAGGAAATATTTATATCTTATAGTGTCTCGGTGCTTCACATGTGAATGTATATCTGCTGCAATGGGAAAAGCTATGTTGTTACTAATCCTGAAGAACAACATGTCAGTATCATGCTTACATCTCAGGCCCATAGCTTTAAACAATGTTAGCAACAAACTATTGTCCAAGATTGTTTTTGAGCACATCAAACCCTACTTGGATGGGTGGATTTCTTTGTTTCAATATAGTTTCATCCCGGGAAGAAGGGTCACAGATAACATCAGCCTCACACAGGAAATTGTCAACACCATGAGAACAAGAAAGATGAGTCAGAAGTGCATGGTCGTTAAATTGGACCTAGAAAAAGCTTATGATCGTCTAAGTTGGGACTTCATTTTGAATACTCTGAGAAGGATATCAATACCAGAGGCTATCATCACCGTCATCATGAATATAATCACCACTGGAGATATTGCAATCAAATGGAAAGGTGGTATGTTGGAACCATTCAAACCAACAAGAGGGGTGAGACAAGGAGATCCCCTCTCTCCTTATATTTTTGTGATGTGTCTGGACAGATTGAACCAGACCATCATGACAGAAGAGGGCGAAGGCACCTGAAAAGCTATGAAGATTATGAGAAACGGTCCAAGGATCACTTATTTGTGTTTCATGGATGACATTATCCTTATTATTGAGGCCTCGATGCAATAGGACAGAGTCATTCTGAAAAACTTGAAGAGGTTTGGGGAGGCCTCATGGCAGATGTAAGCAAAGGAGAAGTCATTTGTTTATTTCTCTAAGAACAATGAGGTGGGGCTAAAGAGAAGAATCTGTAGGAAGATGGGCATACCTTGTACAGAGAATTTGGGGAGGCATCTAGGAGTACCAATACTACATGGAGGAGTCAACAATGTGTTATACCTTACCACTATAAATAAGATTGAAGCCATAATATCTTCTTGGGTTAAAAAAATCTATCAATGGTAGGGTAGACTGCACTTGCAACGTTCATTCTCAAAATACTCCCTATTTATATCTTGCAAACCTTAGTGTTGGAAGCTCGATCTGTGATAGAATTGATACCACTATTAGGAATTTCGTCTAAGGAGTATTGGAAAACCGTACCAAAGTGAGTACCATTGCGTGGAAAAATTATCATAGATCAAAACATGAAGGAGGACTGGGAATAAAGCCAACAAGTATTTAGAATACAACACTTTTATCCAAGAACATTTGGGACTTTTTCTCCAAGAGGAAGTGTCAATGGAGCCAGGTTATGCAAGCTAAGTATGAACATCTAAAGGACAAAGGAAGGCCCACAGGGCCAAGTTTGTGAAATTTATCATTGCACACATTGAAGAAATGAATCAATTCGTTGGGGAAGTTGTTCTTAATGGGGAAGCCACCTCCATCTAGAGGGGTAAGTGGGTGAAAGCCTCCCACATGACCTGGATGAAACCTAACCGAGAGATCACAGAAGAGTTAGAGGACTTGAAAACGATCTCCATGGTTGTTAGCCGATACTGGAGTGAAGAGTTCATGATTGAATGGTTTGAGGAGGATTTTGTGAAGAACATCCTAGACACTCTACCACCTGATCCAAGAGCAGGTGCAGATGAAATTATTTGTACAAAAGATTCATGAGGAGTTTTTCCACCAGGATGTTTTCAACAAGATGCTCAAAGAATCTAGAAGTAAGGCACAAGGGTTGTGGAACCTTATATGGAAACTCAAAGTCCCTCAAAATGTTAGACTCTTGCTCTAGAAAGTAGTTCATGAAGTCTTATTGACAAATGTGAACCGGAGCATTAGAGGGTGTATTGTCTTTACTATTTTCCTAAGGTGTAATGACCAGGAAGAAACAACCTATCATGTATTACAGGACTGTGGTTTCACAAAGGAAGTGTGGACAATTGTCAATGAAACCTTCAAAGCAAACATCATCGCTGTTCTAGACTTAATAGGATGGTTTTCTAGGAACTTGAAGAAAGGAAAAGGGGAGGTTGATGGCACTATTTGGTTTGAAATAACGTTTGACCTACTATGAAAATGGAGGAATGAATTGGTCTTCAATAATGTGAGAGTTGAGGTTACATAGGCTTTCCATCATATCAGCAGGTGTGTTCAACTAATCAATCTAGCATTTCTACCAGGAATAGCTGAATAATGACCACATAAAAATCTCATGCCCAAATGGAGTATACTACCTATGGAGAACAAAAAGGTTAATGTGGATGCCTCTGTGAGGATGAAACAGTGAAAGGCATCTACAAGCTTGGTTATAAGAGACACAAATGAATACTTGGATCGGGGAGGTGTGTAGGAAATTCAACCCATGAACATATTGGAAGAAGAGACTACAACCATTGTGAGGGTGAAGACTGTCATTAAAGTTCTTCCAGGGGAACTAGTAATAGACTCAGATAGCAGGGTGGATTGCAAGATGCTTCATGAGAATGGAGATATACCCCCTCTCTTTAAAACTCTCTTTAAGGTGTTTTAGTTGTACCTGTGTGCAAATCCAAATATTAGTCTCCATTTCAGCCTAAGGTCTAAAAATATGCTTGTGAATAGGCTAGCTAAATGGGCAACTAAATCCATAGAAACTAAAGTGTATTGGTTGGAGTGCCCAATGTTCACCTCTGATGTTTGGAGAGTTGAACTAAGGGTAGATTAGTCATGTTATCATTTAAGAAAAAGATGTACAGTTTGTGAATCAGCTTGTTGTGATTTGATACAATGTGCATTTTAAGTGAAGAGGTCTGCAATTTGATTGGTACAGTTTATGAAGGGGGGAGGATGATGCCAGCTAGATGCTTTTCTCTCACGAATTGACAGTCTATATCTATGTTCTTAGTCCTATAATTAAAAATTGACAGTCTCTTGTTGTCACAGAACATAGGTGTATCATGATAACTCCCATATCACTTAGAACCAAATGTATGTGCACTATTTATTGAGTGGTGTCACACATTCCTCTATACTCTACCTTAGTGGAAGAAAGAGATGCAACATCTTGTTTCTCCATAACACTAAAGAATCACCAAGAAGAAGACGAAAACTAGTAGTGGAGCATCTAGTGGTTGGGCATCTAGCCTCGTCAGGATCAGAGTATGCATGTAAGATAAGATTGGAAGATGAGCTCATGAGTAGAGATTGTGTAATTGTTCCCCATATTTGGCATATGATACAGAATACAAAAACATAGTGGATACTTTGGGGAGAAGATAAGAATTGTGACACAATGCTAATAGCATGTTGAATATCTAGCCTAGTAATGCACCAATATAGTAGTTGTCCTACTAACTAACGATACCTTGTGGGATCAGGTAATGGTTCACCATCAGTTGGGTGTAATTTTATATGAAGTTCAAGAGGTGTGTCTACATCCTGTAAATTGGATATTTTGGCTCACTCAATGATATCTGATGTATACTTTTGTTGAGAGATTAGAATTCCATCTTGTCCATGAGCAATCTCTTTTTTTGGTCGGTAAAAAAGTGTGTTACTATAAAACAAAAACTTTGTTTACATGTACAAGAAACAAAGAACCCCTAAAGAAAACGAAAGCTACTAGTAATGAACAGTACATCCAAGTTGCATCATTACGTCTAAACCGGGGAATAGAGGAATTAACCAGCCTAACACCTACTACATAGGTATATGCACTATAAGACATTAATCTGAAACTCAGAAAACACCAGCTAGGAATCAATTTGTAGTTGAATCATCTATGAAGGTATGCATCCCTGGAGGAGATCCAGGAATCATCACAACGTCATGTAGAGACAATGATATGAGAGATCAATGTTAGGCCTTCAATTACCACTGATCTAAGCAATAGAAACCACAAATAACAAATCTTTTCACTTCCTAGAAATAGGGAAGAGACCTATCCATAAATAATCATATTTCCAATGAGAGTGCATGTGCTAAAGTTCCAAGAAAATAGGGTCGATCTTCCTTCCTTTAGATTTGAACAACCACTCCAACCCAATCCACCAACTAGCATTAACCTCACTTCTAAAAATGTGATAGATAGGAAGGAAGAACCATCAAAATCTTCCATGAGAGGGCAGAACAATCTATCATCCTTGAAGCTTTACCATGCAACCATCAAGACAACTAACTGGTTCAGAAGAAAACTAAGCAACGAGAAGAGGATGCATCCAAGTTATATAGAGTCATCAATCCAAGGGATGTCATCTGCTCTGACCCTTCTTGTCTTCTTCTTCTTTTTTTGTGACGTCCCCCAATTTCTATATACTTTCCATAGTGACATTCATAGATATGCGTGCACTCATATCTATAGATGTCAAAAGGGAAAATATAAGAGATTAAGGTAGTCAACTAAAATAGAGATTGAGCTAAGATCAAGTCCACATCATCGTATAATGCCACACAAACATGCATTCATAAAGATAACAAAAGTCATTACATATGGAGTGAAAATGTTGTTATAGAGAAAGTTAACTTTATTACATAGGATTTCAATCATCCTCAATATCAACTAAGAAAAGAAATAGACTAACATCTAGCAAGAAATGAGATAAGAGGAAAAGATCTATCTATTATATCCTCCAAGTTTATTATGTTATGCCTTCAGGTACTTTGAGCATGCATTTCACTTTCTTGTCAATTGTTCCTTGCACCTAGAAAATATGAGAAACAAAACATCAACGAAGCTGGTACGTGGTAAAAGTTACACTAATAAGGTTGCATAAAGGAAAATATTTGAACAAGAAAAAAAGAGAGATAAAACTATTTCTTAAGATGAAAATCAGGTAAACATCCTTTTTATCACAATCATTTTTGATGTGGTTGTACTACACCTATTGCACTTGACTTACATATAGTGTGGGCAATATAATATCATCATACATCTAACATGGGCCAAGGAAACATACATCCATGTTAGGCAACATACATCCACAACAGGCTATGTGCTCTAGTAGCCACAACCCATCATAACCATTTATGTTTCATTAGGTTTGGCGAAGTATAACTCATACTAGTCAACTAAGCAATCATATTCAAATATGAGCATTCAAGGTATACATATCATAGGCAACCAAAAATCTAGTCTTATACTTATAAGTCCACGTACCTGCTTGTTCAAGTCAGATATCCAAAGATTTAGAATCAATCAGGAAATTAGTCACCCTGCAAAGAAAGCAAGGGTACAACATTACTATTGGTCCATGTGAGATTAAGATATGTCCTTAGTTATTATTCCTTTTTATGTTATCTTAATCCAGATCAGGGATTTCCCATATTTTAATTGAGTTTAGAAATATTATCAGGTTTGATCCATCATTAATTAGTTTCCCTAAAAGATAGCATTTAATTAATCAATTAGAAGATTTCCATAAACTAGGGTTTATAAGAGGGTTAGATAAAAGGGGAAAAGAAACCCTAAACATATAAACCATTCATACATCAGGGTTCCTTTTGAAGATTCAGACCAATCATAATCACTAATTATCATCCAGTGATATTAATTTTTGTTATAAAGATATATCTTTAATTCCATGTAGAAAGAGAAACTAGATCTAGGGTTTCTCCTAGTCCTTTGATAATTTATCATATTAGAATAGGATTTCGAGTTATTTAGAAACAAAGTTCTGTCTAGGGTTAATTACACCTTAGAAGGTCAGATACCATCAAGGAAAACTATTATCAGCAATTAATTATAATTAAGGAAGTCATTAGGCTTTAGGCCACTATTTTTGAAAAATTCAAAGAATCTAGCTCCTAGTAACATTTTATTTGGATAGATAATAATTTTATGATCAAAATGGTATATGGGTTCGCTATTTTCTGTTAATCCTAGAATTTTCTATGATTTTCTTAAGATAACCCATTTTCTTGAATAAAATAAAAAGAAGAAGAGGATCTTACCTTGATCAATGGTCGGATCCTACTGGATCGACGACCTAGGTTGATCCAAGGTCTTGCGAGTTTGATCCCGGGTTGCTGGCGTGGCGATTGATGATTGGCCTATCTGTGTGAGTGGCCCCCTTCTTCAGTCTTTGTTGACCCACAACCCTGGTGATGTGGTGATCAGCTAGTGGTCCACCTGGCGCCCTGGGTCCCGGTCTGGTCAGTGCTCCCTCACGCGAGCAGCTTCAGATCGTGAAAATGTGGAGGAGAAGCTCACCGGAGCCAAGTAGGAAAAGGGGGCAGTAGGCTCCATACGTGGGTGAGGCGGTGCCGCCCAGAGTCTACCGCCGCTTCTGAGTGGAGGGGGTAGTTAGATGAGAGGGAGGAGACGAGGGGGAGGAACACCCAGCAGGGGTAGTGCGGCGGTGCCGCAGGGTAGCTCTAGGGTTGAAAGGAGATCTTGAGGAAGTTTAATGCTCGGGAGGAAGTAGATCGAGGTAAAGGAAGGTGGCGGTGGTGTCTACGGGCCTTTTATAGGCACTCGGGTAGGTTTAGGGTTGGCTGGGGGGTCCTTGGTTTTTGCAGCCGCCACCGGAGTGAGAAGGTCCGAGGCTCAGGGGTTTGAGATGGCATAAGGGTGCACGAAACACGGTGTTTGTTGGGGTGGTTGGCCATGAAAACACAAGATGAGGTCAGCTCATCGGGCGGAAAGTTGAGATAAGGTGGAAGGGTGGCGAAACAGCCTGCTTAGGGATCTCTCTCCCCTCCCCACCCTTTGCGGGAGGTTGAAGATAGGTCCCTAACCCTTGGATCAGGGCGAGAGTCTGCGTGCCTTAGATCGGATGGCCGGGGTTCAACTTTAGCTAAGTGGTCCGTGCCCAGTAGCTTAATGGGCCGCGTGACAAAAAAAATAAGCCTATTAAATCAAAACTTAGGTTCTAAAGTTTGAGAACAAAGCAAGTATACACATAATTTAAAATGCTTATATCTCCTAATTGGGTGGTACAATTGTAATAAAAATTTAGCGGTAGCTTAATAAGGTAACTATGCTACTATGATATAAATTTGAGATCCAAATTCGAATATTTAATGTGTTCATTCACTAAATACATGAACATATGTATTTTATTGTAATAGCATACTAGGGTTCACATATTTTTTGCAATTTGTGACACATATTTGTCCAATTGAGTGAGGGAAGTATACGAGGGTATTTTGGTCAAACAATTTGATAATAAAACCTTTAAGAGAGAGAAAATACTATAAAAACTCACTTTGTCACATTCTCCCCTTCTTTTAAGAATTTTGCCCTCAAAATTCAAGCAGCCTGAAAGAGATGTGGATATTTCCGCTAGACTTCAGACTTGAGCTCCCATGTAGCATCGGTTTGATCATGGTGGCTCCAAAGAACTTTCACCATATCAATACGCCGATTATTGTAAAGCTCCTTTGTCTTGAAATCAAGAATTCTGACTGGTGACTCAGCATACGTCAGATCATCTTTCAGCTCAAGAGGCTCATGATTTAGAATGTGACTAAGGTCTTTGACATAAGGCTTCAGGTTAGATACATGAAAGACATTATGCATGGCAATATACTGGGGTGGCAAAGCAAGGCGATAGGCACATTCTCCAACCCTTTCAAGGATCTCGAAGGGTCCCACATAACGAGGACTGAGCTTTCCCTTATTCTTGGCCAAAGCTTGAATCAGTCGGATCTTCAGAAAGACATGATCACCTTCCTTGAACTGACGTTCCTGACGGTGAGCATCTGCATATGACTTCTGTCTATCTTGTGCTCGCTTCATTCTCTGTCTAATCAGTGCAAATTTATCTGCATACAACTACATCTCCTCAGATTTCATCAAGGTATGTTCCCCGACATCGTCCCAATGTAATGGAGATCTACATGGTCGGCCATAGAGAGCTTCATATGGTGGCATCCCAATACTCGTCTGATAACTATTATTATAGGAGAACTCAGCTAAAGGTAGGTAACAGTCCCACGAGCCTTCCCAATCAAGCAAACAAGCTCGTAGAAGATCCTCCAGAATCTGCACTGTTCGTTCTGACTGTCCATCTGTCTATGGATGATAAGTTGTACTAAAGTTCAACTTGGTGCCGAATTCTTCTTGAACCTATTTCCATAGCTTTGAAGTGAACTTTGGGTCCCGGTCCGAGACAATGGATGTTGGAACTCCATGCAGACATACAATCTCCTGTATATAAAGGTTGGCCAACTCAGAAACTTTTGCAGTAGTCTTCACGGGTAGAAACGGAGCTGACTTGGTGAGACGATCCACAATGACCCATGCAGCGTCGTATCCCTTCCTGGTCCTGGGTAATCCCACTACGAAATCCATAGTGATATGTTCCCATTTCCATTCTGGAATCTCAAGGGGTTGCAGTAGATCATCTGGTCTTTGATGCTCAGCCTTGATTATCTGGCATGTCAGACACCTGGATACAAAATCGGCAATGTCGTGCTTCATGCCTCTCCACCAGAACTGACGTTGTAGGTCTTTGTACATCTTCATCATGCCGGGATGACCTATGTACTTGGACCCATGTGCCTCACTAAGAATGGTTTTCTTTACAACTGACTGCTTAGGGACCCACATACGGTTCTTGTATCGAAGACCACCATCAAGACCCACAGACAGATGTGTATGAGATTTAGCCAGGAGAGAGGAGAGATCTACAAGCTCGGGACTAGCTTTGTGTGCCTCCATAAGTTCAGAATGCAGGTTGGATGTGATAGAGATGTTGTTGACATGCATACGATCAACCAGGAATTGTGGTCTCCAGCTTGCTAGGTCCTCCATGTTCCTCCATTCGGGTACAGACAGGGACGCACAAATAGCTCTTTTTCTACTAAGAGCATCTGCAACTACATTGGCCTTACCTGGATGGTAGCCAATGGTGAAGTCGTAGTCCTTCAAGTACTCAATCCACCATCATTGTTGCAGATTCAAGTCCTTTTGCGTCAGAATCTACTTGAGGCTTTTATGGTCGATGAAGATATCGAACATTGCCCCGTACAAGTAGTGCCTTCATATTTTGAGAGCATGGATGATGGAAGCTAACTCTAAATCATGTGTAGGGTAATTCAACTCATTAGGTTTTAGCTGTCTAGAAGCGAAGGCCACTACTTTCCTGTTCTGCTGTAGGACACACCCTAGACCATGTCGGGAAGCATCAATGAATATTACAAATCCTTCATTGCCAGAGGGTAAAACAAGGACAGGTGCTGACGTCAACTTCTGCTTGAGCTCTTGGAAACTAGACTCACAAGCAACTGACCAAATGAAAAGCTCGTCTTTCTGAGTAAGCTTAGTGAGAGGAAGTGCCACTTTGGAGAAATTCGGAATAAAAAGACGATAATATCCGGCCAGACCTAAGAAACTTCAGATTTCAGAAGGATTATGAGGAGGTTTCCAATCAAGTACACCAGATACTTTAGCAGGATCAACAAAAATGTTACTCCCAGAAATGACATGACCAAGAAACATAACTTTGTCAATCTAGAATTCACATTTAGAAAGCTTGCCATAGAATTTTTGGGCTCCAAGAATCTCAAGGACAAACTTCAAATGCTCTCGATGTTTCTCCATAGAATCAGAATAGATCAGAATATCATCAATGAAGACAACCACAAACTCATCCAGATAAGGTTGAAAGACTTTGTTCATCAAGTTCATGAATACGCCAGGTGCGTTGGTCAACCCAAACGACATCACTAGAAATTCGTAGTGCCCGTAACGAGTTCGGAAAGCAGTCTTAGATATATCTGAATCCTTGACCTTAAGTTGATGGTAGCCAGAACGAAGATCTATTTTTGAGAAAACTTTAGCAGTACGAAGTTGATCAAAAAGGTCATCAATACGAGGGAGAGGATACTTGTTTTTAATGGTAGCTTGGTTCAACATGCGATAGTCAATACACATCCACATTGAACCATCTTTCTTTTTAACGAAAAGGACAGGTGCACCCCAAGGGGAAACGCTAGGGTGGATAAAACCCTTCTCAAGAAGTTCTTGTAATTGTTTCTTCAGCTCCATAAGCTCAGTAGGTGCCATACTATACGGTACCCGAGAAATCAGAGTGGTTCCAGGAAGAAGGTCTATGGAGAACTCAATGTCTCTGTTTGGAGGCAGCCCAGGAAGCTCCTCTGGAAATAAGTCAAGGAAATCATGTACCACCTCCAGTCTTTCTACAGGCCCGTTGTCAGGACTGGTCTCTGAGACGAATGCGAGGAAGACTTTACATCCTTTAGATATGAGTTTTTTAGCTTTAAGAGAGGAAATTATTATATTATTATAGAATCCGCTTCCACGAGGGATCACTACAGGAGAGGAATGAGGTTGAGAGAGGACTACCATCTTGTTTCTATAGTCAATGTAAGCATGATATGTGTATAGCCAATCCATGCCAAGAATAACGTCAAAGTCTTCCATGGTTAAGAGAATGAATTCAAAGGGCATGTCATGATTTTCAAATTTTAGAGGGAGGACATCGGTTTTCTGTAATGTAGTGAATATTTTTCCACTAGGAGTTGACACATCCAGAATGTATCCCAAGTCCCTTATACGTAAGTGCAACATTGAGGCTAGATTTCGAGAGATAAACATATTTGTGGATCCAGAATCAAACAATGCTTTAACAGGATGTCCATTCAAGAAAACAATGCCTACACATGATAATTACATTTTAAATAATTGAAGGCATTGAAAAAGATATTAGATATATGAAAAAGATTTAAGGTTACATTCGACAAGCTGGTTCAGATTTGCCCTAGCCTCCTCTGCTGTTACTGCAAACACCCTGGCATTGCGGTGTCCCTGAGGGGGTGGAGCACCCGCTGGAGGTTTGCCAAGGATAGATGCATTGGGGCACTTGGCAAGGAAATGTCCCTCCTTGATGTAGTTGTAGCAGATCGTCTTGGTGTAGTGACAAGGCTCGTCATGTCCTCGTCCACAAGTCTTGCATTTGTTACGGTAATCCATAAGCTTGCTATTCTTCGGTCCTTTCTTCCCTGAACCTCCTCCTTTCCCTGATCCTTTATTATGGTTGGGGTGGAACTTCTTGAACTTCTCTTCCTCGGTAGTGGTCAACCCTAAATATCCCATGCTAGAAGGATTCTACAATCCCTACTCCCTTTCCTGCTTAAGGGCCATGTCTAGGGCTTCATCAATGCTTTGGGGATGAGAGGCTATAACTAGGGTTTTCAGATGTGCGGAGAGACAGTCTACATAATGCTCAGTGATGCGGTCCTCAGTTCGGATAGTGGCATAGCATTCCAGAAGCCTAAACTTCCAAGTATAATCAGCCACGGAGAGACTGCCCTGCCTAAGCTCCATGTACATCTTCTCTTTCCTCTTCCTCTTAGCTATGGGCATGAAACGGTCGGTGAAGAGGGTCTTGAAGGCTTCCCACTCCAAGTTGTCTACTTCCTCTCCCCTGTTCCCACCATAGTTCTCCCACCAGATCTTCGACCCTCCCTTAAGCAAATGGGTGGCGAATTTGACCTTCTTTTCCTCGGGTACTTCTAGGGTACGAAAGGCATTCTCTATGGAAAGGACCCAGGCCTCAACTTTGTCCATGACTTCAGGTTGGTCTTCCCCCCAAAAGGAGTCAGGGTTGAGCTTAATGAAGTCTATCACTGTCACCTCCTTTTTCTTAGAGGGGCTAGGTTCAGGGTTCCCTTTTGTGGCAAGGGTCCCCATGAAGTCTAGTAGGATTTTCTTTTGGTCCTCCCACCTTTCTTTGGACATAGTTTCAGGATCAGGTACTTCAGAGGTTTCAGGTTCTTTTCTCTTTTTAGAGGATGATTCCTCCGAGGCCTTTGAGTTGTGAGTTTTAGGAGGCATCCTATAATTAATATGAACATATTTGATCCATTACTTCAACAATTTTTTTTCTCATCATTATCTTTATTATCGTCACATGATATTACATTATTCTCATTTATCAATAATTAATGTTCTTAATGTTATGATTTATGGAGGATATCCTAGAATCCTTATCAGTCGATCCTTAGGACTTTACTAAATAGAGAGACTCCTTCCTAACCTTATAACAGAGGTAAGAGGGAAAATTTATTTTAAAAAATAGATGAGAGGGAGAAATTTCTCCTATAGAAGAGGTGAGAGGGAAAATCTATAGATGAGAATGTTCCTAAATTAAGGTACGCCCAAGAATAGGGGACACTTAGGATATCGGCCAGGTAGACTTATACTGCCATAAATGTAGCATCGTGATTGCCAAGCTAAGTGGCTCGGAGACTTTAGTCAGACCCATGGCAGATGCTATCCTAGACACCTCAACCCTTCACATCCCTAACTCAAGGACTACCCTAGACTCAAAATAGGGTGAATGAAGTTCATGTGACTTAATGTGTGAACATTGGCTCTGTTACCAACTGTGACGTCCCCAAATTTCTATATACTTTCCATACTGACATTCATAGATATGCGTGCACTCATATCTATAGATGTTAAAAGGGAAAATATAAGAGATTAAGGTAGTCAACTAAAACAGAGATTGAGACAAGATCAAGTCCACATGATCGTATAATGCCACACAAACATTCATTCATAAAGATAATAAAAGTCATTACATATAGAGTGAAAATGTTGTTCTAGAGAAAGTTAACTTTATTACATAGGATTTCAATCATCCTCAATATCAACTAAGAAAAGAAATAGACTAACATCTAGCAAGAAATGAGATAAGAGGAAAAGATCTATCTATTATATCCTCCAAGTTTATTATTTTATGCCTTCAGGTAGTTTGAGCATGCATTTCACTTTGTTGTCAATTGCTCCTTGCACCTAGAAAATACGAGAAACAAAACATCAACAAAGCTGGTACGTGGTAAAAGTTACACTAATAAGGTTGCATAAAGGAAAATATTTGAACAAGAAGAAAAGAGAGATAAAACCATTTCTTAAGATGAAAATCAGGTAAACATCCTTTTTATCACAATCATTTTTGATGCGGTTGTACTACACCTATTGCACTTGACTTACATCTAGTGTGGGCAATATAATATCATCATACATCTAACATGGGCCAAGGAAACATACATCCATGTTAGGCAACATACATCCACACCAGGCTATGTGCTCTAGTAGCTACAACCCATCATAACCATTTATGTTTCATTAGGTTTGGCGAAGTATAACTCGTACTGGTCAACCAAGCAATCATATTCAAATATCAGCATCCAAGGTATACATATCATAGGCAACCAGAAATCTAGTCTTATACTTATAAGTCCACGTACCTGCTTGTTCAAGTCAGATGTCCAAAGATTTAGAATCAATCAGGAAATTAGTCACCCTGCAAAGAAAGCAAGGGTACAACATTACTATTGGTCCATGTGACCAATATTAAGATATGTCCTTAGTTATTATTCCTTTTTATGTTGTCTTAATCTGGATCAGGGATTTCCCATATTTTAATTGAGTTTAGAAATATTATCAGGTCTGATCCATCATTAATTAGTTTGCCTAAAAGATAGCATTTAATTAATCAATTAGAAGATTTCCATAAACTAGGGTTTATAAGAGGGTTAGATAAAAGGGGAAAAGAAACCCTAAACATATTAACCATTCATACATCAGGGTTCGTTTTGAAGATTCAAACCAATCATAATCACTAATTATCATCTAGTGATATTAATTTTTGTTATAAAGATATATCTTTAATTCCATGTAGAAAGAGAAACTAGATCTAGGGTTTCTCCTAGTCCTTTGATCATTTATCATCTTAGAATAGGATTTCGAGTTATTTGGAAACAAAGTTCTATCTAGGGTTAATTACACCTTAGAAGGTCAGATATCATCAAGGAAAACTATTATCAGCAATTAATTATAATTAAGGAAGTCATTAGGATTTAGGCCACTATTTTTTAAAAAGGCAACGGATCTAGGTCCTGATAACATTTTATTTGGATAGATAATAATTTTCTTATCAAAATGGTATATGGGTTCGCTATTTTCTGTTAATCCTAGAATTTTCTATGATTTTCTTAAGATAACCCATTTTCTTGAATAAAATAAAAAGAAGAAGAGGATCTTACCTTGATCAACGGTCGGATCCTACTGGATCGACAACCCAGGTTGATACAAGGTCTTGTGAGTTTGATCCCAGGTTGCTTGCATGGCGATTGATGATTGGCCTATCCGTGTGAGTGGCCCTTTTCTTCAGTCTTTGTTGACCCACGACCCTGGTGATGTGGTGATCGGCCAGTGGTCCACGTGGCGCCGTGGGTCCCAGTCTGGTCAGTTCTCCCTCAGGCTAGCAGCTTCAGATCGTGAAAATGCGGAAGAGGAGCTCACCGGAGCCGAGTAGGATAAGTGGGCAGTAGGCTCCCAACGTGGGTGAGGCGGTTCCGCCCAGAGTCTACCGCCGCTTCCGAGTCGAGGGGGGTAGTTAGATGAGAGGGAGGACACGAGAGGGAGGAACGCCCAGCAGGGGCAGTGCGGCGGCGCCGCAGGGTAGCTCTAGGGTTGAAAGGAGATCCTGAGGAAGTTTAACACTCGGGAGGAAGCGGATCGAGGTAAAAGAAGGTGGTGGTGGTGTCTAGGGGCCTTTTATAGGCACTTAGGTAGGTTTAGGGTTGGCTTGGAGGTCCTGGGTTTTTGCAGCTGCCGCTGGAGTGAGAAGGTCCGAGGCTCAGGGGTTTGAGATGGCACAAGGGTGCACAAAATGTAGTGTTTTTTGGGGTGGTTGGCCACAAAAACACAAGACGAGGTCAACTCGTCGGGTGGAAAATTGAGATAAGGTGGAAGGGTGGCGAAACAGCCTGCTTAGGGATCTCTCTCCCCTCCCCGCCCTTTGTGGGAGGTTGAAGACGGGTCCCTGACCCTTAGATCAGGGCGGGAGTCTGCGTGCCTCAGATCGGATGGCCGGGGTTCAGCTTTATCTAAGTGGTCCACGCCCAGTAGCTTAATGGGCCGCGTTACCAAAAAAATAAGCCTATTAAATCAAAACTTAGGTTCTAAAGTTTGAGAACAAAGCAAGTATACACATAATTTCAAATGCTTATATCTCCTAATTGGGTGGTCCAATTGTAATAAAAATTTCGGGGAGCTTAATAAGGTAACTATGATACTATGATATAAATTTGAGATCCAAATTCAAGTATTTGATGTGTTCATTCACTAAATACATGAACATATGTATTTTATTGTAATAGCATACTAGGGTTCACATAGTTTTTGCAATTTGTGACACATATTTGTCCAATTGAGTGAGGTAAGTATACGAGGGTATTTTGGTAAACAAATTTGATAATAAAACTTTTAAGAGAGAGAAAATACTATAAAAACTCACTTTGTCACATTTTCCTTAGCTTGGGACTCTCACTGAGCTTGAACTTGAGTTGTAGATCTTGATCCAGCTCATAAGAGCTTATGGATTCTTCTTCAGAAGTTGGTTCACAAGCCCTGTTGAACTCTAATGAGAATCTAGAAGTTTGTAGGATCTGATTGCATTGCGGGGTGATCTTAAGATTGGAGATAGAGAGTTCCCAACCCAAGTCTAGACCCTCTGTTATCGAGTAGAAAGGTTCACAATACATGTCAGGCTCCATAGTAGGCTCCTTATGCTTACTCATGCTCGCCGACCTTCGCTCAGTATGAGTTCTGGATGGATTTGACTTGTCGGCATTACGTCGACCATCTATAATACGTTTAGGTTTCCCTGATCTAATCTACAGATTGCTGCTGAGTTTCTTCCGTCTGGACTCCAAGGGACACAAAATGAATCAGTGCCTGAAGCACTTACATTTGGAGCAAAGGGTGGGTTTGGAGATGTATTCTATGCAGAGTTTCTTGGGGTCTCATCCATCTCGATCAAGACCTCATTAGGAAACCTTGCACAAGAGTTGATCTCAACACAAACATGAGATTCCTTGAGGCAGTTGGCTGACAAATTTTCTTCGTCAAAGTCGACTAGACACCTAAGAAGGCTAGTTGTGCCACCTAATTGATCCAGCATCTAAGGGAAACCAGTAATCTCAATTTTCATCCATACAGGAAGTTTCTTGAAGGAAAGGGGTTGGAGCGGCTCTCCCGGTTCCCACGCACATTCAATGACAAGGGCACCATCCAACATCCAGGGAGCTTCCTCCAAGATCCTTTCCCTTCTAGTGTCAGTAGGGAGTTTGATAAAAAATCCCTCAATCTCTTTTGCCACAATTTGGAACTCGCCGCTTGGCCTCCATCTCCTCTTTATCCACCCATGGATCTGGCCTTTGAAAGGCTTTCTATGAGTGAACTGAATCGATATGTATTCCTTCCAGCTAGTCATTGCATCATTTCTGCTCGAGAATGAGAAGTCCTTCAATCTGTTCTTCACGGTTGGCTCCACATACTTGATGACAGGGGCATCCTCGCACACTCTACCCAATCGACTAGATTGGATCCAATCAAGATCAGATAGAGGTGGCGGGGAATCATCACTACCTTCTGGCAGAGGTGTTGAGGAGGAGGAAGGATTTGGGATGGTGGTAGATGGAGATGTCGATGCCCTTTGATCCACATGATTTTGGGATGAGGTAGATGAATTTTCTCCATCGGCCTCACTTGAGCCAGATGGAGGAGCCGATGTTGGCTCAAGATCGCTTTTTCTCCGTACATCAGTGTTGGCCATAGGGTTTTGCCCTCCACCTCTCCCTCGTCCGCCTCGCCCTTGCCTCGCCATGAGCAATCTCCATGTCTAGAAAGTAGTGAAGTTGTCCAAGGTCCTTCATATGAAATTGTTTAGTAAGATAATGTTGTAATTTATTGATTCCTACTACATCATCTCTAGTGATGATCATGTCATCCATATAGAGGAGTAGGATGACTCACCCTTGAGGTGTATGTTGCATTGAATAATCATATGCGATTTGGGTGTAAAAAGCACATGTGATGGCTTATCGGAAGCATTCAAACCAGGCCATGGGTGCCAGTTTGAGTCCATAAATTGCTCGAAATAGAAGATAAACATGAGATTCATGTACTACTAGTCCTTGTGGTGGATCCATGTATATGGATTCTAAGAGTTCTCCATGTAGAAATGCATTTTTCACACCCATCTGGTACCAAGTCCAATGATGAATTGCTGCAATAGTGTACAAGAGTTTTGACGGTGGTCATGTGAGCAAATGGGGCAAATGTTTCTTCATAGTCTATGCTATTCTCCTAAGTGAAGCCTCTAGGTACTATTTGTGCTTTGTATATATCAATTGTGCCATCAACCTTGTTATTGATTGTGTAAAACCACTTGAAACTGATAGATGAAGTACCTGCGGGTAAAGGAATAAGATCCCAAGTGTGGGTGTGTTCAAAGGCCTGAAGCTCTTCTTGCATAACCTTCTTCCAATGTATAGAACTAGAAGCTTCCTGATAAGAAGATGGAACATGATTTGTATGAAGAGTAGTTAGAAAATGCCCACATTCTAAAGAGTAAAATGTGACTGTTAAATGAGCATAGTGGGAATTTGTCCGGTGTCCATGTTAAGATCTCTTGGACCCACATTAATGTCATTAGAAGAAAGGTTTTCTGCAACATTGGGATCATAATCATGTCTTATAATTTCAGATTATATATGAGGGTCAATATGGGTAGCCTAAGTGCCTACTAGTGGTGACGTGACAAGAGGATCAACATGGGTAGCATCAATCCTAATGGAAGGTTCAACAAGGGTAGCCTCAATCTTAATGGAAAGCTCAATATGGGTAGCTTTAGGTTGGGGTTTGTGGTGGAAGTTGTTGTGGAAGTAGATTCCCTGTGAGGGATGAGTTTGAATTCAAGAAGTAAGGAGTGTTTTGTATTGGTGGAAGTATAGTAAGGTATATCTTCAAGGAATATAACATGCCTTACTATGCATACGTGGTGGGAAACAGGGCCAAAAAATGACACTCTTTGTGTTCATCACTGTATCCTAGAGGGACACAATGTGTAGATCATGCCTTAAGTTTATTTTGCTTGTGTTGGAGAAGAAGGACAAAGCATTACAACCAAAAACATGAAGGTTCTTGTAGGATGGTGGTTGATTGTAGTTTTTCACGCTGTGAGACTCCCTCATGTATTTGAGTGGGAATGAGATTAATGAGGTAAGTGGATGTGAAGACGGCTTCAACCCATAAGATTTGTTAAATGCCAGAGCTAATGATCAAAGTACGAGTGGTCTTAAGGATGTGTTTGTGATTCCTATCTGCAATACTATTTTGTTCATGGGTGTAAGGATAACATTGTTGAAAAATGGTTCCATCGGAATTGAGGATCTAACACATGATAGTACATGTGTTCTCCTTTGCACCATTTGCATGGAACACATGAATGACTTTGTTATGTTGGGTCTTAATTCTATTGATAAAAGATTGCTATATGTGTGAAATTTTAGTCATGTTGTGCATGAGGTAAATCCATGTACATCTTGTGAAATCATAAATAAAAATTACAAAATATTGAAATCCATTTCCAGAGGTGATAGGTGCAGGCCCCAAAATATCAGAATGAATAAAATCAATATGATTACTACTTTTATTGGTTGAGTTTGAAAAATGGAAGAGTTGTAGCTTTAGCAAGTTTACAACTAGTGTAATCTTGTAAATGAGTGTAACTACATATTGAACCAAGAATGGAGGACTTAACAAGACTACTTGGAGATATATGTCCTAATCTATAATTCCATACATTTGGTGAGAGCATTACTCTAGTGGAGGCAATGTGGGTGGTGTTTCGAATCTTAAGACTAGACATGATATAGATCACCAACTCTAATTGTAGTCCCAATCTCATGGCCTGAACGTGGGTCCTACACATAACACAAAACTTTATCAAAAATCACTTGAAACCCAGAATCACAAACTTTTGCAACAAATACTAGATTCATATACAAGTGGGGAACATGAAAAACTTTGGGCAAAGTAAGATTTCCATGAATTGAGGATTGAGGTGTGATGTATCCAATCTGGGATACATCAATAAGTGAGTCGTCTACTATTTCTATTGGTGGTTGTTGTAGAGAATAACAATTCCTTAAAATAGAAGAATTTAAAGTCATATGATGTGTGACACCTGAATCCATGATCCATGAGTCCAAATTTATAGTTGTAATCGAGGAATATGGAAGATGAAGCCCACCTCTAGTACTTGAAGATGTGGATGTGATATCACTTCCCATCGTCATGATTTGGCGAAGCATGTCTACAATCTATGTGGGAGAGATAGTTGCTTTTTCTATCCCACTTTCTATGGAAGCAGAGTTTGTTGTAGTCGGGGGAGTAGCATGCTTGTTTCTTTTCTTATAATCCTAATAGAGTTTTGTGTGAATCTTGAAACATCTTGTGACTAGATGACCCTTTTTGTGACAATGTGTACACATCAGATGATCACAAGATTTTTTCTTTACAGTAACAGTTTTTGCAAGAGCGAAGTCAGCATTAGACGTGATAGGAGGAAGATTGCGCATTGGTGTTATAGTCATCATGAGTTTGAGAAAAGTTTCATCTACCATGAGTTCAGGTATGATGGATTCTATAGAAGGCATTGTCGATCATTGTATGATGTTGGTCACACACGGATGAAATTTTGGATGAAGTTCCATAAGAAATTGATACATACGAAACTCCTTATTGTGTGGTGCACATGCGGAGCATGCAGGACTTTTGATGTTGCCAAGACACCAAAGGTTACACATGTGGTCATAGCATTCATATATGGAAATGTCACTTGGTTTGCTCATGTTGCCTCTTTATAATTTGAAATTTATGAGTGCCATTTGATTGAGTGAAGCTGCTCTCAAGACTGACCCACATGGAAGCAGCAGTGGTGTGTTCTTTAAGGATGCCATCTTGAATATTTATGTGAATGGAATTTATGCGGCAAGACATAATTCATTTATCACGAATATTCCAGTCTTTAAATTTGAGGTTGATGATAACACCCTCTTTTTCTTGAGATGAAAGGTGTTGAGTAGGAGTTTTGGAAGGGTTTAGGTGAGAGAGAACGTGGTGTCTGAGGAGATCACACTGAATAGTTTCCCGCCATGTCTACCAATCTTTTGCAGTGTGTAAAAGAATTCCCAATTCATGACGTGGGAGGAAGTTATTGTTGGTTTTGTTAGCTTCCATTGTGACATAATGGATAAGAAAATGAGTGGCAACAAAGTGTTGATGGGAGATGGAGGGACAAACCAAATCCTAACCTTGCTCTAGCGTCATGAATGAATTGAAACTTAAAATACAAGTATGTTTCAATGTGTGTTTTACAAGGAGTATGCCATTTTCTATATAGGGAAGGAGATCCTCTTTAGAAAAGTAATTACAATGAATGAGAAAGAAACTGACAATCAAAAATATAAATACAGTCTATGGTTAACAATATACATATGGTCAATTTTAACATTAATTAACAATTAATCTATAGATTAATTGATAATCAATTAATAATAACAAAATAAAAATGACTATGAATATAGATTTAAAAACTATTTAACATGTGTTAGATGTAGCTAGTTGTGGACTCACATTAGTAAAACACAACACACTAAATTTATATAGAATGGATAGATGGTGTTCAATGTACAAAGCATTTTGAGGTTTGCCAAAGTTATATTTTTATTAGTGATTCAATCAAATAGATTTCATGTATAAGTTTTGTCAATTCATATGCATATTTAGGAGGATTGCAAGGTCATAAATTGATATTTGTGGAGTCATTTCCACGTTTCAATTTTAGCAGAATGGATTAGTTATATGTTAACAAAATCCACACGTGCAGGTTATCGTGGGGCGTAAATCAAAATATACTATTATTAGCTTATATTGTAATAATCTAATCATAACTAAAAATGTTATAAAATAAAAAAAACTAACTATAATATATATAATATTTTTGACAATATTTAAGAATATGCAAAATAAATAATATAATTTCAGTTCAGTTTCACGTTAAATTTCTTTTTTGTTTATCACGTTGCAAGGAATTCATTCTTGGATTAATTTTTCAATCGTGGAATTTTGCAACGACCTACATGAAGAACCCACTCGTCACTCACCTATACATTAGGCTTTCGATATCCCCAAGCATTTGAGTCCAACATACAATGAATCATTTTCTTCCTTATCATGGTATGTGACTATATTTGACTTTCCTCCTGATTCGATGTGGTACAAACTCACGGAATTCATCTTGAATTGTGAAACTAGAAACAAATTATGTCTATACGATTATATCCTAATATGTCTAGTGCATTTGGTGTTCTCTATACAGTTTGTGTAAATAAAATATGATGGGTATTGGAATTTTTTTAATCAAAATACTAGGATATATTCTCTATTTTAATGTATATTTTGGTATTCTCTTGATGTTGCTTTATCAATTTTCATGTTGAGAACCTTGGTTATTGTTCATAATGTGTATGTGAATGGATGAGTGATCAAACCTAAGACCCATGCAGGTGGGATGGAGAACGCAACCCTAAGGAGAGTTGTTTATCGATGAATGAACAAACCAATGATCGCACTCAAACTAACATGAATTAATATAAACACATTTGATTTAGTGTCTAATAAGAGGTATATTAACCCAAGATATATTTGCATTTACTATTAAAGATGTATTTTGTTGTCTCCAAAAACTCATCCAAGATTTACTCATCAAGAGTAAGTCTTCGATTGTCCAATCTTTGGGACTATTTCTTAATACTTAATGTCAATGTAGGTGTATAATTTGTGTTTGACTTTGAAAATATTTTGGTAGTCATTTTCTTGGTTGCCCTATGAGGAACATATATAGGTGGATACTTTTGAGTAAGTAAATCTGTTTAGGTAGAGGATTAAGACAAAATTTCGTCAATTTTTTCTAATATTGAACACATATTGTATGCTTAGTAGTGAGAATTATTGTTCAATAATGTGATAGATGGTACACATTTATCACTATGCATGCTAAACATTATCTATTAAAAATTGTTAACTTTGGTCTCATTTATATACATTTTAACTTAAAATTGACCTAACACCTAAATTCAATGCCCAATTGTCTTAATTTGTCCTATGACTTTTTAATTAAAATGATGGAAGTTAGATATCTAGTCTAGACTATTGGATGCTAAAGTTTTCAAGAGGTCTTGAGGTTATAATTAGATTTGTTGAGGAATATATGGGACAACATGATGATATGATCTATTGACAATATAGAAGTTCTGGAAACAAAATAAAAGTTTATACTTTTAAGAAAAGTAAGTCATTCATGTGCAATGGGAATATATAGGGTTACACTAAATCAGTGTTGGCATGGAGATATTCTATTGTTAGGCCACTACATATTGATATTGATATTTTGTGGAAGATGATATGAGGAATAAGATCGATGTTAATGAAACAATTCAAGATTATATGGTTGATGCAATAATAGATAGTTGTGGGTATTGTTGGTTATAGATCCTAGGGGGCCATCAGGTGATGATCATAAAAGGGATATTTGTATAAGATTTTATTTATCAGTAAAAGACAATTTCACTTATTATATTTGTTTCAATATTCTGATAACAAATAAACCTAATATATCGTTACAATATTTTTAAATTAATTACATACAGTTTGCATTGAGGATGTGAATATGAGATGATATGTATACTTAAGAGTACTCATTTTTGTTATGCCCCTAGTTAAATAGTATTTTGTATTTGAGGATAAGAATAATATATAAGACTTGCATGTGTGTTGAGTGATGATTTTATCTATTTAGTCATGATATGGTATGTTGACACAGATACATGGGTACTTGTTGGAAAATAATTTGTGTTGGTTTGTCCCATCTTTGGAATGAAACATAGAAGTCATGTAATGATATGTCAGAGTCATATCTCAATTTGACACTAGTGATTATGATCCTTAGACATGAAGTCCCATAATTACATGTTGTGTGATGTAGTTTGACTACTAGCCCAACATGTTCTAAATATGGATTTCCAAAAAGGTAGTGATTTGATGCACCGTGACACTTGTGGATTACTATGAGCTATGTGTATGGATTGATATCTCATCCACTTAATAAGTGAGACTATGATAATGCATGGCCCCACACATGTGAGTCATTATATAACAGTGAGCTAACAATATCCGAAACAGTCTTCTCAAGTTCAAGGATATAGATGGAATGATAAGAGGATGACAATTAAATGCCTTAGTTTCAATCTAGATATCTATGAAAAAGGATTATATGGACATTGAAGCAATGATCACTTTAGGTTGAAGTTGTTCCCAACTTACTCTTGTTATTTGGGTGGTAATGATGTGTTTCTAGATACTAATATTTGATTGTGAGGTTTTGAATATTACTATCAATGTAATTAGGAACCTACCTTTTCACACTCAGGAATTCAGAAGAAAATTCAAGTTTGCAATCAAACATATGATAGAATATATCTGAATAATAAATAATCTATTTTTTTTGCCTAATTAGGTGACTGGAATGTCTAGTTGGCCGATTAGATTTCAATTGATTGCCAATCAGTCGATTGATTTTTGCTTCAAATAGTGACGAATCATCTGAGTCACTTCGTAAATCAAGAAATTGGGATCTAATAAGGGCAGTTTCAATTTGTAAATTGATTCATATTTTGATATAGACTAACCCAATATGCCACTCAAGAATCCCAGTTGGTCGATTGGAATTCAACACAAAAGGGTTTTACTTTGGTAAACAATTCAAGTCTAGATCTAGATTGACCCAATCACCCATTGGGAATCCCACTCGGCCAATTGGAGGATTCTACGTTTTTAGATGTGAGACCATTTTTGAGATTATGATTAGGAAATATATTGGATTAGGATTTTTTAAGCCCATGACTCTCCTATATAAAGGGGGTATGTCCCAAAGGGATTCACACACATGAGTCAGAACTTGTGAGATAAGTTGGCCGTCATATTTATGTCTTGAAGAAAGAGGTAATTTCTCTAAGGGTGACTGCCCAAGATAGGATAAGAATTGGAGTTATAGGCTAACTAGTATGTCAAAAACTCTCATTCTGCTTCAATGTGGTGGCCCATGTGGTGCACCACATTCCCCCTCATTGACATGGACAAATAAGATGTCTAGGCATATGAGTTGAGTCTTGTAAAAGCTATTCCACAAGAGGATGACGAGGTGCTATGAAGAAGACAACTATGCAACAAGTTGGTTTCCGATCTAGATTTATTGTTATATGAACTTGATTTCTTGGTGGAGGATTTAGATCTAGATCTAAAAGTTTGAGTTCTTCACTGTAAAAGATGTATCTAGTTGTTTGACAACTAGTGTGCATAAATATATAATCTCTATCCTTTCTATATAAACTGATGTTTTATATCTATAATGGATGCGATGGCTAGGGTAAAATGAAAAGGAAAGTTTTTGTTTTTCTTGTGCGCCCCTTACCAAAAACCCTACAATGGTAGTCAGAACCAAAATTGTATGTTTTTAGCATTGATATGGGTGTAAACTACAAATGATTCAATAAATAATATGTGCATACATTATATCTATGTTAATCACCTAATATTATATATGATATAATATACATATTACATAAAATGATACAATGCCTCATGATTATTTTATTTGGTGGATGTTGTATATGAGAATTTGGTTGTTGTGGTGAGATATGAAACATGTATCATAATTGTTTTGATTTTTGTCAAAAATTATGGAGATACTTATGTCTTACTTGATATGCCTCTCTCAATGCATTCTCCATGTACATTTTAATCTAGAAATTAAAATTGGATGATGTAATAACAACAATGGTGGACCATGGTGGAGATGAGGAGATAATTAGAAGTCCATGCCAAAGAGGATGATCCTTGAAGGGTTTGTGATCACGATGAGATCGTGAATCCATCCACAACAAAAGAACTTCCCAAACTAGGGACTCCTAGTTGGGTGTCTAGAAATACTTCCAAGGGAAGAGTTAGGGTTACATTGGATGTGAATCTCTTATTTGTTTTTCTACAACACATGTTGGATCAATATGTTGTACTAGTTACCATATCCTACTTTATCGCATGTGGTGATGGTTATAGTATTTAATTGATATAATGACATATATGTAATGGTGATTGGATATATATATATATATATTAATATTTCTGTATATGTTATCAATTGAAGATGACTTCCATTGGAAATACATATGAAATCATTGTTCAAATAATTATGGGAACACTCAACATGGTGCACCATCTACCTTGAGAAAGTGTGAAAACATTTATATGTATCTTCATATCTTATTGTTTTGGCCTTTCGATTGGACTAGACTAGGTGATGTTAATAAGATTAATCACCTAGAGGCGTAAAGATAATATATAAATCATGATTTATTGATATCGAGTTGTGTATCCATATATGTAAGAATTGCATAGGATGCAAGTACTTGTTATCGACCTACGTAGTTAAGTTTTGAATGATCAGTCATAGTTAACGAATGACTTAATGTGATATGGATCTTGTCTCACTAGAAGATTGTTCGTTGTAGTGTTATAATTTAACTAGTGAGGGCTATTAATTTTAATAAAATAGTAGGATCCTAATAAATTAAAGTCCAAATTAATTTTGTTAAATCAGATTTTCAAATCAAAATTAATTTTCAAATCAATTTGTTGACTCATGCAAATATCTGCTATGTACATCAATGGAAAATACTCTTTTTTTGTGATTAGTCCTTGAGAAAGAAATGTTAAATAGAAACAACTTCAACTACTAGTTTAGGATGTTGAATATTTTATTTCACACATGAGCACAAGATGTATGTATATAACACACCCGTACTGAATGAACCAACTCCTAATGCACCTATGGAGAGAAGGGAAGCTCATAAGAAGCATTTTAATGTTTCCATGGACGTAAAGTGCCTTATGATATGCTCCATGAATCATGAGCCTTAGAAACAACATGAGAATATGGATGTCGTTAAGACGATAAGACATCTCATAAACATGTATCCATAATATGCAAGGAAATAGAGATATGATATCTCCAAGGTGTTTTTTAAGTGCAAATCATAGAAGGTGATCCTATTGGACAACATGTACTCAAATTAATTTAGTTTGTGGAAATTCTGGAAAGACAAGGATTTCCTTTAGGCAAAGAGTTGGCCACATATTTGATCGTACAATTGTTGTTAGATTCATACAAACTGTATTTCATGAATTACAACATCAAAATTTTAGTTAAGCCATTGACATAGTATGTTGAGAACAACTAAGGAGAAAATGAAAGACAAGGCCAAATCCATACTACTGGTTAGAAAAGGAAAAGGAAATTCCAAGGAAAATGACAAAGACAAGAAAGGCTCTAAGGCTTACGAAAAGCCTTCTACACTTAAGGAAAAAGAAGGAGTGTCTAAGGGAGGCAATTATCACCAGGATAGACATAGCAATAGAAATTACTCTCTCTACTTTGAAGTACTGAAGAATAAGAAGCATGGATGGAGACATCAAATTCGTACATATATGTTATACAAATAATTTATCTACTTTTTCATCTTGGGTATTTGATACATTGTTGATCTCACATATGCTCAAATATGTATGATCTAGAAACAAGTAGACCCTTGAAGAAAGGGTAGGTAGAACTACATGTCACAAATGGAGAAAGAGTTGATGTGATTACTATAGGCGCTTGCTTTTTATTTCTACCAAGTGGGCCAATATTAAAGTAGAGAACTATTATGTACTTATAATAAATAGAAATATTATTTCTGTATCTTTTTTCAGACAATATCAACTTTGAATTTCTAATAATAAATGGTCAACTTCCATTTCAAAGATGAGATGTTTTATGGCAGTGTCCCTATGTCTTATGATATTTATTTATTAGATCTTAAGAAAGATGTATATAACATAAATATGAAGAGCTTAAAACCCATTGAATCAAACAAAACATATCTATAGCATTGTCATTGAGGACACATAAAATGACAAGAACAATTGTAGACACTAAAAAGATGGTTATCAAGACTCTTTTAATTTTGAATCAATGGAGACATGTGAGTCTTGTTTATTGGGCAAGATGAAAAAAGCACCTTTTAATGGAAATTGTAAGAGAGTTGGTGACTTATTTTTCCTTTTGCATATTGATGTGTACAAATTTTTGGATGTGGATATTAGTACTTCATCACATTTACTAATAACTTCTATAGATTTGGACATGTGTATCTCATGAAATACAAACCAGAATCACTTGAAAAGTTCAAAGAATTCATGAATAAAGTGCAAAGCCAACTTGGTAAGAATATTAATGAACTACAACCTGATTGTGCTGAAGAATATCTAAGACAAGAGTTTGAGGTCCTTCTAAAAGACCTTTGTATTGTATTACATTTGTCTCCACCTGGAATACTAAAACATAACAATGTGTTAGAAATAAGGAATCTCACCTTGTTAGAAATGGTACAATCAATGATGAGTTTAGCTAATCTTCCAATTAACTTATGAGGGGATGCTCTTTAAACTACCACATTTACACTTAATCGAGCACCTTCTAAAATCAGTTTAAAAGACACCATATGAGATACGAAATCAAAATGTCACAATATGTATCTAATGAAAGTTTGGGATGTGAAGCTTATGTCAAGAAACATTTCTTTATAAAGTTTGGACTGAAATCAGATAAATATTTTAATACACTACGAAAACTAAGGGTTGGTATTTCTATTGCCATATTGACAATAAAGGGTTTGTTTCTAGAACTGCTATATTACTTAAAAAGGAATTAGTTTTTAGAGGAACCAACGAGAGGAAAAGATAACTTGAATAAGTTGAATTCCAACAAGAGAACATTGAACTTCAGAAGGTAATTAAGGAACAAGATGAACCACAAATTGTTGTGAAACCTCTATTCCATATTGTATTGCAGGAACCACAAAGATCTAGTAGGAAAAATATTGATCGAGAGAGATATGTATTTATCGTGCCTCAACAAGATGATGTGTTATGATGAAGAGCCAACAACCTACAAAGAGATTGTTGAGGGACTAGATTATGAGAAATAGCTTGAATCCAACAGATCTGAGAAGGACTGTAATGTCCCCAGATTTTCACCTTCTCAAAACCCCATGGAGATGAGAAGACAAAATCCGAAAACGTTAGCAATTATATCATAGAGCGATGTGGAAGCATAATTCACATACATGAACATACAACCATAACATTTCTCAACAATAACATGTATATTTACAACATGAATTAATACATCTTGGATTACATTTACATATTGAAAAAAATCGAAAATTACACCATCTAAACATGTATTCTAACCAGGATCCTAGACAATAGGTAAACCTGTACAACTGTTCACATCCCATCCTTTTATCCCATGCTATCTCTGAACCTAAAACATACGTGAAACAGCAAATCAACATAAAGTTGGTACGTGGTTGAAAGATACTATACTGTGACAGCATATTTAAAATACTTGAAAAAGAAGAAAGAAAAATGAAAGCATTATTTAAGGCAGAAAATCAGGTAAACCCAATTTATTAACCATATTTCAATAGACATGTATTACTATGGTGGACATAGAACAAACATATATTATTGGGCCCTATCCCCACGTACCTTGTACCATTAGGGATCTCCCCGCGTACCATGTACCATTAGGGAGGTGCTAGTCAACATTAATAATTTTCCTCTCTAATAGGGAGATTAATGAACCATTTTTTTTTGAAATTAAGCCAGGGGTCGCTATTATTCATCCCACACCCCTATGGTGGGCTAAAATCAGCAAAAAGAGTACAACTCCCACTCTTATAACTCGGGTATCTTCCAAAAAAAAACCCACTAGAATCAACTGAATAAACAGGACCAACCAAAGTCAAGCCTCAATCACCTCACTCTTGACTACAATGTAGGGAATCTGCCTTTTTTCCAATCTAGCGATACCACAAACTCTATTAGGAATCCTATTTGAATCTTTAATAACAACCAGATTGGAAGATCCACGTCCAAGCTTGCCAATCTCTCGCGGTATGGAGTTGATCAACTTGTGTACATAGCCACCCGATATGCTAGCCATATCCAGCTCCTCTCTAAGCTCTTGCACATACGTTCTAGCCCTCCATGGCACGAAAGCATTATTCCAGAGCAAGTTATAGATATTTTTATCATCCACTTCCATAGAAGAAATATGAAGCATATGATCTCCAGCCAACTTTAGCCCGATGATGCACGCCTGAATGTATGCCAGCTTGTAGTCTGCCTTTTTGAGCCAAGCGCAGACTATCAAACAAATATCTGCATTATGATTCCGGACTATACCTGCTGCCCACCTTCTTTTATTACCTTCCTCATCCAAGTCAGTTCCAATCGTCACATTTAAGTTGAGATTGAACATGTCTGGATTTGTCCACCTGATAAGTCGAACCTTCCTCATCTTAAACCTAGGCTCGTTGATGCTTGCCACCATCATCCTGGAGAGAAGGGCTGGATTAGTTGTAAGAGGGAAAGTCTTTCTCTTAATCATCTAGTTCACATGGTCTATAAGATTTCTCCATTCATGCTCCATACTTCTCATATTATCAGCATACCGAGATGAACATCTCATTCTCCATATAGATACTGGAATAAGACCAGCCATGAATCCGGCAACCTAATCAGTAACCTCATTAGAGAGACCGTCCACACATAAACTAATCAGGGACTGGACGTCAGAAGGCGGCTCCTTATCCGTCATCACGCCAAACTTGTTCCAAAAGAACCTCGCGAGCTGTCCTTGAAAGAACAAGTGATTCATGTCTTCCTCCTTCGGCTCATCACAACAGTTGCACCGCGAAGCAAGTGGTATACAACATTTGATGCGCACATTATCATCAGTCGGAATGGCTGCCCTGGCAATCTTCCAAATGAGAGCGCTGGCCTTTGGGGAATCCATCCTCCAAACCTTACCCAGATCATCAGGTCCTTCCTGTTGCACAGTCTGCAGCATCACTTTGGCCGATTTCATAGAGAATCTGCCATTCTCCTCCACATCCCAGATCAACTGATCATCCATATCCGATATCCACACATCCTCCTGTTTGATGAGATCCATCCCATTGCCATCAATCACCTGGCTCAGGGAACTCCAATCCCATCCATGGTCATCAATCCAAAAATCCTTAACAAGGAAGGGATGTCTTTTATCACTTGCATAAATAGCATGGTCTGCGATCCTCTCGTCGCACCACCAGTCATCCCAAAAAGAAATATCCCCTCTCCCAATCTCCCATTTGCAATGCCTATAAATTTTTGGGAAGGTGGTCCATACTTTTTTCCAGAAGGGGGAAGGTGAGCAGCTCAGTTTCAAGTGTCCAGGATACCAGGCCGAGTGACCAGGGGCATGATTCGAATACTTCACCCTACATAACTCCGCCCAGAGGGAGTTTTTGGAAAGGATTTCCCAGCAAGCTTTGGCAGTGAAGGCTTCATTTATATTCTGTAGCTGTGGAAGACCAAGACCACCCTTATCAACCGGCATAGCCACACGATGCCATCCAAGCCAAGCTCTCCTGCGAATCTCATCTCTGCCAGCCCATAGAAATGAAGATAGCTTATTCTCAATCCGAGATGTAATACCAGCTGGTAACCCAACTACTGCCGCTGCATGAATCGTGACCGATGAAAGGACATGAGCTATCAATAGGCGCCGTCCAACAAAGGATAAAAGTATGGCCTTCCATGAAGCTATCTTGGAATTAATCTTCTTGATAAGGAAATCATAATCAGCTAGCTTATATCTCCCTTTATATAGCGGTATCCCCAGGTATAGGAAGGAGTTAGACGCATGTTCAATCCCAAACTTCATAGCTATCTCATGTGAACATGAAAGGTCTGATCCCCCTGTAACGCAGACCGACTTGTTCCGGTTCACCCTTTGACCCGTTGCTTTCTCATATGTGTCGAGCGTGTTCAAAACCTCCTGGATTGAGTTGTTGTCGGCTTCAAAGAGAACCAGAAGGTCATCAGCATAAAGGAGCATTAGGCCCCTGTTTGGAAACGGACCAGGATGGGATTGTGCTTTGTCTTATTAGTCCACGTCTGCGCCACAGTAGCAAATCCAGTCCTGATCCAGTCCGGTTCTGTACTTGTGCGTTTGGCTAGAATCCCCGTTTCGAGATTCCGTAATCCCAAAAGCTGGACTATCTCAGTCCTGCCAGCAGTAGGATTAGGAATCCCAGTCCGGATTAGGCTCTGTCTTTTGTGTATTTTGTTTTATATAGCAGACTGAAAAACACAAGTTATGAGACAAGCCAGATTGGTTTGCCAAATAGAGCCAAGTGGGGAATCCCAATCCCAATCCGGATGATGACTGGACTAATCCCAGTCCGGATTTCATAATCCTAATAATCCCAGTCCATTCCCAAACAGGGCCTAGAGGTGCCACCGCAGGTCCTCTCATCTTGAATCTGGATATAGAGTGTGCGTCTGCCAATGTACAAAAACTCTGACATAGGACTACTTCAAAGATAATAAACAAGAAAGGGGAGATAGCATTTCCTTGCTTGAGACCTCTAGCAATCGGAAAGAAACCTGCCGTGTGTTCACCAATGGTGAATGTTGCCCATGAGTGTACAAAAAAACTGAGACAAAGTTCTACAACCTCCGGAAGCAGACCAAAAGCAAGAAGAATTTTCCTGAGCACCTTCCAATTAACCCCGTCGTACGCCCTAGACATGTCAATCTTTATCATCATATTAGGAGCCACATGGCATTGATTGATATCGTGCATGAGCTCCTTGGCAAGCCGGATATGATGTGTGATATCGGTACCTTTCAGAAACGCACCTTGAGATTTGGAAATAAGAGAGGGCATCAAGGGCGTCAGCCTGTTATTCAAGGTTCTTGCAAGGATCCGGAGGGCCAAATTTTCAATGGAAATCGGTCGGAAATTAGAGGGGAGCTGTTTGGGATTATCACATTTAGGAATCATAAGAATGTGGCAGCAGAAAAGGGCCCTATGGTAGGTCTGACCTCTGAAAAAAGCTTCATCCATGGCAA
Organism: Alisma plantago-aquatica; assembly: GCA_963693085.1. Taxonomy (NCBI): domain Eukaryota; kingdom Viridiplantae; phylum Streptophyta; class Magnoliopsida; order Alismatales; family Alismataceae; genus Alisma; species Alisma plantago-aquatica. Next base: position 273,823,693 of record OY856413.1, on the reverse strand, counting down.
GAAAATCCACTCCAATAACAGTCCAGGCTGCTTTATAAAACAGGAGGGTAAAACCATCAGGACCCGGGGCTGTTGTTGACTCCATTTCTTTGATCGTCATAACAATCTCATCCAAGCTAGGAACCGCAGATATACCGAAGCTGTCTTCAGCCGAACAAACAACTGGGATGTGTTCTAGCATCCCATCAAGCATCGTGTCATCATTATGCACCTCTTCATTGAAAAACTTCTCAAAATGGTCAGCTGTCTCCCTCGCCATCTCCTCTGGATCGGACACCACCGAACCATCGGGCAATGATAGAGAGTTGATTCTTCTATGACGACGTCTAGACTTCACCACCGCGTGGTAAAAAGGAGTATTTATTTCCCCGTCATGCAACCAGCTAATCCTGGCCTTTTCTTTCCAATTGGCTTCCTCCAAATCCCTCAATTGTTGAAGCTCCAACTCCGCAATCCTCAGATTCGCCTCGTTCGCAGCCGTGGGGTTTTCGTCGAAGGAAATCTGAGTAGTGGAAATAATATCCTCCAGATCTTTAATCTTCTGACTAGCATCACCGAGAACATCTCTACTCCACTTCTTCACGGCAGCTCTAACTCTCTTCATCTTGCAATAGAAAATATAGGAAGGGTGCCCAACCACATGAGAGTCCCACGCTTGTTCAATTATCCTCAAGCAATCATCATGTTTTAACCAGCTCGACTGGAATGTGAAGTACTTTCTACTCTTTCTATTATCATCACCATTCCCGGGAATTGTGAGAATCGGGCAGTGATCAGATACTCTAGATCTAGTAAGGTGCAGAGATCGGAAAGAAGGTCTGTCAGCTAGCCATGCATCATTCAAAAAGGCTCTATCAAGACGCTCCCATATAGTCGGAGTAAGGATTTTCTTGTTCACCCAGGTGAACCTGCTACCTTCAAATGGAACCTCATTGAGGCGAGCATCAGCGATAAGGGCATTAAAATCAAACAAGTCCTGGAATCTTGGAGGGTCACCACCTCTCTTCTCTTGTGGATTTCTGATCACGTTGAAGTCACCAACTATCAACCATCTGTCATCACCAATAACTCCGGACAAAGAGAGGATCTCATTCCACAATTCTCTACGATCATTACAGTCGCAGCTTGCGTATACAGCAGTGACATAGAAAGTCATTCCATTTCCTTGTTCGAGTTTGATAGTAACATGCTGCTTTTGCATCCTGAGGACCATCGGATTCAAATTCGCCTCCGCATAGAACCATATTTTTCCTCCCTCACCAACATTGTCTATCGCCCAGTCCAATCGGACGACATCTAACAGCTCTACTACAAGATTCGCATGAAGGAAAGGTTCAAAAAGGCAGACAATCCCAGGTCTGTACCGGCTACAAAGTCTACTCAAGACTCTTCTTGTAGGGTTATTCGATGCTCCTCTAATGGTCCAAAAGATAGATTTGCAATCCATTAAGATCACAGTTGTACCGCTGCAACAAGAGTGCACCCCCAACCAAAGCCTGCTCAACTGCTATATCTCCACTCATCATCATCAAAGAAATCCTCAAAAAAATCATCTTCACCCATGGGTGGTCTTCTTCTGTAGGAATCCCTTCTCTCCACTGATCTGTGCCTGAAAGGACGATGTTCTTCTCGCCTAGAGGCTGATCTACCACTGACCCTGCTATGTCTGCCTTGAACAGAAAAATGTTCAACATTTCTATCAAAGAAGTCCTCTAGTCTCATCTGCGGTAGATGTCTTCTGCATCCATCTTCATCCACGATCATTCTTCTCGATGAGTGCACAAGTCTCATCTGCTGCTTCCTGGTCGGTGACGGGTCTCGTGGCATCTCTTCTGACGGGCAAGCCACTAGTGTAAGGGGTTCAGGAGCCTTCTCTCTGATAGTAAGTGCATCACGAGGAATACAAGATTCTTTTCCAACCTCAGTCATGTTAAAGGAGTTTGTACCAACCTGCCCTCTCACTATCATAGAGAGTTGAACATCCGTTCTTCTATGACCATAGGTAACTGAAATAAACTGAGGCACATCATTACTGAAAGCTTCGACTAAGATGAGCAGGCCCGAAACATCCTCAGCTTCTCTCTGCCAGTCAGATATATGTATGAGCTTCCCAAAAGGGTTAATAAGGGCATTCATGGAGTCATCATCTCTACATACTAAGGGCATGCCCGATAACCAGAACCAGAAACATTCTTTACGTTGGTGTTGTTCTCCATCTTGCATGTGCCTGAGTGTGAGCTTGTGTCTACAGCCAGCCGGTACTCCCTTCTCGACCATATCCCTTGCCTCATTCGCATAAGAAAAGAACGCAATAGCTTTCCTCACTGCAAACCTGTATAGGTCGGCGGCGCTGGGCCACAGGCCTTTCAGGAACACAAACATCTCTGACCACGAGGCCTCACTGGGCCAGGAGACCTCGACAGCTCTCATAAGGGCATCCCGCTTCATCTTCCTCATATCAGTATCCGGACCAATGTCCACCGCAATCCTTCTGGGCACATATTGTGGTGCGCCTCGAGCCGGGATCCCCGTGGGCAGCGGGGGGAATAGAACCCTAGATTGGATATCAGGAGGTCTCTACGACTGCATTCTCTACAATGGTCTCTGTCTACATCTTGCCGCTACATGTCTCGGCCGCCTGCAAAGATAGCAGACCTTGAAGCCTTTGCACTGTGCCTGCCAGTGTCCTTTACCCATGCATCAGAAGCAGGTATCATGTGGGATACCGAACAGTGGTGTCTTTCTTAGCTGTTGCAGCATTGTCTCCTTAACCAGCGGAGGGGGAAGGGACCCTGAATGGAGCCCATCCGTCCTCGTCACGCCCTGGCCATCCGACTGCCTCAACGATTCCCTTTGCGGTATCTCCGTCTGTGATGTATTCATCGGTACTGTGTGATCTCCCCCAGCCGGAGCCGACGACGGACTACCCTCTTCTGGTTGCACGTTGGACGTCACAGGGTTCTCCACCCTTGCCAAACCAAGACTGCCCGAACTTCCGTCATGCTGGCCTTCCTTCTCAGAAACCCTAGGCGCCCCACTGTCATGTCTCGTCTCCTTGTTATCCAGAACCGCCCTAATGTCCGGTAGCACTTCCTCCGTAGGGACGATAGACGCCACAAGATTGGATCTCCTTTCCGCGACAGCCTGCTGCGCCTGTGTACCTCACACACTCTGTCGAGTCACCCGACGTAGGAGAGGCGACGGTAGCATCTTGAAAAGAGACCTCAGCGACAGAGGGACGGTGGCCCCCGACTGGTGGAGCGCCAAGCCGGAGTGTATGGCGGCGGCACCGCGCCCTAGGGAATGCCCCGATCGCCCACCCAATCGCCGATATTTTTCTCTTGATTACTGGCTATTGCACGATATCTCCTACCCAGCTGCTCGCCCGATACACGGAATGCATGAATTTTCCTGAGGCCTATCCAAACCAGCCTCTATCGGGAACAACTTAATGCACGATATGCCAAACAAAATCCAATGCGCGATGCGTGAGCCTATCGCACGATACGTGCTCCTATCGCACGACACAAGAGCTCACCCTCCCCGATACGAGAGCTCACCTACTCCCCGATACGAGAGATCCCTCCGTTCACAGCACCTGTGTTTGCGTTTCCCATCAAGGAGGATGCATGGTTCATTGTTTCCCGACACCTGTGTCCATTGTTGCCCGATACACAAAATCGTGAATCTGTCGGAGGCCTAAGCATTAAACAATCCTCTATTGGGAACAACCTAACGCACGATATTCCAATCAAAGCCAGCGCATGATACTTGCTCCTATCGCATGACACATGAGCTTACCCTCCCCGATACGAGAGCTCACCTACTCCCCCTGTGTACAATCTTGTAACATTTTCAGATTTTCAGCCATTAATGAATATTCTATCAGGAACAACCTCCCGCACGATACCCCAATCCAAATCTATCGCCCGATACGTGAGCCTGTCGCACGATACGTGAGCCTGTCGCACGATACGTGAGCCGAGAGCTCATTCACGCACGACACAGGAGTCTGCTACTGTCCGACACATCAGTAACTACATTCCATTTTCTTTCTTTAGTGTTCTTATTGTTCAAGGTAGAAATGACAATGCATATAGATGTACATCCAACAAGATATTCAAATACATGCAAGCAATTACTCATAACTATCATCCAGCAAAAACTAGTCTTATACTTATATCCACATACTTGAGTTCAGATATTCCTCACATATCCATGATCATCTAGATAAACTGGTCAGCACCTGATTTAAAGAAATTAATCATCATTAATATAGGTACACCATATTCATAGTATTTTAGGTCCAAATTAGGGTTTAGGCCAACCTTGGTTCAAACTAATCTAAACTTGTGTTTGGTATTTTTCTACTGACTAGGGTGTCACTTAAGAGGTCTGGTCCAATTTTTGTAATTTTTTGGCGCTTAGTTTATTTTCTAGAATTAATATGAGGCTAAAAGCATCTAGTTATGCATTAATAGGAAAAGACTTGATATTCTGAAATTGTAACTTTATCAGAGTGCATATTTGGTTGCCACATGATATTAGGTTCATAACTAATTTTCTCATATTTCATCTACATCATTGTCTAATTATTCTAATTATACGAAGCTCATAAAGGAGTATTATATATTAAACTAAATATCACCAACAAATATGTTTTTAAAGTATGATCTAGATGTTTCATAAGAAGGATGACATTTTTATCAGTGCAGGGGTATTTTTGGGTAATTATTGGCCATGGGAGCTATTTTTAGAGGTTTATACAAGATCTCAATTTTCTCTGAAAATAAAGAAATGAGTTACCTTTCATGAAATTCGATAGCTGTTGGATCTCGCGTCTAGGATCTGGATGACCGCCAAGTCTTGGCAACTGGCCCTCTATTTACATCTTTACAGAGTTGGTCCGGTTCAGGGGTAGCTCGGCTGTATTGGCCCAGGTTCAAAAGCCTCCCTCGAGCCCTCTCTCCTGCATCGTGATGGGAGGACCTCCATCCCCGATTCGCTGGGCGTCGCTATTCATCCAGCACTTCGACGAGCAATGCAGTGGGGCCGGTGGGCTTGAAGGTTGGGCTCTGATGATCTACATTGTCGATTCCAAGTTTGACAAGGTGGTTCACCCCGATCCTCATCTGGATGAGCAGACTTTCAAAGCTCCATGACGACATCCTACTTGGAGCCCTAGCAAGGAGTTTGATCCTGGTTCAAGTTCTGCCGCTGTGAAGGAAGTTCCTTCTCATCGCCCATCAATATTGGATTCGCCATCTCCGTAAAGATGCCCTTGGTCACCTGTGTGGTCCTTCAAACCCTACTCTGGTTGGAGGCCATGGCACCACCGTCGTGCCATCAGGGTGAGCTTTGGCACATAGAAGGAGAGGTCGAAGGTCAAGGGGGGTGTGATGGGAACCGAGCTCCTACAACCTAAACTCCAAAATTCCCTATTACACCATCGCCAACAGTCCTTTTGCTCCAGGAGCAGCGTTGCGAGGTGCCAGAAAAAGGGGTCGTCTTCACTTCTTTTGAGTTCATTGGTAGATCTAAGGATGTTCCAAGGAATCTCCTTCGAGGTGGGGGAAAAGAGCTCCAAGGAACTGCTACTTGTCCACCATGACAAAAAAGGTCCATGACAAAGGGGGTTTCCTGCATGAGTCATTCCCTCATTCTAGACAACAACCGAGGATGTTTGTGGCATTCCTCTGAAGGTGGTGATGGTTGCAGATCAAAAAGAGAGGGCATGATGATATGCTCGCCAACTCCATCTTCGTCAGTAATGCACATGGGTTCTGAAGAAAGGAGAAGACTCACCATCTGACCTCAGACACCCATCAAGGGACTCCTTAAGTTGACGATGATGGCCATAATCTTGAAAAAGATTCTCCCTATTGCTTCCTTCCTCAAACTCTTACCCCGGAAGAGGTCTTCCACAAAAAGGATAGATGTAAGAGGTGGAGGTCTTGATATTCCTTAAATTTCCACGAAATGACCCCCAACAGAATCTAGTCAATAGCTCCTATCATTTCGAATCTCACAATTATATTGGAATCGTGACTAGTTTGTGATTGAATGGGTAAACGAGGTCTTGTTTTTGATAGAATTGATCTTATTCTTCTCCACATTCTTTTCGTAGGTTGAGGGCAATGAGTTTACTACTAGATTAGTTTTTTTTCTTTCAAAAGGATAGGATTACATATAGTCAAGTGGATCTGTGGGTGATTGATTGCATGAAGGGTGATAGCTTGCTACCAAAGTCGAATACATTCAAGGAATAATTATCATTCAATTACTTTCAATTATCTCTCAGAAACCTTTGTATATCCTAGCACAAACCTTCGATTCAAATGAATTATGAATCATTGGTTCCCCATCATACAAAACTCCTTATCTGGACACAAAATGCTATCATTTGGTCATATAACTTGATTCCTCAAATAATCATAAATAAGTGTATGGGCCTTATATAAAAAAAATCAATTAATATGCAAATCTTGATCAAATAAATCTCAAACGACTTTATATGATCCTCATAACCCTAGGTTTCATCAATTGAACCCTTGAGCCATAACAACTACTCAATAAACCTCTTGGTCTCATAAGTACACTAATAATTTAATCAAACCCATGCATTCTAATCATCAATTGGGTATCGTAATCCTAAAATTGGGGTCATCACATTCATTCCACCTTATATGGGATTTCGTCCTCTAAATTCAACTAATCTCATCCTTAAGAGGCTATTTAGGAGTTCAACTTCATATACATCATCATTGCTTAGGTTCTAAGACCACCATAGTTGCATGCACTCTAAGTTGTCAGCTTAGGGTCTAGATATTCTTGGGTGTGTCCACCCCACCTTATATATGTGGAAGCATCACTTAATGTCTTAGCCATAACATGACATTATGATATCTTAGGGTTACATCACCACTAAGGGTACATTATTTGTTCATACTTTTAATGTTTAGGAGGAATTCATTTATATGCTATGATATTCAGATCGTTCAAATCTAACATCATTAATATGTTTTATGATCAACATCTTACAATGATTTCAGCATTAGAGGAGATGTATCTTCATCCTTGATATTAGGATTTTTCTACATAAGAAGGGCTTACGTAACATGCTTGACCATTAGGGTTTCACCCTGTGGTGTGATATTCATACTCAACTTAGAAGCATACATGGAGAAGGATCAAAGTTACAAACTATATTTCTGATCATATATCCTATGATCAAAAAATATCTTTATATCAAGTTCATGAGTTCAACTTTTTATGTCTTGCATGTATTATGTGAAGGAAAAAAAGAGAATATACTAAGTTTATCCCATGATCTCATCATCATATCTTTCATGTTTCATATGAAGGGGAAGAGAATATTTTAAAGTCAAACTTATCATGATTTCAATCTTGGGTGCTACATGTATGATATAGGGGGAAAATATAGAATAGGTCAAGCTTATACGAGTGACTCCTCATATATGAATCATTTATATAGCTCAAGTGAGGTTTCTATCATCGTATATTAAGAAAGAGAAGAAGAAGAGAGAACATGTATTTTGAGTATCTTTTACACAAATCATCATACTCTCATAACTAGAGTTCATATATTACCTCAATTACAACTAATGATGAGATTCACAAAATATGTCACTCCAACTAGGACCTAACTCAGCCAAAGGATTGACTTTATCATATGGGTCATCTACCCATCCTTTTCTTTTACCCAATTCTCGCATATAGATTTGAATCATGCATAAGGACTCAACTCAACACTCAAGAGTAATCTATTGTAGGACACATTTTTTTAACACATATCTCATATATTGGAGGTTAGGTCCTATGACCTTCTCCCTGTGGGTCTTACTCTCTCTAGAGTTCACCACATATCTCATCCTACCACTAGACATCCTCCTTGTATAAGAGCTTGAGGCTCATGTATACTCATCTATATTTTAACTTAGCTTATCTTAAGTAGGAAAAAAAGGGAATGTACTTTCATCATCAAGACTTACCATAGATCCTCTAAGAGTGGATTCAGCTCATATACAACTCAAATCTTAATAAGGAACTTATGCCATCATAGATCAACTTAGATAAAATTCTATATACTTATTTCCTTCATCTTTCTTTTGTCTGTCTATGCATCACATAACCTTATGAGGCTCTAGACGTCTAATATAGATATATTCTCTCTTCTAGACCGATGTCACTCCCTTTCACTTAGATTGCATGAACACCCACTACTCTCCTATGTGATGGATACATTTTTATATTTACATATATTTAATAAAATATTATATAGTTTTTCTCTGAGAAAGAAGACGTTAGAGAAAACTGTCGAGGCTCGAGCCAATTGGAAAACAAAACCAAATAAGCAAAATCGAGTATCCAACACACAGTAGATAGTTTGGTGACATGTAACCTAGTGAAATGGTGAGAACATGGTACAGACTAGTGTAGCTACCCAATACATATGAGCTCTATATGCAAAGGGTTTCAGACACTTGGCTAAACCTAGTTCTCGAACATCTAGGTTCTAACCTAGAGGCTAAGTCAAACCTAATCCTTATTCAACAACTCACTAAGTTTCTAGTATTTAAAGTGAAAGGTGAAATTTGGTTTTTATGTTTTATGGTGAGCAATTGTTAGGTGTAGCTATTGTTCATGCTCTGATACCAACTGTAACGTCCCTAGATTTTCACCATCTCAAAACCCCATGGAGATGAGAAGACAAAATCCAAAAGCGTTAGTAATTATATCAGAGAGCAATGTAGAAGCATAATTCTCATACATGAGCATACAACCATAACATTTCTCAACAATAACACGTATATTTACAACATGAATTAATACATCTTGGATTACATTTACATATTGAAAAAAATAGAAAATTACACCATCTAAACATGTATTCTAACCCAGATCCTAGACAATACGTCTGCTCACATCCCATCCTTTTATCCCATGCTATCTCTGAACCTAAAACATACATGAAATAGCAAATCAACATAAAGTTGGTACGTGGTTGAAAGATACTATACTATGCTGGCATATTTAAAATACTTGAAAAAGAAGAAATAAAAATGAAAGCATTATTTAAGGCAGAAAATCAGGTAAACCCAAGTTATTAACCATATTTCAATGGACATGTATTACTATGGTGGACTTAGCACAAACATATATTATTGGGCCCTATCCCCACGTACCTTGTACCATTAGGGATCTCCCCGCGTACCTTGTACCATTAGGGAGGTGCTAGTCAACATTACTACTTTCCCTCTCTAATAGGGAGATTAATGAACCATCAGTAACTACATTCCATTTTCTTTCTTTAGTGTTCTTTTTGTTCAAGGTAGAAATGACAATGCATATAGATGTACATCCAACAAGATATTCAAATACATGCAAGCAATTACTCATAACTATCATCCAACAAAAACTAGTCTTATACTTATATTCACATACCTGAGTTCAGATATTCCTCACATATCCATGATGATCTAGATAAACTGGTCAGCACCTGATTTAAAGAAATTAATCATCATTAATATAGGTACACCATATTCATAGTATTTTAGGTCCAAATTAGGGTTTAGGCCAACCTTGGTTCAAACTAATCTAAACTTGTATTTGGTATTTTTCTACTGACTAGGGTGTCATTTAAGAGGTCTGGTCCAATTTTGTAATTTTTTGATGCTTAGTTTATTTTCTAGAATTAATATGAGGCTAAAAGAATCTAGTTATGCATTAATAGGAAAAGACTTGATATTCTGAAATTGTAACTTTATCAGAGTGCATATTTGGTTGCCACATGATATTAGGTTCATAACTAATTTTCTCATATTTCATCTACATCATTGTCTAATTATTCTAATTATACAAAGCTCATAAAGGAGTATTATATATTAAACTAAATATCACCAACAAATATGTTTTTAAAGTCTGATCTAGATGTTTCATAAGAAAGAGGACATTTTTATGAGTGCAGGGGTAGTTTTGGGTAATTATTGGCCATGGGAGCTATTTTTAAAGGTTTATACAAGATCTCAATTTTCTCTGAAAACAAAGAAATGAGTTACCTTTCATGAAATTCGATAGCTGTTGGATCTCGCGTATAGGATCTGGATGACCGCCAAGTCTTGGCAACTGGCCCTCTATTTACATCTTTACAGAGTTGGTCCGGTTCAGGGGTAGCTAGGCTGTATTGGCCCAGGTTCAAAAGCCTCCCTCGAGCCCTCTCTCCTGCATCGCGATGGGAGGACCTCCATCCCCGATTCGCTGGGCGTCGCTATTCATCCAGCACTTCGACGAGCAATGCAGTGGGGCTGATGGGCTTGAAGGTTGGGCTCTGATGATCTACATTGTCGATTCCAAGTTTGACAAGGTGGTCCACCCCGATCCTCATCTAGATGAGCAGACTTTCAAAGCTCCATGACGACATCCTACTTGGAGCCCTAGCAAGGAGGTCGATCCTGGTTCAAGTTCTACTGCTGTGAAGGAAGTTCCTTCTCATCGCCTAGCAATATTGGATTCGCCATCGCTGTAAAGAGGCCCTTGGTCACCTATGTGGTCCTTCAAACCCTACTCTGGTTGGAGGCCATGGCACCACCATCGTGCCATCAGGGTGAGCTTTGTCACATAGAAGGTGAGGTCGAAGGTCAAGGGGGGTGTGATGGGAACCAATCTCCTACAACCTAAACTCCAAAATTCCCTATTACAGCATCGCATACAGTCCTTCTGCTCCAGGAGCAGCGTTGCGAGGTGCCAGAAAAAGGGGTCGTCTTCACTTCTTTTGAGTTCATTGGTAGATCTAAGGATGTTCCAAGGAATCTCCTTCGAGGTGGGGGAAAAGAGCTCCAAGGAACTGCTACTTGTCCACCATGACAAAAAAGGTCCATGACAAAGGGGGTTTCCTGCATGACTCATTCCCTCATTCTAGATAACAACCGAGGATGTTTGTGGCATTCCTCTGAAGGTGGTGATGGTTGCAGATCAAAAAGAGAGGGCATGATGATATGCTCGCCAGCTCCATCTTTGTCAGTAATGCACATGGGTTCTGAAGAAAGGAGAAGACTCACCATCCGACCTCAAACACCCATCAAGGGACTGCTTAAGTTGACGATGATGGCCATAATCTTGAAAAAGATTCTCCCTATTGCTTCCTTCCTCAAACTCTTACCCCGGAAGAGGTCTTCCACCAAAAGGACAGATGTAAGAGGTGGAGGTCTTGATATTCCTTAAATTTCCACGAAATGACCCCCAACAAAATCTAGTCAATAGCTCCTATCATTTCAGATCTCACAATTATATTGGAATCGTGTCCAGTTTGCGATTGAATGGGTAAAGGAGGTCTTGTTTTTGATAGAATTGATCTTATTCTTCTCCACATTCTTTTCGGAGGTTGAGGGCAATGAGTTTACTGCTAGATTAGTTTCTTTTCTTTCAAAAGGATAGGGTTACATATAGTGTAGTGGATCTGTGGGTGATTGATTGCGTGAAGGGTTATAGCTTGCTACCAAAGTCGAATACATTCAAGGAATAATTATCATTCAATTACTTTCAATTATCTCTCAGAAACCTTTGTATATCCTTGCACAAACCTTCGATTCAAATGAATTATGAATCATTGGTTCCCCATCATACAAAACTCCTTATCTGGACACAAAATGCTATCATTTGGTCATATAACTTGATTCCTCAAATAATCATAAATAAGTGTATGGGCCTTATATAAAAAAAATCAATTAATATGCAAATCTTGATCAAATAAATCTCAAACGACTTTATATGAGCCTCATAACCCTAGGTTTTATCAATTGAACCCTTGAGCCATAGCAACTACTCAATAAACCTCTTGGTCTCATAAGTACACAAATAATTTAATCAAACCCATGCATTCTAATAATCAATTGGGTATCGTAATCCTAAAATTTGGGTCATCACATTCATTCCACCTTATATGGGATTTCATCCTCGAAATTCAACTAATCTCATCCTTAAGAGGCTATTTAGGAGTTCAACATCATATACATCATCATTGCTTAGGTTCTAAGACCACCATAGTTGCATGCACTCTAAGTTGTCATCTTAGGGTCTAGAGATTCTTGGGTGTGTCCACCCCACCTTATATATGTGGAAGCATCACTTAATGTCTTAGCCATAACATGACATTATGATATCTTAGGGTTACATCACCACTAAGGGTACATGTTTTGTTCATACTTTTAATGTTTAGGAGGAATTCATTTATATGCTATGATATTCAGATCGTTCAAATCTAACATCATTAATATGTTTTATGATCAACATCTTACAATGATTTCAGCATTAGAGGAGATGTATCTTCATCCTTGATATTATGATTTTTCTACATCAGAAGGGCTTACGTAACATGCTTGACCATTAGGGTTTCACCCTATGGTGTGATATTCATACTCAACTTAGAAGCATACATGGAGAAGGATCAAAGTTACAAACTATATTTCTGATCATATATCCTATGATCCAAAATTATCTTTATGTCAAGTTCATGAGTTCAACTTTTTATGTCTTGCATGTATTATGTGAAGGAAAAAAAAAGAGAATATACTAAGTTTATCCCATGATCTCAGCATCATATCTTTCATGTTTCATATGAAGGGGAAGAGAATATTTTAAAGTCAAACTTATCATGATTTCAATCTTGGGCGCTACATGTATGATGTAGGGGGAAAATATAGAATAGGTCAAGCTTATACGAGTGACTTCTCATATATGAATCATTTATATAGCTCAAGTGAGGTTTCTGTCATCGTATATTAAGAAAGAGAAGAAGAAGAGAGAACATGTATTTTGAGTATCTTTTACACAAATCATCATACTCTCATAACTAGAGTTCATATATTACCTCACTTACAACTAATGATGAGATTCACAAAATATGTCACTCCAAGTAGGAACTAACTCAGCCAAAGGATTGACTTTATCATATGGGTCATCTACCCATCCTTTTCTTTTACCCAATTCTCTCATATAGATTTGAATCATGCATAAGGACTCAATTCAACACTCAAGAGTAATCTATTGTAGGACACATTTTTTTAACACATATCTCATATATTGGAGGTTAGGTCCTATGACCTTCTCCCTGTGAGTCTTACTCTCTCTAGAGTTCACCACATATCTCATCCTACCACTAGACAACCTCCTTGTATAAGAGCTTGAGGCTCATGTATACTCATCTATATTTTAACTTATCTTATCTTAAGTAGGAAAAAAAGGGAATGTACTTTCATCATCAAGACTTAGCATAGATCCTCTAAGAGTGGATTCGGCTCATATACAACTCAAATCTTAATAAGGAACTTATGCCATCATAGATCAACTTAGATAATATTCTATATACTTATTTCCTTCATCTTTGTTTTGTCTGTCTATGTATCACATAACCTTATGAGGCTCTAGACGTCTAATATAGATATATTATCTCTTCTAGACCGATGTCACTCCCTTTCACTTAGCTTGCATGAACACCCACTACTCTCCTATGTGATGGATACATTTTTATATTTACATATATTTAATAAAATATTATATAGTTTTTCTCTGAGAAAGAAGACGTCATAGAAAATTTTCGAGGCTCGAGCCAATTGGAAAACAAAACCAAATAAGCAAAATCGAGTATCCAACACACAATAGATAGTCTGGTGACATGTAACCTAGTGAAATGGTAAGAACATGGTACAGACTAGTGTAGCTACCCAATACATATGAGCTCTATATGCAAAGGGTTTCAGACACTTGCCTAAACCTAGTTCTCGAACATCTAGGTTCTAACCTAGAGGCTAAGTCAAACCTAATCCTTATTCAACAACTCACTAAGTTTATAGTATTTAAAGTGAAAGGTGAAATTTGGTTTTTATGTTTTATGGTGAGCAATTGTTAGGTGTAGCTATTGTTCATGCTCTGATACCAACTGTAACATCCCTAGATTTTCACCATCTCAAAACCCCATGGAGATGAGAAGACAAAATCCAAAAGCGTTAGTAATTATATCAGAGAGCAATGCAGAAGCATAATTCTCATACATGAGCATACAACCATAACATTTCTCAACAATAACATGTATATTTACAACATGAATTAATACATCTTAGATTACATTTACATATTGAAAAAAATAGAAAATTACACCATCTAAACATGTATTCTAACCAGGATCCTAGACAATACGTAAACCTGTACAACTGCTCACATCCCATCCTTTTATCCCATGCTATCTCTGAACCTAAATCATACGTGAAACAGCAAATCAACATAAAGTTGGTACGTGGTTGAAAGATACTATACTATGCTGGCATATTTAAAATACTTGAAAAAGAAGAAATAAAAATGAAAGCATTATTTAAGGAAGAAAATCAGGTAAACCCAAGTTATTAACCATATTTCAATGGACATGTATTACTATGGTGGACTTAGCACAAACATATATTATTGGGCCCTATCCCCACGTACCTTGTACCATTAGGGATCTCCCCGCGTACCTTGTACCATTAGGGAGGTGCTAGTCAACATTACTACTTTCCCTCTCTAATAGGGAGATTAATGAACCATCAGTAACTACATTCCATTTTCTTTCTTTAGTGTTCTTATAGTTCAAGGCCGAAATGACAATACATATAGATGTACATCCAACAAGATATTCAAATACATGCAAGCAATTACTCATAATTATCATCCAGCAAAAACTAGTCTTATACTTATATCCACGTACCTGAGTTCAGATATTTCTCACATATCTATGCTCATCTAGATAAACTAGTCAACACCTAATTTAAAGAAATTAATCATCCTTAATATAGGTACACCATATTCTTAGTATTTTAGGTCCAAATTAGGGTTTAGGCCAACCTTGGTTCAAACTGATCTAAACTTGTGTTTGGTATTTTTCTACTGACTAGGGTGTCATTTTAGAGGTCTGGTCCAATTTTTGTAATTTTTTGATGCTTAGTTTATTTTCTAGAATTAATATGAGGCTAAAAGCATCTACTTATGCATTAATAGGAAAAGACTTGATATTCTGAAATTGTAACTTTATTAGAGTGCATATTTGGTTGCCACATTATATTAGGTTCATAACTAATTTTCTCATATTTAATCTACTTCATTGTCTAATTATTTTAATTATATGAAGCTCATAAAGGAGTATTATATATTAAACTAAATATCACCAACAAATATGTCTTTAAAGTCTGATCTAGAAGTTTCATAAGAGAGAGGACATTTTTATGAGTGCAGGGGTATTTTTGGGGTAATTATTGGCCATGGGAGTTATTTTTAAAGGTTTATACAAGATCTCAATTTTCTCTGAAAACAAAGAAATGAGTTACCTTTCATGAAATTCGATAGTCGTTGGATCTCGCGTCTAGGATCTGGATGATCGCCAAGTCTTGGTAACTAGCTCTCTCTTTTCATCTTTACAGAGTCAGTCCGGTTCAGAGGTAACTCGGCTGTATTGGCCCAGGTTCATAAGCCTCCCTCAGGCCCTCTCTCCTGCATCGCGACGGGAGGACCTCCGTCCCCGATTCGCTGGGCATCGCTATTCGTCCAGCACTCCGGTGAGCGATGCAGTGGGGTCAGCAGGCTTGAAGGTTGGGCACTGATGATCTACATCGTCGATTCCAAGTTTGATAAGGTGCTCCACGCTGATCCTCATCTGGATGAGCAAACTTTCAAAGCTCCATGACAACATACTGCTTGGAGCCCTAGCGAGGAGGTAGATCCTTGTTCAAGTTTTACCGCTGTGAAGGAAATTCCTTCTCATCGCCCATCAAGACTGGATTCGCCATCGCTGTGAAGAGGCCCTTGGTCACCTATGTGGTCCTTCAAACCCTATTCTGGTTGGAGGCCATGGCACCACCGTCGTGCCTTCAGGGTGAGCTTTGGCACATAGAAGGAGAGGTCAAAGGTCAAGGGAGTGTGATGGGAACCGAGCTCCCACAACCTAAACTCCAGAATTCCCTGTTACAGCATCGCCGACAGTCCTTCTACTCTACGAGCAGCATTGTGAGGTTCCAGAAAAAGGGGTCATCTTCACTTCTTTTGAGTTCATTGGTAGATCTAAGGATGTTCTAAGAAATCTCCTCCGAGGTGGGGGAAAAGAGCTCCAAGGAACTGCTACTTGTCCACCATGATAGAAAAGGTCCACGACAGAGGGGGTTTCCTGCACGAGTCATTCCCTCATTCTAGACGACAACTGAGGATGTTTGTGGCATGCCTCTGAAGGTGGTGATGGTTGCATATTAAAATGAGAGGGCACGACGAAATGCTCCCCAACTCCATCTTCCTCAAACTCTTACCCCAGAAGAGGTCTGCTACTAAAAGGACAGATGTAAGAGGTGGAGGTCTTGATATTCCATAAATCTCCATGAAATGACCCCCAACAGAATCCAGTCAATCACTCCTATCATGTCAGATCTAACAATTGTATTGGAATCATGCCCAGTTTGCGATTGAATGGGTAAACAAGGTCTTTTTTTGATAGAATTGATCTTATTCTTCTCCCCATTCTTTTCGGTGGTTGAGGGCAATGAGTTTACTGCTAGATTAGTTTTTTTTTCCAAAAGGATAGGATTACATACAGTCAAGTGGATCTGTGGGTGATGGATTGTGTGAAGGGTGATAACTTTCTACCAAAGTCGGATACATTCAAAGAATAATTATCATTCAATTACTTTGAATTATCTCTCACAAACCTTTCTATATCCTAGCACAAACCTTCAATTCAAATGGATTATGAATCATGGGTTCCCCATCATACAAAACTCTGTATTTGGACACAAAATTCTAACATTTGGTCATATAAATTGATTCCTCATATAATCATAAATAAGTGTATGTGCCTTATATAAAAAAATCAATTAATATGCAAATCTTGATCAAATAAATCTCAAATGACTTTATATGATCCTCATAACCCTAGGTTTCATCAATTGAACCCTTGAGCCATAGCAGCTACTCAATAAACCTCTTGGTCTCATAAGTACACAAATCATTTAATCAAACCCATGCAACCTATTTGAACACAATTAATGTTCTAATCATCAATTGGGTATCATAATCCTAAAATTGGGGTCATCACAAGGACTCCATGTGTATGAAAAAGGTTTGGACCTTGGTCGATCCACCTAAAGGGGTAAACCCCATAGGGTGCAAATGTGTCTTTAGGGAAAAGACTGACATGGATGGTAATGTACAAACCCACAAATATCAAGTGGTAAAAAAGTTTTCAAACAAGTTGAAGATTTTTAGTATGATGAAACGTTTTTACCATTTTCCATGGGTAAATCCATTAGAGCCATGTTTCTCATTGCAGCTTATCATGACTATGAGATTTAGAAAATGGACGGAAAAACTACTTTCCATAATGAGAATCTTCAAGAGGATGTACTTGACACAGGTTGAAAGTTTAATTACTCGAAATGAATCCAGTAAGGTCTATAGATAAAAAGGACAATCTATGGATTGAAGAAAACATATAGGATATGCATCTTTGTTTTGATGAGACTATTGAATAGTTTGACTTGTTCATAATGAATTTGCACCTTATGTTTACAAGATGGTTAGTGGGTCATAATTTTATTTCTTTTATTTTATGTAGATGACATAATAATGATGAAATGACATACATACTGTGAAGTTGGTTAAAACCAGGTTGGACAATACCTTCTCCATGAAGGACTTAGGTGAAACATTCAATATACTAGGAGTCAAGATTTATAGATATAGATCTAGAAGGCATGTTGTCCTAAGTCATAATACATACATTGAAGAAGTGCTTCAAAGGTTTATCGTGCATGACTATAAGATAGGAAACTTGCCCATATTACATGGAATCAGTCTCTCTAAATCTAGTGTCCCAACTCTTTGAAAATGTGGATACACATGACTAAGATTCCATATGCCTCAATAATTGGATCTATTATGTTTGAAATGTTATGTACATTCCCACATGTCTCTTATGCTTTGAGCATGATGAGAAGGTACAAGTCAGGTCTTGGTGATAATCACTAGATAGATGTAAAAAACATCTTTAAGTACTTGAGAAAAACAAAAGATGAATACATGATTTATGTTAGTGAGTAAGTTGGTTGTAAAAGTTTATATTAATGCAAGATTCCAGACGGACAAGGATAATTAGTGATCATAGTGAAGATTTTTGTCTTTCCTAAATGAGTGATCTATAAGCTAGATGTAACATACCAGTCACTAGGTTGACTAGCTTTTCTAGCCCCTTCTTGAGTGTCACTAGTACCTAGATTCTTTTTCTTAGATTAGTGTAAAATAGTATAAATGTGACTGTAAATTCATAATAAACAGATAAATGTTCTTTTGTATGAGATTTTAGGATTGATTAAGTAAGTGAAATTTAGTGGGGGTTACATAAAAAATACACAATTTAAAAATACTTCTCTTCGACTTAGACATCCTTGCAGGATTAGTGAGAGAAGGAAAATAGTAAAATATGAAATTGTATAATAGTTGGATAACAAAGGAAAAATATGCATTAATCAGGTACTAAACATAAAAGTTATGGAATATAACATCAAACATTTTTAAATTGTGAAATTGAGGATAAACTCGTACTCATCATGACCTATTTAGTATACCAACCAATTTTCAAGTCAATAGGTTGTTGAATGATCCTCCAATTAAATTTAGAAAAGAACCATATAATAAAATCTAAGTCTGTTCATAAATTAGTTATCATAATTGATACACCCCTAAATTCAGTTTTATTTCTTGTAACTTCTGGGTAGTCCTCTTTGTCACACTGTTTCTTTTCCTCACGACGACTAAGATGAAATCCTTATAACTACCAAGCATTTCCATCCTTCCTCGATCTCCCTTCCATCCATTTTCCTATCCTCTTCTTTCTCTCCTATATCTAGCACTCCTTTCCCACTCCCTCTTGTGCTCAAAGAAACCCTAGTTATAGCCACCTTCATCATCGTGTTCCCTAAAGCCTGGCATGAAGCTGTCACCTGCAAGTCCCTAAATTGTAAAGGTTTCCGGTGATGAAGGAGAACAAATCACCCTTCTCTAGCATGGTCATTCCTACCACGATGATAAGAACTAGCTTCCTCTCTTTCCACCTCTGTGACTGTGGACCTATTAGAGGAAACTACCGCCTAGGAAAAGTAGCAGCTGTCATCGGGGCCAGTGAACGCCATGGGTCTCGAGACCTCAGAGATCTGCATCTTTGACAAATATCAAGTAGCATTGTGATCCTCTCTAGAGATTGCAAGTCCTCCATGATCAGAACCCATCCTCTGTATCAGCCCCACCACCACCATGTCCTCCTCGACAAAATACTAGCCATCATCTCAACCATCCTCTTCCTTCTAAAACAACTTCCTCCCATCACCATGATAGAAGCAACATGCAAACTAAAAACATGTTCTATGACATCTCCAATGAATCACCACCAGCTCCTCCTCTACATCATCAGTCTCCTACTGCCTATGCTACCATATTTGACCACCGACACCATTGACGACCTACAACATTGCAGACCTGCAGACTGCAGCGTGCAAATCGTTGCCCTTGGTTTGATTCTCGTCAACTTCCTCCTTCCTTCCTACACTGAATTGCTCCACTATCGCCAACTCAGAGTGGTCGAAAGAAGAGTGCCTCTCCACCAGAATCCATGAGGTTCCCTCCTTTCATCCCAAGAAGCACCATCTGCCTGCAATTCAAGCAAGCAACACCCGGACAACCTTCTTCTTCAGTCTTGCCTCAACCTAGCCGTGCTCAACTATTTCTTCCCCCTCATACACCTAGATCTCCTCATGTTCATGATTTTTGGGACAATCACCTTCATCTACAACAAGTGAAGATCTACAATCTGAATCACCTAATTCTCAGAGATCCAACACAACCTACGATCCTTGCAAACTTAGAAGCAATCTACTGACTAGTGGCATACTTCATCGATTAGTTGAGGAGGCAGCTACAAGGTCAAATGACAAATCTTCCTTTAATGCATATCAATTTGATCCTAAGAAAGTTGGCAGAGTATGCGGAGTTACATTGTTGTTGTAATCACCTCAAACAACTAAATTGTGGGTACCACCTCTACTCATAATTTAGAGGGTCACTTTGATCAAGGTAAGACAATCCATTCTTTTTAACATTTAATCAATGACTCTTGGGTATTCCTATATAGTGATATACTTAAAAACAAAAATGATCACATAATTATTTAGGAAGATTTAATTGGTTAAGTCTATTCCAATAGACATCTAGACATTATTAATTGACTTACTATTTCATAGTAGTATATACATCATGGTTTATGCATGTTAACAACTAGTAACTTATATGAACTGTGATTAGGATAGTAAACACATGGATTGATAAATTAACTTAGTATCTTTCATATGGGTATTTGTTTACATATATGTATGATAGTTAATAAAGGGTTAATCTGGGATCATAATTTCAGTGGTTTTTATAAGGAGACTTGATATGATCTCATTCCTTTCTATATCATACATTCCCTAGAAACAATACATTGGTATATATATGTATTTGATGAGGATTATAAATCACATGGACCTAGAATACACACATATCTAGTTTGGTGGGTTCTTAACAAAAATAAACATGAAATATGAATAATAATATATTATTAAAAACATAAGTATGAGTTACATTGAAATCCATATGTTATGTAGAAAAAGAGGGTAAGATGGTGACTTTGATTAAAATAGTTATCAGGGAAATAACCTCAATTATGAATTATTGATATTGACAAAGAATAAAGTGATATGTCAACTGATAACCTTAGGTTGCAACAACATGCACATCAAGTATCCCCAAACCCTAAATCAACATTAGATAACCAAAAACTAGGTTTAGATATACTTCCGATTTTGAACTAGTGAACGTGGACTGAGGTGTGTAATAAATATTTTAGGTCGAGAAGGACAATGATCAATGTTATATCTAGAGCTAGGGTTAGTCATGAAGACCAGGTATGTACTCCTCACCATTTTTAAATAGGAATTTATAGTGCTAAATTTTCCCATAATGAGGCAATTCTTTGAAATTCTTACTCTTTTGTTCCACTTGTTGACATATACATTTCTTCTGAGATTATTATTTATAGGTTGAATTGGGTCAATGACCCCACATGATATTGTGCTTGTAATATGACACATATGTCTGACGAGTAATACATCTTGCCACTATTAATATGCATGATAGATCATTTGACTAGATAACTATTGTAGACGCTTATGTGTAACCATTAGGGTGTTCTTTTCTACCCGGGGTGTGCTTTTCTAACCTTATATAAAGAGGCATGCTTTTCTTCATGTGGGTGTGCTTTTCTACCAAAAATATATTTAGGCCAATGATTTAATGGTGTCTTGGCCCTACTATAGTTATTTCAGACCAATATATCTCGTGCAAATAATTGTTATAATGTGATTATTGATGGTGGCAAGGTTTGTTGTTTACTGGAATACATATACTTTCTCAATCTTTTGGAATTTTTTTCTTTTGTTACTTCTCATTGAAACACACCTAGCTTTAATAGCCCTTTTTTTATGGGAACATCTTACTTTACTTTTTAATGCCCTAGTTAATCTTCTAATGTATAGACTCACCTTTTATGTACCACTCTTTGGGTGAGAAAGTTTTGCACGTTGAAACATTTTGTAACTTTGTAAATAGTTATGTTTTCTACTGCTTAAAAATTTAATGGCTCATTTTCATATCATTGAGTGGGCAATACTATTGGGTCCCACACCTTACACTAGAAGAGTTTCAAGCAAGAGAAGTTGTATCCTACTATTTGATTCTATCATAAAGGATGAGTATATTGTTGCATCCTACGCAGTAGAGGGAGTTGTATTAATAAAAAAATTAATTACTAGTTTTTGGATGGTTCCAACCATTGAAGACACATCTGAACTATACAATGACAACAATTGAGCCATTTCACAAGATAATGAACCAAGATCACATTGGCATTTCAATCACATACTTAGGATGTACCATCTCATACAAGAGATTTTTTAATTAGGAGATGTTAAGATTTACAGAGTACCCACTGAAAGCAACATTGTTGATCCCTAGAAAAATACACTTTCATAGAAGCAACATGATGGTTATGTTATATTACTTGAAATTAGATTCATGTGTGGCTGACTCATTCAAGTGGGAGACTATAGGTTATATGCCTTTAGATTCATCATATCATGATTGTAAATGATATTTTGCATACATTTTGATTATTAATAATAGGAAATTCCAATTATTATGCTTATTTTAGTGTTGAGATAGTGAATAAACCAAATAGTGTCCTAAGAATGTTTTGACTCAGTTATATATTGTTTAGATTGATGACCTGAACATGAAATCATATGTATACTTACAGTGATTATTCTTGTTATGTCCATAGTCAGTTATCATTATGGATATTATCTGACAAAAATGATATATAAGACTAGCTTGCATGGTGAGTAATGACTATGCCTCTTTACTCATGAGATTAGATATCTACTGAGATACATGATACTTGTTGGAGAACAAGTTGTACTATATACACACAACTTAAAATGACACATGTACGCCATGTAATGACATGTCTTTGTCATATCTTAATGTGACATTGGTCACTATGATTCTTAGACCTCAAGGCACTACAACACATGTTTTTATGTGTACTTTGACCATTATCCCAACATGCTTTGAACAAGGCTTTGGCAAAAAGGTAGTGTTGGGTCCACTGTGACACTTGTGGATTATGATGAATGATGTATATGGAATTTGTCCATACTTTGGAGTGATATCTTGGACATTTGATAAGAGAGAATGTGTCAATGCTTATGTGAGTCAATATATGATGTTGAGCTCACAATATCTTGAGTAGTCTTCTCTAGTTCAAGGAACATAGTTTGAATGATAGGAGGATAAAAATTTGAAGCCTTGGTTTCAATCTGGATACTGTGACAAAGGGATTATATGGTATGGTAACATTGTTCTCCAACTTTCTTCTATTGGGTGGAAATGATGTGCTCCTTGACACAAATATTTTCTTGTGAGTTTTTGAACATCATTACCCATGTAATTCAGAACCTACAAATGAGATGTATAAGGATACACATGGGAATTTAATTTTGCAATCAAACATATCAGTAGAATGGTTCTAAATCATGACCAATTTGATTTCTTGCCCTAACAAGTGAATGGAATGCCCATTCGACTGACTAGATTGGTTGGGTCAATGGATAAAATTATTGCCAATTGGCTAACTCACTTAGTGAGCTAGGCGACTCGAATCGAATAGAGAATTTTTTAGTTTGGAAACCAATTCAGATTCGGATTTGCAGTGACCATGTCGGTCATTTACGAGTCCTAGTACGCCAATTAGGAGTCCTAGTAAGCCAACTAAAATTCAATAAGGAAGGTTTCCATTTGGAAATTAAGTCAGACCTACATCTAGACTGAACCATTTTGTCAATTGAAAACCCAAGTCGGTAGATTGGCGGGATCTTATCTTTTAGAATTGAAATGATTTTTTAGATTGTAATTAGGAAAGGCATTTAAGTTATGATATTCCAAGCTCATGTCTCTTCTATACAAAGTTAATATGTCACAAAGGGTGTGATACACATCACACACAACTGTAAGACAAGTTGGTTGTCATATATATTTTTCTTTAAGAGAGAGGAAGTTTCCCTAAGGATGACTGCTCAAGATAGGAGAAGAAAGGGAGTTTTAGACAACTAGCACATTGAAAACTGATATTCTTCTTTCACTTGGTGGCCAAGGTGGTGCACTACATTCTCTATCATCCATTTTGATGAATTAGAAGCTAAGGAACACATGTAGAGACATGTATAAGTTATTCCACAGAATGACAACAAGGTGTTGCAAGGAAGAAAACTACATAACAACTTGGTTGACAATCTAGATTTTTTAATAGGTCATCCATATTTCTTGGTGGTAGATATGGATATAGATCTGAAATTTTGGGTTACTCAACAATAAAAATGTGTCTATTTGTTAGACAAATAGTGTGAAAAAAAGTATATTCTTTATACTTTCTACACATTCTCTTCACCAACATTTTATAGGTACGATAAATCCAATGGATAGGGTAAAATGGGAAGGATATTTTTTTCTATTCCTCTATGCCCCTTCCCAAAAATCCTATAAGGATAATCTTGTTGATCGACCTTCTTATTCATGAACATTGTACATGATGATGAGATATTGTTATATTTGGTTTGTCCTATGTGAATGAGGGTGAGAGTTGTGTTGATATTGTATATTCTAAAATCTAAGAGCAGGTGAAGAGATAAATATTTCACATATTTGTTGTCTCTACATAAAGTAATTCTCCTTAAAGGAAACAAGATTCCAATCTATGCATATGAAGAAAAGAAAATATTATTCCCAATTGGAATAGACTCTAAGAAGGTACATGCATGTCAGAATAACTATGTAACTTCAGAATGAATATATCAATTTGCAAAAAGTCCAAAATGTGTTACATCATGGTACAAAATAAAGACTTCAAGTAGACCAATAACAATTCTTTTTAATAGACCTTATGGTATTGACCTATAAACCATGGTTTCAATGCTTATCTGCTAATTCTTAAGTTGTTCAATATCTATCCAAGCATGTAGAGCTAAAGGCAAACAATGATGGGTCATATTACATGCATCTTACTCACCACAATGATAGAAAATTGTTTCATTCTACCTACTTGGTGAAGAAGTAAAGAGTTTAATACAAGGATTTTGCATTGGTGGGATGCATCCATATGATACACTAAGTAGTCAACATAGCAATTGCATGTTATCATTGTTACATACAATTTTATTCCTTGGTTGTGTATGAAGAATAAGTACATCATGGTGACAATGTTGATTTTAGGTCCCAAGAAATCTGGTAATGATGTTGATATTTTCCTTCAGTATATGATTGAAGACTTAATGGAACTGTGGCAAGAAGGTATTATAACTTATGATGCTCTACATGAACATAATTTTATGAACATAATTTTAATTTTTGTGCTATATTTCTTTGCACAATTTTTGACTTTTTAGAGGAATATGTGTGGATATATTGTAAGAGGATCCTGAAGCATGTCTTATATGTGTGAAAAACACCGAATCATTATGATGAATATAGAGTAGAAAGACCATATATATTTGTCACTGAATATTTCTCCCACCGTTGCATCCTTTTTTAAGGTATCATAAAAATATTTAATGGATCAATTGAGAAATGAGGTGCCCCAAAACGTATATCAAGGAAGAATATATATGAAATATTGAAGGGAATGTATATATATTTGATATGTAACTGTATTACTCTAGTCCGTAATAAATACTTACAAAATAATAGGTCAATATTATGATCTTCCTTGTTGGAGTTCTTTGATAATTAGGCATTGCATTGATGTCATACATAATGACAAAGGTAGGTGACATTTTTAATGGTTCACACTTTCGAATATACAAGAAAAGTCTTAAAGATGGCAATAAATTCATAATGGATATACTAGAAATGGGTATAAGCAAAGAATTATTAGTATATATGAGTGATTTTCACTTATATTTACCTCTTACTTATTATACTTTGTATAGATAGAAGAAAAAAATAGTTATGAGTTCTTGTGCATGGTTAGATATAGTAATGATGCTATTAGATATTTGAAAATTCATTTAAATGGAAGATTGAAAGAAGATAGGTTTTAGATCTCAAGATAATCACATCCAACACAAACAATTTATCATGTTTCTATACTATATATACTACTGAAACATATAATGTTTGCATTTAGAAAGCTTTGTTTCTTGTTAAACAAAATATGCAACACATGAATAAATTCCTACAATCTTAACATGATTCAACAAAAAATTATTGTTACCTTGTGCCAGCTTGAGATGGAATTTTGACCTTCATTTTTTGATATCATAGTCCATCTGGTTGTCTACTTGACCAGGGAGGTGAAGACATTACGTCTTATTTTAAATCTAACTTTTTGAATGAGATGTGAGTTGGTGATCAATCCAAACGATGAGTATATTAATCAAATAAGAAAATGTATGAATCTACATTTTTTAATTCTAGAGGTGTGTGTTTCATCTACTTATGCATATATCATTAACAAAACATATTTATGAATCTACAATTTAATATGTTGAATATGTGTGTTTCTTGCACGAATGGTTATATTATTAGTCAAGCATGTTTCTAAACTATGTAATGCAATATTATATGTTCATATATCACTGTGTTACTTATATGTGATATCACTATGACATAGTCTTTATAGAATGGTTTCATAGGAGGAGATCTCTAAACTAGAGTACCTAGATGATGAAGTGGCCTCTGGAAGTACTAATGTATCTACATTGCATAATAGAACGTCCTCAAAATCAGAAACTTGTAGAGGATTAAGGCCAAAGGGAAGAAGATGACTGCTAAATTTGATGATGCCCTAAAACCTATTGGGGACAATGCTAGCACTTTTAGACACTAAGTAGGGGTCAATATGCATAATAATATGAAAATGGATATAGAATCCTGGCATAAATTTGATGCTTTCACGAAATACCTCCTACAAAAGGATATATCTACTAGTTTTATGACTTTATACTAAATTTTCAAATTCCACATATTGCTTCCATTGTCAAATTCTTATAACAGGGTAACTAGTTTCAAGTAATGCATGCAACAAAATTCATTGGGAAAAGGTAATTCAATAATGTTGCAAGACATATATGGTTTTTAAGACTGATATCACCAAATATTAGGTAACTAATGCAAATAAAAATAAGAATGTCACAGAGAAATACACTTTTACTAACCCTAAGGCATGGAAGAAATTTCTTATATGTTGGAATTAGATGAGTGCAAGGTATCAAGTATCATATATATAGGATGCCTTATCTTATTACACGTTAGAAAGCTTAAAAAATCCAAGAGTTCATTTAATATATCATCTCCTTTAAAATAATCAAAACATCCATGAGGCTCATAATCAAAGCTGCATAAATAATATAAACAACGATTTGTTGATTCTCAATGGTTGCCTTATGATCCCAAAACAAGAAAAAAATGGCTTCATTAGGAAAGGATCCATAACCACAAATCTGGTTCTACATTCACCTTATATGAGGTGTGGGATGATGCCCCAACAACATGATCAGAAGAAATATCTAAACCCACCAATAAAGGATGTGAAACAAAATATGAAGAAGTTCGATCATCACATATCATGCTTATTTACTTTCTAGTAATTACCTTTCAATGAATAGATGCATTTATTGGGACTAGAAGGATATCCATGAGAAAAGAAAAGAAGGAAAGTTCATCCCTCGGGGCCAAATAGATTAATTGACAATTTCTCTTGGTACTCAAGATCAACCTAGTCATGTCAGAGATGTAGGAATTGATCTGGGACTAGGATCTTATTTTGGCTCCTCCCTATGGAGGAACATGTCTGCTAAAGGGGATAAATCCATTCTATCACATGAGGAAGTAGAAGATTTAATACAATGGAGGATATAGAAGCACCGAATATATATAGATTTTACCCTTCTCATCTTCTTTCTAAAATTGAATATGTAGTATGACACTCTAATGATGAGGTACGAGGTAATGTTTGTACTCAAGGCACCAAAGGCCACAAGAGTACTCCCAACAACTTTCCAAACTTACTAAATGAAATTTTTTTAGTGGTATAATACTATGGCAATTTGAAACATATGTTATGTTATTGGTATAATACTATAACAATGGCATATGAGAACAAAATTATGAGTTGTATTTGCAAATAATAAGTATGAGGTTGTTGTAGAGGGTAGGGTATATCACTTCCTCAGTGGGACATTACATTGCACACCATCCTATGACGACATCCATCATATATCTATCATACATGTCTATGATGGAATGGGAGACACACCACTATAGATATGTCATAGTGAACACATTAGAGTAGGAGAAATAGAAGGAAGTATAATCAGAAGGTCCAAACCCCTATTTTTTGTGATAAAGTTCATTGAGAATTCTTGTTACATTCACATTTGTGATAAAATTTTATGAATTTTATTATATGAAAAAATATAATAGATGTAAAAATACAATATTTAAGCATCTATATATTTTCCTATAAAGCCTAGTGAACCATATATATTTCCATAAACCCTATTTGGCAATGAATGGTATAAATGAAAAATCATATGTCAACTATTAGAAAATCAAACAGAAGGATTGAATATGGTTATCAAAAATATCAAGGTCATCATAGGCCAAACAAATGACATTGGTGTATTCCTTACCGACATTTTGGAGTTGTTTCAGTATAATTGCCAAAATACCTTCATAATTAAAATATTGATATGGTCAAAGATTACCAATACAACAAGTCCTTATGAATATATATCTTCATTTTTTTATATTAAAACTTGCAACTATTTTTACAACTATTTATATGGAGAGGCTTCATATTACAAAATAAGAAATGTGGCATTCCTAATTTTCTTATTTATTAGGATGATGGAAATAGTCTATGATTTTGTAGTAAAACATTTCTCTTAAACATTTTGGATTCTAGAACCATTTAATGTTGATCATCATCCATTATACTATTATATTTGATAAGTAGTAGTTTAACTTATGAATTATAATTGAATATGATACCTATTTTGTTTGCTTTTTCTTTCTCTATAAAAAGTGCTTGTATATGTGGTGTTCATCCCTAGCATCTTGATTGTTTATAAATGTGAGCCGTTAGATAAAGTGTCAAAGGTCACCCACCAAAATGAGCACATATAGAGTAAGTACTAATTTTTAGTTGTCAGCCTGTTATTTAATATGTTTTCATCATAATTTGTCTACTTTGTCAACTATCTAATACATATTACTATAACTACCAAAGCATTTCCCGACGGTAGAGGAAAAATGGCAAAACAATTAATCAATGATTTAGAAAAACATTAAGGAATTTATATTAATCTTAAAATTTGAAGACTTAAATATTATTGATAAGCCTTAAATGTGGGTACAAAAATGGAGACATGTCTAGGTCATCGGACTTTTGTAATTTATGATACCTGAATGTTAAAGACACCAACAACTAGGATATGGTCAAAGTAGTTCGGCGTCGAACACAGGGACTTGGAAGAATAATGCTTTGAAACCCAAGTTTTACTTGTCTAAGCACGTCAAAAAGTCAAAGGATAAGGTTTGTTGAAACAAAAGAATCACGAAGAATTAAATGAAAACCTATCTCCAAAGGGAGTTACCAGTAGGATTAAAGCTTTGGATATTTTGGGTTTTAGCAGTTTTTATGATGGTTTTTGTATATAGGAAACTGAAGAGATAAAACTATCTTTGGGGCATAGCACGAAGGAAGATAACTTAATCGTAACAAGCGGTGGAGGCCTACATCCAACACCTTCTTCTCTCAAAGAAGATGCCAACGAGCCATGCACTAAGTTCCTTCTCTCAAAGGTACCAGGTGTGGGCTCGCGTGGAAGGATAAACCGAGCACAGCTCTAGTTCCGAGCATTCTCGTGTTGGTATGTATGCCTTGAGAGAAAATCATGGGATGATTGGTGGGATACATTGAGATTGATTTGATAAAGATCAAAGGCAAGCTTCCAATTCTTTCTAGTTCAGTCATATGAGATAAATGATAGAACAGATTGAATATCTAGAGAATGATAGTACTCAGTGACGTATGCTTTCAGGTTAAGGACCTAAACGATGAGATCATATAGATGCTAAGAGTATGTACATTCTTAGTATGTCCCTAGTCAGATGTCATTGTGGAAGGTAGATAGACAACAATGACACACACGACTAGATTGTGGTGTTGGTTGATGATAGAATCTCATTATTCATGATATGGAGATATCAAACCAAACACATAGGTAATTGTTAGAGAACAAGTGTACCACATAGACCCACCGTGAGTTTGACACATGGAACCATGACATGGTACTCACATTCAGTTCTCACAGTGATGGTGGTGATTGTGATTCTTTGACCTGAATTCACTACACTCAACACATGTTGTTAGGTACACTTTGACATCATCAAACGCAGTCCTAAAACATGGGTTGTTATAAAGGTGATGATTGGGTGGCTTTGGCACATGGGGCTTTTGAGGGGTGAGTGATAGATATGGGATTTGTCCCACCTGAGGGAGTTTTCTATCCATGGCCACTTGATGAGTAGGATTGAGATAGGCGTGCATGCATGTGTGAAACAGTATGTGATATTGATGTAATACATATCGTTTCCAATCTACTCTGAGATCAAGAAAGTGAATGAACATTGATAGGATGACTGTTCCATAACTCGAGTTCATTTGAGATATCAGTGACAAAGGAATTATACATTCACTATAACACCATTCACAGATTGTAGGATTGAAAGTTGTTCTCCAACTTTCTTTTTCAATTGGGTAGCACTGATGTGTGACTAGGCATTGCTCTGTGATTGTGAAGTCATAAATGTTATGGAGTTTCACTGCCAACGTGAATTGCACCGGCAGGGTCACACACATAGGATTTAACCAAGAAGAGGAGTTTATCCACAAATGATGTTTAGATTGATTACTAAAGGAGATTAGTAGTTCAATTAAACACTCAATCAATTGATAGTTCAATATCATAGTGTTCAAGGTGTTGGACCGATTGATTAGAGTATCGAATTGATTAAAACTACAATTGACTGATTTGCACAGTCTGCTGCCTCAACCGATCGGCTCATGAGATGAACCATTCGGCTTAGGTTGGTGAACCGGTCGGCTCATGTGTTGAGTCGATCAGCTCATGTGCCATGAAATGATTGACTCAATTGTTGAACCGGTCGATTCGTGTGAACAACCGAGATCGTTTGGAAAGTCAGAAGACTATCTTGCAAATAGATTTTGTTTCACTTGTACAAATTCAATTTGGACAAGGATTAATACTTGATTAGTTGGAAACAAATATGAAAGTCAATTTGAGTTGGACTAGGACCATGAACCGATCGGGTCAGACGTGAACCATTCAACTCAGGTGTCCCAATCGATCAGTTCAGGTGTGAACCGATCGACTCAGGTCCCCAACCGATTGGTTAATGCTTGAAATGATCGGTTCAGATGGCACATTTAGTCATTTTGTGGAAAATCTCAAACCCTTCTACTCCTGCTTTAATCCCACATTGCCTGGGGTAGAGAACCCTGACCCATGACCCTCCTATATATATAAGAGTAGTGGGGGCTTCTCAGGAACAACAACTCAGAACACCAGTTGCTCTGCAAAGTTGTCATTCTCTTTGGTTGTGGTAACTGAGAGAGCCCGAGCAAGTGCTACCCGATAAGGGAAGCACAACAAGGGAAAGACAACTACAGAAAGGCAACTAGTTGCAGGAGAGTGTGTCAGTGACTAGTACGCCGATAGGAGGGTGTGACTCCTTCCGATTCCTTGTGGGATAAGGAGATCGGAGTTCCAGGTGGTTCGTATGGACTACTTCATAGGCAGGAGACTTTTGCCGCTCGGAGGACAACTGTCAATCCCGACAGTCCCAGTGAGGCCTGGAGCTGCATAGACACCGTCCAAGACAGGAGGTGAAGACCGCACAAGCTGTGAGGTATCGTCACCGAGCAAGCCTCGAGACAAGTTATGTCTCTACAAACCATCCTTCCTATTGTATAGACGTTGACGCGATTCCTTTATTCTAGGTTTGGGAGAAGAAAATTTTTGTTTCCGCTGCCTTCTCTATCTCCCCTACAACCCAATAGTGGTATCAGAGCCATGTCAACTGCTCTATACTTTAGGATTGTCGATATGATCAATTTTGGTTTGTCGCCTTTATTTATTCAATACGATGTGAATAAAATTGGCTTTATGCATGTCCAATCCTAAATCCAAAAATCCCAATATACATATATGATATGTAATATGAATGCACTCGATACGTGTCACCCTTAAATGAGTTTTGTGGTGGATGTATATCATGGTTATGGCCAATAAACCCTACATATGTGTGCTTGGTTGTATGTGGTTGCTTGCATCTTGGTCTGCGCACCGATTCCCTACCTCCTTATTTCAGATGTAACTCGAGATAACTTGAGATTTCTTTCCTACCTTTGCTCCCCCCAAATGTAACTCAAGGTTTCCCAATTTAAATGTAAATAGGATAGATCTTTTTTATATTTCCTGTTATGTCAAAGAAAGGAGGACATCTGACGATGACTGAGACGACCGGTTCAAGGCGTGAATCGATTGGTTGGTGATCCATACAACCGATTCGAGGAGTGAGACGATCAAGTGGTGGCCATGAGGAGATGCACAATGACTAGGCGAATAGATCGGTTGAAGGAGCCAACCGATCAGTTGGAGCAGCTAACCGATCGGCTGGTGACACCCAGACGACTGGCCAGAGCGAGTAGGTCATTCATGTGATGAGTTGATCAACTCAGACGGCTATAGCACTTCATCATGGACATGTTGCATATGATGTAGACCTAGATGACCATGATTCCTCTTGGCTTGAGGAATCACATTAGGATGGCCATAATCATCGCTTTTATCGTTTCACATGTTTTCTGTGGGATATAGCATGCATATGATACATACTATGTATTGTGGTGAACGGATATGTATACGTACCTATAAAACCAAATCCCTCATTAAATATTAAAGTTTTAGATGCCTTCCAAATGAGACACATGTGAAAAGCTTGATCAGCCAAGTGTGGGCACGCCCTAGCGTGGTGCACTGTCTATCTTGTGGAAGCGTGAAGGATAGATATGTGGGTCTTCCCTAGCAGGGTGCATATTCATTGTGTTGGCTTTGGGTCAGACTTAACAAGGTGACCTAGATAGGATCTAGCACCTTGAGGCATGGAGGTGATCATGGCAAGGAGTTGCATGTGACATCTTTCAAGAGTTGCATATGATGCAATTGGTAAAAGTTGCCTACCTGGAAGATATAAGTTATGGGTGACAGCCCTAGCTGGTCCATGACTTAGATGATTTTAGGATCTTGACCCACTAGCATATTGTACGCTGCAATCTTATGAATTGATGGTCAGGGCTATCAATTTGAACAAAAATAGTGGGAGCGATAATTAATTAAAGTCCTAATTATATCGTCAACCTTTCAAATCAATCAAATAAGTCAAAATTGAGTTTTGGACTAAATTGCATATATTTCCTTTTGTAGTACAAATGACAACAAACAACAATCACTTTTCATTGCGATCAGTCCTTGAAAAGGACAAGCTGAATGGGACTAACTTCCATGACTGGTTTAGGACATTGAGAATTGTTCTCACTCAAGAGTGAAAGCTCTATGTACTGGATACTCCAGTTCCAGAGGAACCTGCTCCTACCGCACCAAAGGTAGAAAGGGATACTTATAAGAACCATTCTAATGATGCCATTGATGCAAAGTGCTTGATGATGTGCTCCATGAACCACGAATTGCAGAGACAATAAGAGAACATGGGTGTCATTGAGATGATTTAGCATCTCAAGAACATGTATGAAGATCAAGCACGGCAAGAGAGATATGATGTCTCCAGGCCACTGTTCAAGTGTGTCATGATAGAAGGAGATCCAGTTGGTCCTCACACGCTCAAAATGATTGGGTATGTGGAGAACTTGACAAGACTAGGATTTCCCCTGAGCCAAGAGTTGGCTACTGATGTGATACTGCAATCGTTGCCAGAATCCTACAGTCAGTTTGTGATGAACTACAACATAAACAACTTTAACAAGTCATTGACAGAGTTGTTGGGCATGTTAAGGACAAATGAGACACAAATGACGAAGGACAAGCCTAAGTTTGTGATGATGATCAACAAATAGAAAGGCGAGACCAAGCGCAAGGGCAAGGGCAAAACTAAGAAAGGTTCTGATGCTAGCCAGCAGCCCAAGTCATCTTCAACTCTCAAGGCCAAGGGAGGCATGACCAAGAGAGGCAATTGCCACCATTGTCAAAAGCCAGGTCATTGGAAAAGGAATTGTTCACTCTATCTGGAAGAACTAAAGAAGAAGGAGGTGATAGACGTCTCCACCTGAAGGTGTCATGAAATAAACTTGTAACACTTTTGAGGTATATGATACCAAGATTTAAAGTGTAAAGCACCCAATACATGGGGTAAGTGTTGCCACCATAGATAGGAGTACTTTAGTTTATTTTCAGCCTTGAAGGCATGTAATGGAGTTATGAGCTACTATTTCATATTTTCCAAATGAATAGAAACACTTTAATTTTTGCATATTGTATGACAATGATAGCAATTAATAAAGTTGATGTTTCAATTTCAAAAGATATGATCTTTATGGCAGTGCCTTGTTTATCTTGTTATACTTGGTATGCATAAGATAAAATAATACCTAAAAGTTATGGATAAATCAAAACAATCAAATTAGCATAAATCATGAGAAATTCATTTCTAGTTTCCATATAATGGATAAATCTAGACTCTTTTGGTTAGAGAACCAGTAAGAGACATGAATCTCTTAGACATGATTAATAAATCTTCACTAGTAGTAGTGGGAGATTGATTGTCCTATTAGGTATAATACATGTGATGTATTTACATGCCTATTGAAATTAATGGTAGTACTTCAAATGGTGTTTAGACAAATACCAATATGAATATCTTGAAGTGTTCAAGAATATTATAGATGAAGTATGAATTTGGTAAAGTGTTAATTCTTGATGAGATCAATGAATAAAATACTTGAACCAAATGATTGAGATCCTTACGAGTGATTATGATAGTGTATCATAATAATCTCATCATTAAGGCATGATGATGTCTAAATCAATAAGGAGTCATACTCTAAGGAGTTAGAGGATGATTATCAAATAACTAATTTCTTCTTAAATAAAGAATACCCTACACCAATAAAGGACATTAAGAATCACAAAGAGTTTTGAGTTCTTGTATCCTTGATAGATACACCTCGATTATCTATGTGATGAGTTGGTCATGTAATGAGTCAACTATCTAGATGAATATGAGGAACTGGATTTTGAGTTATGGTTTATGACCATTACATCCTAAATGACTTCCATGTGAACCATAAGGTATGACCTTGATAGTAGCACCCATTGGGATGAAATCCATAAGTGCGAATGAGTCTTAAGTGTTAAGACACATGGATGACGTTTTGGGATTTTGGTGGGTAGGAAAAAGGGAGTTTGTTGTTTGGGAAGCTTTTTCCTTCAGATGCACATCTCTTAACTGGAACGAGATTATTTTTCAAAGTTGGCATAGAAAAGTTATAGTCTTTGTCATTTAAGACTACATTTTCAAGAGAGCATAGAAAAATGTACATAACCTTAGGCACGGAGAGAACCAACTTGAAGTGGTACCAAGTATTTACAATAAAGTAATTTTTACAATTTTGAAGAACAGACACTATGTATATATTGTTTATGTATTGCTTACTATAAAATGTTTATATACATGTATACATAGAGTATGATGAAGGGAGAAAAGAAAAGGGAAAGGAGGAAAAAAATTTAGAGTACCTCCCTCACTGATGCTATGGAGTCCCCCCCAAAACTTACCCCACACTCTGTCCTAGAGTAGTGATATGAATAGGAGAGAGAAGTCATAGATTAGTGAGGGTTCAATAGATGCATGCGACTTCAGCAGTTACAAGCTCCATAACATATTCTCCTCGTTGGCTGTGGTAGTCGATGTCATGGAGTTTCTCTGGTGCCTTCTTCAGTGCTGTTACGCGGGATATCCAGTGAAGCATGTATATTCTGCATTCATTTGATAGAGCATCTTGTTGTGGATTGTGGTGGCAGAAACGAAGTCATTCCAGGTTGCCTTCAGATCTTCAAGATGCAGATTTATCATGGCCACCACCTCGGTGTAGTATTTCTTTGCTAATCATTCGAGGGGTGTTTCTGGCACTGTAGCAAACTCCATCGGTCAGTCAGTGTTGGCGTCTAAGCTGTTGTAGAAGATACCAACGTGAGCATTGGTGTATATCATGATAAGTGTCCAGTGGTTGTCGTGTAAAAAAGGAAGGAACATTATGCACGACAGACGCTATTGAATTTCAAGTTGGAACAGCTCACGTGCCCCAGATTCATCAGCTAGGCATAGATCGTTGAACAACATCGGATGTGCGATGTAGAGTTGTTCAATCTTCTCTTGTAAAATAAGGATATAAGCTGACTCTACCATCATAGCTAAACATCTCCAGCCTTGACTAGGTCCCGTAGATCGTCGATGGGGACTAATGCATTATTCTTCTCATAGATGACGTCTGTAGTGTTAGAATCAACAAGTTGTAGAAGTATATGATTGACATGTTCTCGAGATAGAGAGCTATAGGTTGAAGGGTCAAAGTTGCTGATTATAGAGTCTAAGGGGAGAGGCAAGATAGAAGCACCTTCAGTGGCGAGCAAGGCTTGCAAGTGCTCTATCTACTTTCCTGACCTGTAGACGTTAGAAGAGCCCTCGATCTCTGTTCTTGAAGGACTATTGGGTGGAGACGAGTGAGAATCAAAATTAGAATCTGTCTGTAGTAGATCCCCATGGAGTTCTGGATCTCAGAAATAGCACTTACTATTTATTAGAAGCAATGTGTAGATACTCCTGAGGTGATAGAAGTTTGTGTCCTGGAGTTGTAGTATGTATCTGAAGATATTGAGAAGCTCCATGGTGTGCTATTTCCGCTTCCCGATTCTTCTTGGACTGGGAAGTCCTTTAACGTGTAGAAGTTCCAGATGTCGTCGTTGCATTGGATGCCTTATTTGATGACCCGGTGAAGGCACATAGGAAGAAGCCTGAGGTTAGTGTCTTCGGGGCGGATGAAGACGTGCTCTAGGTGGGCGACCTCTACGGTGCAGTAGCTAAACAAAGTGATGTCGTGGGAGCGGAGGTTGGCCGCACAGAGGAACCATTGCCCCCTATGCTCGTCGGGGGCTAGCACCAGGTCGACGTTGTGCTCTCATACATGCTTTAGCATATCAACCACTGGTTGTGATTCATCCACCCCTACTAACATTCATCTGGCTAAGGCCAGAGTGGTGTTATAGATTTGTTTCCGGCTTGTCCTGAGCATGATATTCTCGATCATTGCGCTTTAAAAGACTCTGAACATGATCTTCCCTATGACTGCTTCTGAGTGGAACTTTCCTGTAAGTGCTCGGCGTCGTACAGAGAAGTATCCATTGCTCTAGAGTATAGATTCTTCTCCAATCTAAAGCCTTAGGACCATGTTCAACAGTTGTTTGTTGCGGACCGTCAGATATCCGATGGTACGTCTGTCGAAGTAGGCCATCGCGAAGACTGGAATCTCAGACGGTGCATAGAGTCTATCAGTTGCTGAGGTCTTCTCTCTTAGGGGTTTCTCTCTGAGAGAGCTGTGTAAATCACCCCCTTCTCCCTTAGAGAAGTCATCCGCTAGGCCTTCAGACATTTCTTATGTTGCTTGATTTGGCTCTAGCAGTTGTGTAGGAGTGGTTGTATTGACGTCGTGGGTACTCCCTTGCTCTGTGGGGGCCCCGTCAGTAGGTTTCTTGGTCGCCTCCTCCTCGGGAATTGTTGAAGGATTTGTTGTTGGTATGTATGCCGTGAGAGCCAATCATGGGATGATTGTTGGGATACATTGAGATTGATATGATAAACATCAAAGGCGAGCTTCCAATTCTTTCTGGTTCAGTCATATGAGATAGTGATAGAACAGATTGAATGTCTAGAGAATGACAGTACTCAATAACGTATGCCTTCAGGTTCATGACCTGAACGATGACATCATATAGATGCTAAGAGTTTGTACATTCTTGTTATGTCCCTAGTCGGATGTCATTGTGGAAGGTAGATAGACAGCAATGATACACAAGACTAGATTGTGGTGTTGGTTGATGACAAAATCTCATTAGTCATGATATAGAGATATCAAACCAAACACATAGGTACTTGTTAGAGAACAAGTGTACCGGACAGACCCACTGTGAGTTTGACACATGGAACCATGAGATGGTAGTCACAGTCAGTACTCACAGTGATGGTGGTGAGTGTGATTCTTAGACCTGAAATCACTGCACTCAACACATGTCGTTGGGCACACTTTGACATCATCAAACGCAGTCCTGAAACATGGGTTGTTATAAAGGTGATGATTGGGTGGCTTTGACACATGGGGCTTTTGAGGGGTGAGTGATAGATATGGTATTTGTCCCTCCTGAGGGAGTTTGATATCCATGGCCACTTGATGAGTAGGATTGAGAAAGGCGTGCACGCATGTGTGAATCAGTATATGATACTGATGTCATACATATCTCTTCCAGTCTACTCTGAGATCAAGGAAGTGAATGAACATTGACAGGATGATTGTTCCATGCCTCGAGTTCATTCGGGATATCAGTGACAAAGGAATTATACATTCACTGTAACACCATTCACGGATTGTAGGATGAAAGTTGTTCTCCAACTTTCTACTTTCACTTGGGTAGCACTGATGTGTGACTAAGTACCGCTCTATTTGGTTTTATATACATATACATATCCAATCACCACAATACATAGTACGTATCATATACATGCTATTTCCCACAGAAAACATGCACAAACGATAAAAAGCGATGATTATGGCCATCCTAATGTGATTCCTCGAGCCAAGAGGAATCACGGTCATCTAGGTCTACATCACATGCAACCTGTACAAGATGAACTCTGTGCCTTGCCATCCGAGTAGATCAACTCATCACATGAATGATTTGTACTCTTCAGCCGGTCATCTGGGTGCCACCAGCCGATCGGTTGGCTCCTCCAACCAATCAGTTCGCCTGGTCGTCATGCATCTCGTCATGTCCGCCACCCGCTCGTCTCGCTCCTCGAACCGGTCATCAACCGATCGGTTCACTCCTTGAACCGACCGTCTGGAAGGTCAACTGATCGGTTCACTCCTTGAACTGACCGTCTGAACAGTCGTCTTGATGTCCGCCGACCTTTGACATAATAGGAAATAAAATCCTATTCTATTTATTACATTGCTTTAAAAGGAAACCCCGAGTTACATTCGGGGGGAGCAAAGGTAGGAAAGAATCTCCAATTATTTCGAGTTACATCAGGAATAAGAGAGGGAAGATCGGTGCGCAGACTGAGATGCAAGCAACCATACACAACCAATCACATATAGGGTTTATAGGCCATAATCATGCTACATACATCCACCACAAAACTCGTTTAAGGGCGACGCGTATCGAGTGCATTAATAATACATATCATATATGTAATTAGGGATTTGTGGATTTAGGATTGGATATGCATAAAGCTGATATTATTCGCATCGTATGCAATAAATAAAGGTGACAAACCAAAATCGATCATATCGATATTCCTAAAATATAGAGCAGTTGACGTGGCTCTGATACCACTGTAGGGTTTTAGGGGAGACAGAGAAGGCAGCGGAAACAAAAAAAAAACTTTTCTCCCCCAACCCATACCGAGGAAACGCGTCAACGTCTATATAATAGGAAAGGATGGTTTGTGGAATCATACCTTTTC
The DNA here is from genome assembly GCA_963693085.1 of Alisma plantago-aquatica. Taxonomy (NCBI): domain Eukaryota; kingdom Viridiplantae; phylum Streptophyta; class Magnoliopsida; order Alismatales; family Alismataceae; genus Alisma; species Alisma plantago-aquatica. The sequence goes on along the minus strand of OY856413.1, from coordinate 273,784,132 downwards.
CCGAGGCTTGCTCGGCGACAATACCTCGCGCAATGCGCGGTCTTCAACTCTGGACTTCGACGGCGTCTGTTCAACTCCTGGTTGCACCGGGACTGACAACTCCTACTCGAACCGGACTGTCAGATGATTGTTGTCCTCCTAAGCGGCAGTGTCCTCCCGCCTCTGTAGTAGTCCACACGGACCACCTGGAACTCCACTCTCCTTGTCCCACAAGGAAGTGGAAGGAGTCGCACCCTCCTGTTGACGTACTAGTCGCCAACACGCTCTCCTGCCTCCTGTTGCAACTGCAGTTGTGCTTCCCATGCTTCACCTCCCTTTTGCGGGAAGCACTTGCTCGGGCTCTCTCACGGTTACCAAAACCAGAGAGAACGACAACTTGCAGAGCAACTGGTTGCACTGAGCTGTACCTTGAGAAGCCCCCAATACCCCTATATATATATAGGAGAGTCATGGGACAGGGTTCTCCATCCCGGGCAATGCGGGACTAAAGCAGGAGTAGAAGGGTTCAAGAATTTTCCACAAAAAGCAACCGGTTCGCAACTTGAAATGATCGGTTCACAACTGAATCGATCGGTTCGGCCATTGAGCCGATCGGTTGGACCTGAGCAGATCGTTTGGGGCACTCCAACCGATCGGTTGGTGCCCTGAACCGATCGGTTCATGGTCATAATCCGGCTCAAAAAGACTTTCCTTGTTTCTTTCCCAATTGGTATCGAATACCAATATTATTCCCAATCGAATTGGGCAATTTGAAACCAAAGGAAAATTCTTGCCGACATGACTTTTCCCAACTGGTCGGTTGCACCAGTTGAGCCGATCGGTTCAACCCTTGAACCGGTCGTTTCAACCTGGGCATGAGCCGATCGGCCTGGACACTCCAGCTGACCGGTTCAGCAACCTCAGCCGACCGGTTCATCACATGAACCGATCGGTTGGGAGCACAGGTTGGGCAAAAATCAGTCAATTGCGATTCCAATCAATCCGATACTCCAATCAATGCGTCCAACACCTTGAACCATACGATATTGAGCTATCGACTGATTGAGTGTTTAATTGAACTACTAAACTCCTTTAGTAATCAATCTAAACATTGCTTTGTGGACAAAACTCCTCTTCCAGGTTAAATCCTATGTGTGTGACCCTGCAGGTCCATTTCACGTTGGCAGTGAAAGTCCATAACACTTATGACTTCACAGCTCATTAAAATATTAAGTTTTAGATGCCTTCCAAATGCGACACACGTGAAAAGCTTGATCGACTAAGTGTGGTCACGCCCTAGCGTGGTGCACCGTCTATCTCGTGGAAGCGTGAAGGATGAATGTGTGGGTCTGCCCTAGCAGGGTGCATATTCATCGTGTTTTCTTTGGGTCGGACTTAACAAGGTGATCTAGATGGGATCTAGTACCTTGAGGCATGGAGATGATCATTGCAAGGAGTTGTAGATGACATCTTATCAAGAGTTGCATATGATGCAATTGGCAAAAGTTGCCTACCTGAGAGATCTATGTTGTGGGTGACAGCCCTAGCTGGTCCATGGCTTAGAGGATTTCAGGATCTTGCCCACTAGAAGGTTGTACGCTGCAATCTTCCGAATTGATAGTGAGGGCTATCAATTTGAAGTAAAATAGTGGGAGCGATAATTAATTAAAGGCCTAATTATATCGTCAAACTTTCAAATCAATCAAATAAGTCAAAAATGAGTTTTGGACTAAAATTGCATATTTTCTTTTTTGTAGTTCAAATGGCAACAAACAACAACAACTTTTCTTTGCGATCGGTCCTTGACAAGGACAAGCTAAATGGGACAAACTTCCACGACTGGTATCAGACATTGAGAATTGTTCTCACTCAAGAGCGCAAGCTCTATGTCCTGGATACTCCAATTCCAGAGGAACCCGCTCCTGATGCACCAAAGGCAGAAAGGGATGCTTATAAGAAGCATTCTGATGATGCCATTGATGCAAAGTGCTTGATGCTATGTTCAATGAACCATGAGTTGCAGAGGCAACATGAGAACATGGGTGTCATTGAGATGATTCTGCATCTCAGGAACATGTATGAAGATCGGGCACGGCAAGAGAGGTAGAATGTTTCTAGGGCGTTGTTCAAGTGCGTCATGACAGAAGGAGATCCAGTTGGTCCTCACACACTCAAGATGATTGGGTATGTGGAGAACCTGCAGAGACTGGGATTTCCACTGAGCCAAGAGTTGGCTACTGACGTGATACTGCAATTGTTGCCAGAATCTTACAGTCACTACTACAAAACATGCTATAGGCAAAGGACAAATCCCTGACCAATAACTCTGAATCCCTGACTAAAAGGCGATGGTCACGGTCTATCCCTGACCAGCGTACCTTCGGCAAAAGCTTGGTGACCAATAGTAGTTGTCCAGGTCCTATCCCTGACCATTAGTGCTAAAAGCCTTGACCAATCAACAAAAGAAGTATTTTTTATCCTTGTTAATAGAATGCATCAAAGGGTAATCTTTGACCAGGATTAATTTATGTGGGTTAACTTTTGGACATCCATATTTGGATATTTATAGATATTAATCTAACTACACCATGAGAATTTTACTCATCATTCATCACATCACAACAAAATGAATGGTAACACACATGTATTGTATTGAATCCCCAATTGTATACATTCAAAATACATGATTGGATCATCATGTTTATAAAAAAATGTAAGGTATATCTTATCAAACTACTATTACAAAACATCTATGTACACCGCATGCCTTTTTATATGATTTGGCATTTGTTATAAACTAAAAGTAAACTTCATCCGCGCAAGCCAATCTACTTCATGTGTATCTCCTAGCAATGCTTCCTAAACTCTCTTCAAGCTTCTTCCGCTAGTTCTTCATAAATGTCTTCTTACAAATCATTGCCAATATCTTGTACTACAAAAAAATTATACTTCATACAGATTAACCTTTACAAAATCATAAACATATATTAAACAAAGCATAAAACAAATATTCAAACAAGTAAAAATAGAATTTTTAATCATATGAGTATGAAACACATTTATGTAAAAATTTAAAGATACCTAGCCCCGAACATTTTCATTTACTAGTGCTTGGTGCGATCGACATTCATGAAATAAAAGAATGTAAACCATAAGTTGTCTTTTAGTAAAGCAATGGCCCAAAAAGGATTGGTGTTCATCTGGCTCTCTCCATTCTCATCGTTCGTCACCTGGTCAACTTATAATATAAAATTTGCTATAGATAATAACGAACGATTTTGGATTACCTTTTCAGTCCATTTTCAATGCTTGTCGTTTCTCTACTGCTCCTCCAAGATGGCTAGATCTGCACTTTCTTCACCACATAGGTTCTCACATGATGATCAGTGAGGCTTGGGCATCTTCTAGACGATGAGTACATGAATCTATCGTTGCCGAGAAGAAAGATAGGGACTGTGACCAAGAACTGGGGGAGAGATTTTATAAGAGAAGCAAGTAAACAAAACTAAGAGCGGTTAAAATACAGACCCAGAAAAGAAACGTAAGAATGAGGGCAGTGTGCGCCCAGTCGATGGGAGGAAGAATTCCTCTTGCACACATCTAGAAGGGAAGCCCCAGTTGGGGAGCGGAAACGATAGGGTGGGGCGGCGCTCGGAGAGAGATATTAGATTAGGTTTTGGGAGGCCTTGGAACGGAATCGCCACTTATATAGTTTTTAAGATAGAACTAATGGTCAGGTCCAGGTATCTATTAGTCAAGGACATGTCTTGACTATCGTTCCCCAATTGCCCAAGGCAGTTATCCCTGGCCATACGGCCTTGACCTGTATAAGATTTTGCTGTAGTGTCAGTTTGTGATGAACTACAACATGAACAACTTTGATAGGCCACTGTCAGAGTTGTTGGGCATGTTGAGGACAGCCGAGTTACAGATGAAGAAGGACAAGCCTAACTCCATGATGGTGATCACGAGCAAGAAAGGCAAGTCCAAGTGCAAGGGCAAGGGCAAAGCTAAGAAAAGTTCTGAAGCTAGCCAGGAGTCCAAGCCATCTTCAGCTCTCAAGGCCAAGGGAGGCGTGACCAAGAAAGGAAATTGCCACCATTGTCAAAAGCCAGGACATTGGAAAAGGAATTGTCCTCTCTACCTGGAAGAACAAAAGAAGAAGGAGGTGACTGAAACCTCTACTTGAAGGTGTCATGTAAATAAACTTGTAACACTCTTTGAGATATATGATATCAAGATGTAAAGTGTAAAGCATTCTTACTTGGGGCAAGTGTTGCCTTTAAAGATAGGAATACTTTAGTTTATTTTCAGCCAATAAGGCATGTAATACAGTTATGAACTGCTATTTCATACTTGCCAATAGATAGAAACACTTTATTTTTTGCATATTGTATGACAATGATGGCAATTAATAAAGAGATGTTTCAATTTATAAAGATGTGATCTTTGTGGCAATGCCTTATTTATCTTGTGATATTTGATATGCATAAGATAGATTGATACCTAAAAGTTATAGATAACTCAAACAATTTAATTAGAATTAATCATGAGAAATTCATTTCTAGTTTCATGTGATGGATAAATCTAGACTCTTTTGGTTATAGAACCAGTAAGAGACATGAATATCTTGGACATGATTAATCAATCTTCAGTAATGTAGTGGGAGAGTGATTATCCTATTAGGTATAATACATGTGATGTATTTACATACCTATTGGAATAAATGCTAATACTTCAAATGGTGTTTAGAGAAATACCAATATGAATATCTTGAAGTGTTCAAGATTATCATAAATGAAGTACAAATTTGGTAAAGTATTAATTCTTGATGAGATCAATGAATGAAATACTTGGACCAAATGTTTGAGATCCTTGTGAGTGATTATGATAGTGTATCATAGTGAACTCATGATTAAGGCATGGTGATGTCTGAATCTGAATCAAGAAGGAATCATACTCTAAGGAGTTAGAGAATGATTATCAAATAACTGAATTCTTCTTAATAAAAGAATACCCCACACTAATAAAAGAAGTTAAGAATCACAAGGGTTGTGAGTTCTTATATCTTTAACAGATACACCTCAATTATCTATGTGATGAGTTGTTCATATGATGAGTCAACTATCAAGATGAATATGAGGAATCGAATCTTGAGTTATGGTTTAAAAAAATTACATCCTAAATGACTTCGATGTGAACCATAAGGTATGACCTTGATGGTAGCACTCATTGGATCATATCCATAAGTGCATATGAGTCTTAAGTGTTAAGACACATGGATAACATTTTGAGAAGAATGATGCGTGTTTATTGCAACTTAATGGCTAAGGCATTTGGCATATGGATACTAAAACCGCATTCCTATGAGGAATAAAACCAGGATGTGTACGTGACACAGCCTATAAGGTTTATGAATCCACTAATGCAAATGAAGTCTATAAGTTACAATGGACTAATCAATGTGATTGATTGAGTACAAGCAACTCAAAATTGGATCTTTATTTTGATGATATAGTCAAAGGGTTTGACTGATATGTCAAAGATAAAGAAGGGATCTGTGATTTAGTGGGAGCGTGTTCACATTCCACATATTGATGTGAAATGGAAATATTCTAGATTGGAAATCCAAATGTGGAAATTATCTTTAAGGAAGATAGAGATGTTTCCTATGTGATAGGAATAGAGATCTATAGAGATAGTTCTCGAAAATCTCTTGACCTGGAAAGAGAAAGCATACATTGGCAATTTGTACTGAAGTGTTCAGTATGTACAGATTCAGTGGGAGAAAACTTGTCCATGTTACATGGAGTTAGTATCCCAAGGCCAAGTGTTCAATTCTTATGAAGAGCGTGAACGCTAAGAATAGATATGGATCTATCATGTATGTAATCATCCCATTATCTTGCATGTATGACATGGAAAGAATAAAATGCATTCATCATCTTGTATGTAGGACATGGCAATATGATGTGCTCATCCTGATAACTCGTATGTGTGACATGACGAGTGGATGTCTGTCTATTTCCAGTAAGGGTTACTGGAATACCATGAGAACTTGATAAGTGCTTGTGAAGTACTAGTTCTATGGAGATAAGGAAGAGTTCGATGTAAAGAGTTACATTGATGCGAACTTCCGAAAGGACAGAAAATTAATCACAATATATATACATAAGATGTATAAAAGTGAAAGTTTGTTGATAATTGGATATGTTCCAATAAAGCCATTTGAAAAAGGGAAATGTCGAGTATCTATGTATTAGTAAACAGCAGTGGATACTATATGGATCTAAAAGTTCATAGGATGAGCTTATATTCCACTCATTGATGAGAAGTCTGGAATCCTTGATCATGCAATGTGGCTAAAGGTTAGCAATGGAATACTAGATCGCATATTATGGCAACTCCATCTCATACGTGTGACGTACAACGAAGAGATGAGAGACATGCAATTTGTACAGACTTTGGCAAGATGTTGCCATTACTCACTATGTTTGCACTAAGAGCACAGTAACATGTGGGACATGTTTGAAGATCACTATGAATATGATTCATGGGTGATTGGCTCGCAGTGCAAGTGGGAGTCTGTTGGTATGTATGCCCTGAGAGCCAATCATGGGATGATTGGTGGGATACATTGAGATTGATTTGATAAACATCAAAGGAGAGCTTCCAATTCTTTCTGGTTCAGTCATATGAGATAGTGATAGAACAGATTGAATGTCTAGAGAATGACAGTACTCAATGACGTATGCCTTCAGGTTCATGACCTGAACGATGAGATCATACGGATGCTAAGAGTTTGTACATTCTTGTTATGTCCCTAGTCGGATGTCATTGTGGAAGGTAGATAGACAGCAATGATACACAAGACTAGATTGTGGTGTTGGTTGATGACAGAATCTCATTAGTCATGATATAGAGATATCAAACCAAACACATAGGTACTTGTTAGAGAACAAGTGTACCGGACAGACCCACCGTGAGTTTGACACATGGAACCATGAGATGGTAGTCACAGTCAGTACTCACAGTGATGGTGGTGAGTGTGATTCTTAGACCTGAAATCACTGCACTCAACACATGTCGTTGGGCACACTTTGACATCATCAAACGCAGTCCTGAAACATGGGTTGTTATAAAGGTGATGATTGGGTGGCTTTGACACATGGGGCTTTTGAGGGGTGAGTGATAGATATGGTATTTGTCCCTCCTGAGGGAGTTTGATATCCATGGCCACTTGATGAGTAGGATTGAGAAAGGTGTGCACGCATGTGTGAATCAGTATATGATACTGATGTCATACATATCTCTTCTAGTCTACTCTGAGATCAAGGAAGTGAATGAACATTGACAGGATGACTGTTCCATGCCTCGAGTTCATTCGGGATATTAGTGACAAAGGAATTATACATTCGCTGTAACACCATTCACGGATTGTAGGATGAAAGTTGTTCTCCAACTTTCTACTTTCACTTGGGTAGCACTGATGTGTGACTAGGCACCGCTCTTTGCTTATGAAGTCATAAGTGTTATGGACTTTCACTGCCAACGTGAAATGGACCTGCAGGGTCACACACATAGGATTTAACCTGGAAGAGGAGTTTTTTCCACAAAGCAATGTTTAGATTGATTACTAAAGGAGTTTAGTAGTTCAATTAAACACTCAATCAGTCGATAGCTCAATATCGTATGGTTCAAGGTGTTGGACGCATTGATTGGAGTATCGGATTGATTGAAATCACAATTGACTGATTTTTGCCCAACCTGTGCTCCCAACCGATCGGTTCATGTGATGAACCGGTCGGCTGAGACTGCTGAACCGGTCGGTTGGAGTGTGCAGGCCGATCGGCTCATGCCCAGGTTGAAACGACCAGTTCAAGGGTTGAACCGATCGGCTCAACTGGTGCAACCGACCAGTTGGGAAAAGTCATGTCGGCAAGAATTTTCCTTTGGTTTCAAATTGCCCAATTCGATTGGGAATAATATTGGTATTCGATACCAATTGGGAAAGAAACAAGGAAAGTCTTTTTGAGCCAGATTAGGACCATGAACCGATCAGTTCAGGGCACCAACCGATCGGTTAGAGTGCCCCAAATGATCGGCCTAGGTCCAACCGATCGGTTGAATGGCCGAACCGATCGGTTCAGTTGTGAACCGATCATTTCAAGTTGCGAACCGGTTGCTTTTTGTGGAAAATTCTCGAACCCTTCTACTCCTACTTTAGTCCCGCATTGCCCGGGATGGAGAACCCTGTCCCATGACTCTCCTATATATATAGGGGTATTGGGGGCTTCTCAAGGTACAGCTCAGTGCAACCAGTTGCTCTGCAAGTTGTCGTTCTCTCTGGTTTTGGTAACCGTGAGAGAGCCCGAGCAAGTGCTTCCCGCAAAAGGGAGGTGCAGCAAGGGAAGGACAACTGTAGTTGCAACAGGAGGCAGGAGAGCGTGTTGGCGACTAGTACATCAACAAGAGGGTGCGACTCCTTCCACTTCCTTGTGGGACAAGGAGAGTGGAGTTCCAGGTGGTCCGTGTGGACTACTACAGAGGCGGGAGGACACTGCCGCTTAGGAGGACAACAATCATCCGACAGTCCGGTTCGAGTAGGAGTTGTCAGTCCCGGTGCGACCAGGAGCTGCACAGATGCCGTCAAAGTCCGGAGTTGAAGACTGCGCATTGCGCGAGGTATTGTCGCCGAGCAAGCCTCGGGACAAGGTATGATTCCACAAACCATCATTTCCTATTATATAGACGTTGACGCGTTTCCTCGGTATGGGTTGGGGGAGAAAAGTTTTTTTTTGTTTCCGCTGCCTTCTCTGTCTCCCCTAAAACACTACAGTGGTATCAGAGCCACGTCAACTGCTCTATATTTTAGGAATATCGATATGATCGATTTTGGTTTGTCACCTTTATTTATTGCATACGATGCGAATAATATCAGCTTTATGCATATCTAATCCTAAATCCACAAATCCCTAATTACATATATGATATGTATTATTAATGCACTCGATACGCGTCGCCCTTAAACGAGTTTTGTGGTGGATGTATGTAGCATGATTATGGCCTATAAACCCTATATGTGATTGGTTGTGTATGGTTGCTTGCATCTCAGTCTGCGCACCGATCTTCCCTCTCTTATTCCTGATGTAACTCGAAATAATTGGATATTCTTTCCTACCTTTGCTCCCCCCGAATGTAACTCGGGGTTTCCTTTTAAAGCAATGTAATAAATAGAATAGGATTTTATTTCCTATTATGTCAAAGGTCGGCGGACATCAAGACGACTGTTCAGACGGTCAGTTCAAGGAGTGAACCGATTAGTTGACCTTCCAGACGGTCGGTTCAAGGAGTGAACCGATCGGTTGATGACCGGTTCGAGGAGCGAGACGAGCGGGTGGCGGACATGACGAGATGCATGACGACCAGGCGAACCGATCGGTTGGAGGAGCCAACCGATCGGCTGGTGGCACCCAGATGACCGGCTGAAGAGTACAAATCATTCATGTGATGAGTTGATCTACTCGGATGGCAAGGCACAGAGTTCATCTTGTACAGGTTGCATGTGATGTAGACCTAGATGACCGTGATTCCTCTTGGCTCGAGGAATCACATTAGGATGGCCATAATCATCGCTTTTTATCGTTTGTGCATGTTTTCTGTGGGAAATAGCATGTATATGATACGTACTATGTATTGTGGTGATTGGATATGTATATCTATATAAAACCAAATCCCTCATTAAAATATTAAGTTTTAGATGCCTTCCAAATGCGACACACGTGAAAAGCTTGATCGACCAAGTGTGGGCACGCCCTAGCGTGGTGCACCGTCTATCTCGTGGAAGCGTGAAGGATGAATGTGTGGGTCTGCCCTAGCAGGGTGCATATTCATCGTGTTTTCTTTGGGTCGGACTTAACAAGGTGATCTAGATGGGATCTAGTACCTTGAGGCATGGAGATGATCATTGTAAGGAGTTGTAGATGACATCTTATCAAGAGTTGCATATGATGCAATTGGCAAAAGTTGCCTACCTGAGAGATCTATGTTGTGGGTGACAGCCCTAGCTGGTCCATGGCTTAGAGGATTTCAGGATCTTGCCCACTAGAAGGTTGTACGCTGCAATCTTCCGAATTGATAGTGAGGGCTATCAATTTGAAGTAAAATAGTGGGAGCGATAATTAATTAAAGGCCTAATTATATCGTCAAACTTTCAAATCAATCAAATAAGTCAAAAATGAGTTTTGGACAAAAATTGCATATTTTCTTTTTTGTAGTTCAAATGGCAACAAACAACAACAACTTTTCTTTGCGATCGGTCCTTGACAAGGACAGGCTAAATGGGACAAACTTCCACGACTGGTATCAGACATTGAGAATTGTTCTCACTCAAGAGCGCAAGCTCTATGTCCTGGATACTCCAATTCCAGAGGAACCCACTCCTAATGCACCAAAGGCAGAAAGGGATGCTTATAAGAAGCATTCTGATGATGCCATTGATGCAAAGTGCTTGATGCTATGTTCAATGAACCATGAGTTGCAGAGGCAACATGAGAACATGGGTGTCATTGAGATGATTCTGCATCTCAGGAACATGTATGAAGATCAGGCACGGCAAGAGAGGTAGAATGTTTCTAGGGCGTTGTTCAAGTGCGTCATGACAGAAGGAGATCCAGTTGGTCCTCACACACTCAAGATGATTGGGTATGTGGAGAACCTGCAGAGACTGGGATTTCCACTGAGCCAAGAGTTGGCTACTGACGTGATACTGCAATCGTTGCCAGAATCTTACAGTCACTACTACAAAACATGCTATAGGCAAAAGACAAATCCCTGACCAATAACTCTGAATCCCTGACTAAAAGGCGATGGTCACGGTCTATCCCTGACCAGTGTACCTTCGGCAAAAGCTTGGTGACCAATAGTAGTTGTCCAGGTCCTATCCCTGACCATTAGTGCTAAAAGCCTTGACCAGTCAACAAAAGAAGTATTTTTTATCCTTGTTAATAGAATGCATCAAAGGGTAATCTTTGACCAGGATTAATTTATGTGGGTTAACTTTTGGACATCCATATTTGGATATTTATAGATATTAATCTAACTACACCATGAGAATTTTACTCATCATTCATCACATCACAACAAAATGAATGGTAACACACATGTATTGTATTGAATCCCCAATTGTATACATTCAAAATACATGATTGGATAATCATGTTTATAAAAACATGTAAGGTATATCTTATCAAACTACTATTACAAAACATCTATGTACACCGCATGCCTTTTTATATGATTTGGCATTTGTTATAAACTAAAAGTAAACTTCATCCGCGCAAGCCAATCTACTTCATGTGTATCTCCTAGCAAAGCTTCCTAAACTCTCTTCAAGCTTCTTCCGCTAGTTCTTCATAAATGTCTTCTTACAAATCATTGCCAATATCTTGTACTACAAAAAAATTATACTTCATACAGATTAACCTTTACAAAATCATAAACATATATTATACAAAGCATAAAACAAATATTCAAACAAGTAAAAATAGAATTTTTAATCATATGAGTATGAAACACATTTATGTAAAAATTTAAAGATACCTAGCCCCGAACATTTTCATTTACTAGTGCTTGGTGCGATCGACATTCATGAAATAAAAGAATGTAAACCATAAGTTGTCTTTTAGTAAAGTAATGGCCCAAAAAGGATTGGTGTTCATCTGGATCTCTCCATTATCATCGTTCGTCACCTGGTCAACTTATAATATAAAATTTGCTATAGATAATAACGAACGATTTTGGATTACCTTTTCAGTCCATTTTCAATGCTTGTCGTTTCTCTACTGCTCCTACAAGATGGCTAGATCTGCACTTTCTTCACCACATAGGTTCTCACATGATGATCAGTGAGGCTTGGGCATCTTCTAGACGATGAGTACATGAATCTATCGTTGTCGAGAAGAAAGATAGGGACTGTGATCAAGAACTGGGGGAGAGATTTTATAAGAGAAGCAAGTAAACAAAACTAAGAGCGGTTAAAATACAGACCCAGAAAAGAAACGTAAGAATGAGGGCAGTGTGCGCCCAGTCGATGGGAGGAAGAATTCCTCTTGCACACATCTAGAAGGGAAGCCCCAGTTGGGGAGCGGAAACGATAGGGTGGGGCGGCGCTCGGAGAGAGATATTAGATTAGGTTTTGGGAGGCCTTGGAACGGAATCGCCACTTATATAGTTTTTAAGATAGAACTAATGGTCAGGTCCAGGTATCTATTAGTCAAGGACATGTCTTGACTATCGTTCCCCAATTGCCCAAGGCAGTTATCCCTGGCCATACGGCCTTGACCTGTATAAGATTTTGCTGTAGTGTCAGTTTGTGATGAACTACAACATGAACAACTTTGATAGGCCACTGTCAGAGTTGTTGGGCATGTTGAGGACAGCCGAGTTACAGATGAAGAAGGACAAGCCTAACTCCATGATGGTGATCACGAGAAAGAAAGGCAAGTCCAAGCGCAAGGGCAAGGGCAAAGCTAAGAAAAGTTCTGAAGCTAGCCAGGAGTCCAAGCCATCTTCAGCTCTCAAGGCCAAGGGAGGCGTGACCAAGAAAGGAAATTGCCACCATTGTCAAAAGCCAGGACATTGGAAAAGGAATTGTCCTCTCTACCTGGAAGAACAAAAGAAGAAGGAGGCGACTGAAACCTCTACTTGAAGGTGTCATGTAAATAAACTTGTAACACTCTTTGAGATATATGATATCAAGATGTAAAGTGTAAAGCATTCTTACTTGGGGCAAGTGTTGCCTTTAAAGATAGGAATACTTTAGTTTATTTTCAGCCAATAAGGCATGTAATACAGTTATGAACTGCTATTTCATACTTGCCAATAGATAGAAACACTTTATTTTTTGCATATTGTATGACAATGATGGCAATTAATAAAGAGATGTTTCAATTTATAAAGATGTGATCTTTGTGGCAATGCCTTATTTATCTTGTGATATTTGATATGCATAAGATAGATTGATACCTAAAAGTTATAGATAACTCAAACAATTTAATTAGAATTAATCATGAGAAATTCATTTCTAGTTTCATGTGATGGATAAATCTAGACTCTTTTGGTTATAGAACCAGTAAGAGACATGAATATCTTGGACATGATTAATCAATCTTCACTAATGTAGTGGGAGAGTGATTATCCTATTAGGTATAATACATGTGATGTATTTACATACCTATTGGAATAAATGCTAATACTTCAAATGGTGTTTAGAGAAATACCAATATGAATATCTTGAAGTGTTCAAGATTATCATAAATGAAGTACAAATTTGGTAAAGTATTAATTCTTGATGAGATCAATGAATGAAATACTTGGACCAAATGTTTGAGATCCTTGTGAGTGATTATGATAGTGTATCATAGTGAACTCATGATTAAGGCATGGTGATGTCTGAATCTGAATCAAGAAGGAATCATACTCTAAGGAGTTAGAGAATGATTATCAAATAACTGAATTCTTCTTAATAAAAGAATACCCCACACTAATAAAAGAAATTAAGAATCACAAGGGTTGTGAGTTCTTATATCTTTAACAGATACACCTCAATTATCTATGTGATGAGTTGTTCATATGATGAGTCAACTATCAAGATGAATATGAGGAATCGAATCTTGAGTTATGGTTTAAAAACATTACATCCTAAATGACTTCCATGTGAACCATAAGGTATGACCTTGATGGTAGCACTCATTGGATCATATCCATAAGTGCATATGAGTCTTAAGTGTTAAGACACATGGATAACATTTTGAGAAGAATGATGCTTGTTTATTGCAACTTAATGGCTAAGGCATTTGGCATATGGATACTAAAACCGCATTCCTATGAGGAATAAAACCAGGATGTGTACGTGACACAGCCTATAAGGTTTATGAATCCACTAATGCAAATGAAGTCTATAAGTTACAATGGACTAATCAATGTGATTGATTGAGTACAAGCAACTCAAAATTGGATCTTTATTTTGATGATATAGTCAAAGGGTTTGACTGATATGTCAAAGATAAAGAAGGGATCTGTGATTTAGTGGGAGCGTGTTCACATTCCACATATTGATGTGAAATGGAAATATTCTAGATTGGAAATCCGAATGTGGAAATTATCTTTAAGGAAGATAGAGATGTTTCCTATGTGATAGGAATAGAGATCTATAGAGATAGTTCTCGAAAATCTCTTGACCTGGAAAGAGAAAGCATACATTGGCAATTTGTACTGAAGTGTTCAGTATGTACAGATTCAGTGGGAGAAAACTTGTCCATGTTACATGGAGTTAGTATCCCAAGGCCAAGTGTTCAATTCTTATGAAGAGCGTGAACGCTAAGAATAGATATGGATCTATCATGTATGTAATCATCCCATTATCTTGCATGTATGACATGGCAAGAATAAAATGCATTCATCATCTTGTATGTAGGACATGGCAATATGATGTGCTCATCCTGATAACTCGTATGTGTGACATGACGAGTGGATGTCTGTCTATTTCCAGTAAGGGTTACTGGAATACCATGAGAACTTGATAAGTGCTTGTGAAGTACTAGTTCTATGGAGATAAGGAAGAGTTCGATGTAAAGAGTTACATTGATGCGAACTTCCGAAAGGACAGAAAATTAATCACAATATATATACATAAGATGTATAAAAGTGAAAGTTTGTTGATAATTGGATATGTTCCAATAAAGCCATTTGAAAAAGGGAAATGTCGAGTATCTATGTATTAGTAAACAGCAGTGGATACTATATGGATCTAAAAGTTCATAGGATGAGCTTATATTCCACTCATTGATGAGAAGTCTGGAATCCTTGATCATGCAATGTGGCTAAAGGTTAGCAATGGAATACTAGATCGCATATTATGGCAACTCCATCTCATACGTGTGACGTACAACGAAGAGATGAGAGACATGCAATTTGTACAGACTTTGGCAAGATGTTGCCATTACTCACTATGTTTGCACTAAGAGCACAGTAACATGTGGGACATGTTTGAAGATCACTATGAATATGATTCATGGGTGATTGGCTCGCAGTGCAAGTGGGAGTCTGTTGGTATGTATGCCCTGAGAGCCAATCATGGTATGATTGGTGGGATACATTGAGATTGATTTGATAAACATCAAAGGCGAGCTTCCAATTCTTTCTAGTTCAGTCATATGAGATAGTGATAGAACAGATTGAATGTCTAGAGAATTACAGTACTCAATGACGTATGCCTTCAGGTTCATGACCTGAACGATGAGATCATACGGATGCTAAGAGTTTGTACATTCTTGTTATGTCCCTAGTCGGATGTCATTGTGGAAGGTAGATAGACAGCAATGATACACAAGACTAGATTGTGGTGTTGGTTGATGACAGAATCTCATTAGTCATGATATAGAGATATCAAACCAAACACATAGGTACTTGTTAGAGAACAAGTGTACCGGACAGACCCACCGTGAGTTTGACACATGGAACCATGAGATGGTAGTCACAGTCAGTACTCACAGTGATGGTGGTGAGTGTGATTCTTAGACCTGAAATCACTGCACTCAACACATGTCGTTGGGCACACTTTGACATCATCAAACGCAGTCCTGAAACATGGGTTGTTATAAAGGTGATGATTGGGTGGCTTTGACACATGGGGCTTTTGAGGGGTGAGTGATAGATATGGTATTTGTCCCTCCTGAGGGAGTTTGATATCCATGGCCACTTGATGAGTAGGATTGAGAAAGGCGTGCACGCATGTGTGAATCAGTATATGATACTGATGTCATACATATCTCTTCTAGTCTACTCTGAGATCAAGGAAGTGAATGAACATTGACAGGATGACTGTTCCATGCCTCGAGTTCATTCGGGATATTAGCGACAAAGGAATTATACATTCGCTGTAACACCATTCACGGATTGTAGGATGAAAGTTATTCTCCAACTTTCTACTTTCACTTGGGTAGCACTGATGTGTGACTAGGCACCGCTCTTTGCTTGTGAAGTCATAAGTGTTATGGACTTTCACTGCCAACGTGAAATGGACCTGCAGGGTCACACACATAGGATTTAACCTGGAAGAGGAGTTTTGTCCACAAAGCAATGTTTAGATTGATTACTAAAGGAGTTTAGTAGTTCAATTAAACACTCAATCAGTCGATAGCTCAATATCGTATGGTTCAAGGTGTTGGACGCATTGATTGGAGTATCGGATTGATTGAAATCGCAATTGACTGATTTTTGCCCAACCTGTGCTCCCAATCGATCGGTTCATGTGATGAACCGGTCGGCTGAGACTGCTGAACCGGTCGGTTGGAGTGTGCAGGCCGATCGGATCATGCCCAGGTTGAAACGACCGGTTCAAGGGTTGAACCGATCGGCTCAACTGGTGCAACCGACCAGTTGGGAAAAGTCATGTCGGCAAGAATTTTCCTTTGGTTTCAAATTGCCCAATTCGATTGGGAATAATATTGGTATTCGATACCAATTGGGAAAGAAAGAAGGAAAGTCTTTTTGAGCACGATTAGGACCATGAACCGATCGGTTCAGGGCACCAACCGATCGGTTAGAGTGCCCCAAACGATCGGCTCAGGTCCAACCGATCGGCTGAATGGCCGAACCGATCGGTTCAGTTGTGAACCGATCATTTCAAGTTGCGAACCGGTTGCTTTTTGTGGAAAATTCTCGAACCCTTCTACTCCTACTTTAGTCCCGCATTGCCCGGGATGGAGAACCCTGTCCCATGACTCTCCTATATATATAGGGGTATTGGGGGCTTCTCAAGGTACAGCTCTGTGCAACCAGTTTCTCTGCAAGTTGTCGTTCTCTCTGGTTTTGGTAACCGTGAGAGAGCCCGAGCAAGTGCTTCCCGCAAAAGGGAGGTGCAGCAAGGGAAGGACAACTGTAGTTGCAACAGGAGGCAGGAGAGCGTGTTGGCGACTAGTACGTCAACAGGAGGGTGTGACTCCTTCCACTTCCTTGTGGGACAAGGAGAGTGGAGTTCCAGGTGGTCCGTGTGGACTACTACAGAGGCGGGAGGACACTGCCGCTTAGGAGGACAACAATCATTCGACAGTCCGGTTCGAGTAGGAGTTGTCAGTCCCGGTGCGACCAGGAGCTGCACAGACGCCGTCGAAGTCCGGAGTTGAAGACTGCGCATTGCGCGAGGTATTGTCGCCGAGCAAGCCTCAGGACAAGGTATGATTCCACAAACCATCCTTTCCTATTATATAGACGTTGACGCGTTTCCTCGGTATGGGTTGGGGGAGAAAAGTTTTTTTTTTGTTTCCGCTGCCTTCTCTGTCTCCCCTAAAACCCTACATTTGTCATCCTACTAGCGTCGGAGGAGGACGATGAGTTGAAGGAAGAGGGTGATGATGAGGGTGATGATGAGGACATCGGTGGTCATGGAGACCTTCAGGATTGCCTTGTGTGGCGAAGGACGTCCTACTAATTGAGCCTCTACTCGATGATGTCTAGGCGTTGGAGTGTCACCTACATCATCTTATTCATTGCTTCCAGTTGGTCGGGGAGACCAACTAGGCTCAGCAACTGGCGCTCCTGTTCGTCCAGGCGTTGTTGGAAAACCTAAAAGTTGTAGGTCAGGGAAGAGAAAGTAGCGCTATGATTACATGTTACCTCCCATATGTTATCGAACTTGAAGCCGAAAGCATGTCCTTGAGAGGAGGGGACCGTCGATTGGTTTTGGCTCTTCGTATTGCTCCTCATGTTGGTGACACAACTCGTTGAATGTGCATCGTCTGTCAGGGTTGAGTCCACTAGGATGGTATGCAAGGGCATGGCCCCTAGGCGTGGTGTTCACACATTTGTGGCTGTATTTTCCACCTCAACGTGGGGCCATGGAGAAGGTGGAAGAGTAGGCGGGTGCTAATCGACCACCTGACTCTCTGCTTCATTCTACAGGAAGACCACTAGCGTCGTGTGTGACAATGTTGGGGTCTGCCGGACAGACCTAAGCCCAACATCTAAGAGCTCGAAGAATACCTCGTCACTGTTGCGAGAGGTGTCTGACCGCACCGAGGGAGTGGCTGCGGCCACTGCCGTCACCGGCAGGGATGAAGCTTGCAGCGTCATGACAACTACTTTGAGGCTACGACTGTTGTGGTGTCCTCGGTTGTGTCGACGACCTCCATGATGGTCGACACTTCTTTTGTATCTGCGGCGTGTGTTGTTGTGGTAGCCATGGCTGGCTCGATGATGGCGGTAGCAGCCACTCGAGTAGCAGCTACTGGTTCAATGGTGATTGTGACTGCGAAGTCTTTGAGGATGACCATCGAAAACTTGTCCCACGAGCTTCCGTTGGTGCGGGCCTCCCTATGGTGGCCATCCTTTCTTGGATGCCTGTTGTGGTGGCGTAGGCCGTGCTGACGGTCAGAGCTTCGACCTCTGCCATCGTGAAGACCAGCTTCTCCGCATCATAGTTGACACAACCTGGGAGGGGTAGGAGGTTGTTGGTTCTCACAAATCTGTAGAAAAGTTGGTGACCCTCCTTCTTTATGATGCTCACCCTGGTGAGGAATTTGATGTCAATATTGTCATCACCCCTATTTCACAATAGGATGAGCGGCTCCTTTGGGTACACAAGTCTGACCGCGATCAGGTTGATGATTCCTCCCATATTGTATTCCTTGGTTGCGTCCTTGATTGGGTGTAGACGGTTGAGTAGGAAGCGCCCCAAATTGATCGGCTTGCCAGTCATGATGTACCAGATAAGGTGCAACTCTTCAGTGTATAGATTGCTCATCTCGTACTTGCTGAAGAGTAGGTTGGCACGATCTTATGAATGATCTACCAGAAGCAGGAGTGGACCAAAACTACCTTGCTTCCTAGCTTGAAAGAGGACTCGCCTGTTAGTTTTTTTCATAGCTTAACCAGGTCTAAGCCATCACTATCACTGATGTGAGATCCATTGTTCAATAGTTCTTACTCAGTTGCACTGGTCGAGAAGATCTCATTGAGCAGCCTCCCTGTTATTTCATGCTCTTGATTATAGAGGCACCCCTAGAGCCTGTCTGCTCCACCATACCTCTTACTTTCATCTGGGGTGTTTGGAACCCGACAGAGGGAGGAGATGAACTCTTTCTTCTACTCAGTGTATGAGTTGGAGAAGCTGAAGAAGATCTTTCATAGTCCAGAAGCTTCGAGGATATTTTTTCAACCAGTCGAAGATGTCGATCTTCCAGAAGGAAGGGTGGTGGTAGAACCTAGTCGGAAGGAAGACCTTCACTGCCAGCTTGGTGTAGTGATGTTGGTGGTCTGCGTCCCTTGGTACGAAGTGCCCTAGAGAGTGGGCTAGAACTTCACGTTCTGCCATTGTTGTCGGGGTTATGGTTGCTACAACTCGGGGCACTTCTCGACCTCAGAAAGCCCAGTTGTTGTTGGGTTAGGGCATTTCTGCCCTACCGTGGCCACAACTATGGCCTCGGGGTTGATCCTACGGCCCTATTCATCGACCTGGATGACAATCTCTTTGGTGTGTGCCATTTTCTGAAGAGAAAATATAAAGAAATTAAATCAAAAAGAGGTTATTTGGGCAAAATTATGTCTGCCCGATACTTAGGGTCATTATAACTGAGAGTTTATAAGAATGGTGTCACCCGATACGATCTGGGTGATACCTGTGAAAACCGGTATTGGGTTGCAAAGAAAATCTCAGTGTTGGGCCACAGTAAAACTTTACGAATCTTGGCACGCAACACACAAGTGCACGATACTGAGAAACCCAACACGTTCCTTAAATGATACTCATTATAAATTGGTATCAAGCAAAAGGGAAAATGATGTACTTGTGAAGTTGGTAGCACATGAACGCGATACGTGTATCACACAGACTCTGGAGAGTATCGACAAGCTTCCTCAAACTTAACACGTGTCATGCGCTACTCGTGTCGTGCGGCACGCGTGTCGCGCGATACTCATGTCGTTCGGCACAGATGGAAACCTGATACAATTGAGGTGATAGGAAAAGTGATACACGTTTAAAGCCTTACCCGACACAGGCAAGAACACAATACGTGATGCGTGATATGGTCTAAGCGTTAGCGGTGCACGATACGAATAGGGGATAGTTTAGCACGATAGGGGCTGCGCGATACAAGTTATTACCTTGTCGAGCAAGGAGATGTTGAACGTGACACGGGAGGCTGGTACACTGGGAAACTGACATGGGATCTAGGATGGAAAGAGATTACGCGATACGGGAGCAAATACTTTGGTAACTTTGGTAACCCGACATGGTTAATCTCTTGCTGCGATATATATCCATCCGCGAGCTGGGTTAAAAGGTAAAAGCGGGGACACGTGATGCGCATGCACGCGAATCTCTTTCCAAAGAAAGGTAAATCCTATCTAATCAAGTCACATCGTGAGGCTTTAGAGGAGGTGGTGCATCGCCTGATACATTGTCGGTCGGCACACATGTCGCCCGATATGCGTTACTCGGCATGCCCCTTACGCACCACCAGTTCACGTGATGCTTCTGGGCACGGTGTGGCATGAGCACTTAGTTGACAAAGCGATAGTAGTCCTCCTGACACGCTGCTGCCCGATACACTTTCCTGGCATGGTAACCTATTTTGCCAAGTATGAGCGATAAACATGGTTAACATGTCTTGCGCGCCATTCATTGCGCTCAAACACCATAAAAACTTAGTGAAATTGAAAACTGAAGTAAAAGGCGCTTGATATGTAAAACATTATTGGCCTAGGTGTAAACCTCAGCCTCAACTAGTATTACACATCAAGGTGATGAAACTAAGTCGGTGGCCCAGAAAACGTAAGAGTCTGTGCGTGTGGCATGTGCATACACTCGATCCTTATTACAATGAAAGTGTTAATAATGTTATTTGTAGGAAAAGGAAATAACATCCTATCCTAGGAAAATAAAATGTTGGGTTGCCTCTCAAGGAGCGCTATAGTTTTTGTCATTAGCTCGACATCTTCTGTCTTTGCTAGGATTCTTCGGCAGGTGCAGCTTCAGCATCATCCAGGGGCAACTCGAATCACCTTGTGAAGGCTTCATCTTCATAGAACCTTTTCACTCGATGTCCATTGACTGGAAAAACCTTTGTAGCATCATCCTTGTCGTACAACTCCATCATTCCAGAAGGGTAGATCTTTGCTACCACAAACGGTCCTGACCATCGAGTCTGTAGCTTCCTTGGAAAAAGTCGAATAGAAGATTTAAAAAGAAAAACTTTATCACCTTCCTTGACATCCTTCTTCCTTAGTTGAGAGTCATGCTAGACTTTTGTCTTCTGACTATAGATTCTTGCATTCTCATAGGCGTGAAGCCTAAGTTCTTTGAGTTTTTGGATCTAGAGGAACCTCTTCTTTCCGGCTAGGGAGGGGTCCATGTTGAAACGTTTAATGGCCCAAAATGCCTTGTGCTCCAACTCAAAATGTAGATGACATGTGTTTCCATAAATCAACTGGTATGGCGTGGTGCCAACCGGTGTCTTGTACATTGTTCTGTATGCCCAGAGAGCATCATCTAGCTTGGTGGACCAATCCTTTCAAGATTTCCCAATTGTCTTCTCCAAGATCTGTTTGATTTGCCTATTCAGAACTTCAACCTGGCCAGACGTCTGGGGATGATGTGGGGTAGCAACCTTATATCAAACCTCATACCTTCGTAGAAGTGACTCAAATTTCCTTTCAGCAAAGTGAGATCCACCTTCACTGATGACTGTTCTTGGGACTCCAAACCTTGGGAAGATGATCTTAGTAAAGAGCTTTATAACAAACTTGGCATCACAGGTGGTAGTGGGTATGGCTTCTACCAACTTACATACGTAGTCCACCACAACAAGAATGTACTTGAAACCGTATGATGAAGGGAAAGGTCCCATATATTCGATCCCCCATACGTCAAAGATCTCCACTTCAATCCATTCAGACATGGGCATCTCATTCCTATGAGAAACATTCCCGGTTCTTTAACACTCGTTGTAGGCTTTGACAAAGGCGTGAGCATCCTTGAAAGGGTGGGCCAATAGAAACTGGACTGGAGAACCTTTGTCGCGGTTCTTTCAGCACCCAAGTGTCCTCCATAAGGAGAAGAGTGACACTCAAACAAGATCTTCAATGCTTAATCTTTGGGGATACATCTCCTGTAAAGGCTATCGGGGCAACGCCTGAATAATAGAGGGTCATCCCTGTAATAATACATAAAATCAGAGAAGAATTTCTTATTCTAATTATAATATATTTCTGGGGATAGTTGTTTACATGAAAGATAGTTACAAATATCGGCATACCATGGCCCTTTAGGATTGGCCATCTGGGCAACATAGATTGCCTCATCAACATAGATTTCATTGATCGGTAGTGGGTGGTCGCCTTCCACTCTAATCCTAGAAAGGTGGTCGACGACCATGTTCTCGGAACCTTTCTTGTCGATTATTTCGTCATCAAACTCCTGTAGCAGCAATGCCCAGTGCAACAACCTAGTCTTAGCATCTTTCTTTTGCATCAGATACTTAATGGCTCTGTGGTCTGTGTGAACAATCACCTTAGAACCCACAAGATAAGATCAAAACTTGTCAAATGCCTAGACAATGGCTAGGATTTCTTTCTCAGTGGTGGTGCAATTCATCTGTGCTTCGTCTAACATTTTATTGGCATAGAAGATCCCATGATGCTTCTTATCCTTCTTTTGCCCAAGAACAACGTCTATGTCAAAATCACTAGTGTCACACATAATCTCGAAGGGAAGGTTCCATTTGGGTGATTGGATAATAGGTGATGTGACCAGATCATCTTCCAAGGTGGAGAATGCTACGAGATACTCTTCTATGAAATCAAACTTCACATCCTTCATCAGCAGATTTGATAGCGGCTTTACATTCTTCGAGAAGTCCTTGATAAACCTTCTATAGTAACTAGCATGTCCTAAGAAGCTTCTGACTCCCGTCAAAGATGTGGGTGGAGGGAGATTTATAATCGCTTCCACCTTAGATTGATCAACTTCAATGCATTTATTGGATATTTTATGTCCTAGGACAATACCTTCCTATACCATAAAATGGCACTTCTCCCTGTTAAGGGTGAGACTTTGTTCTACACATCTTCTTATTTCCAAAGATAGTTTATTTATACAATCATCAAAAGAGCTACCATAGACGCTGAAGTCATCCTTGAAGACTTCCATCTTATCTTCCAGGAAATCTGCAAAGATAGCGTGGGTGCATTGCAGAGTCCAAAGGGCATTCTTCTAAAAGAAAAAGTCTCATAGATGCATGTGAAGGTAGTCTTCTCCTGATCGTCTAGATGAATGGGGATCTGATAGAACCCTGAGTATTAATCCAACCAGCAGAAGTATGAGTGGTGGGCCAGACGCTCAAGCATCTGGTCAATAAATGGGAGAGGGAAGTTATCTTTACGGGTGGCGATGTTCAACCTTCGGTACTCTATACACATCTGCCAATCAATGATGGTCTTGGATGCAACCTCAACTCCATTATCTCCCTTTATCAACATTATGCCTCCCTTCTTTGGGACTACTTGAATGGGACTCGCCCACATACTATCATTAATGACATATATGATTCCTGCATCACAGAGCTTCACAACTTCCTTACAGACCACCTCTCACAACTTCTCATTCAGTTTTCATTGCGGTTGGGCGTAGGGCTTGGAATTTTCCTCCAGATGGATTCTGTGCATACACACAGAAGGGATGATGCCCCTTAGGTCTCCAATTGAGTAACCTACGACTTTTCTTTGTAGATTCAGCTCCACCAACAGTTGTTCCTTCTAATCATCAGTCAGCTCTTAGTTGATGATAACTGGATTCATCCTTTCTTCATCCAAGAATTGGTACTCCAAACCTTTCGGAAAAACCTTTAATTCAGGCGGGGTCTTCTCTTCTGGTTCTTTGGCATGATCGCTTTGTAGCGCAACATGCATTACTATCTCAAGAGGGCCATCTGCTTCAGATATATCTTCAACATCCAAAAGTTTCAGGAGCTCTTTCACTTCTGGGTCTTCAACCACCTATGCATTGCCAACTAGGGAATGCATCAGTAGGTCCACCATAGCCTTCTCCTCCCTTACCTCATTGCTGAGTTGCTGATAACTTTCAACAAAGCAGGAAGACTCAAGGAATGAGGGGGATTTAATGCAGTCAAAGATGTTGAAGTTGATGTGCTCTCATCCAACTCTGATTGTTATCATTCATGCCTCTACGTCGATGAGTTCTCTATCGGTAGCAAGGAAGGGTCGCCCGAAGATCATTGGGCAGCTAGGGTCCTCCAAGGTATCGATCAGAACAATGTCACAGGGTATAAAGAACCACCCAACTCTAATGGGCACATCCTCCACTACTCCAACAGGTCTGGTGAAGGTGTGGTCTGCTAATTGGATTCAAATATTTGTACTTACTATATCAGTAAGTCCCAACTTCTTTGCAAGGGATAAGTGCATTAAGCTAATACTTGTCCCTAGATCTATCAAACCTTTTCGGGTCATGTTGTCTCCGACTTGGAAAGGAATGACAAAGGCTTTGGTATTTTTTTTCTTAGAAGGCATACTTGCATTAACAAAGGAACTGGACATTTGTGCTAGCTTCATGGTTTCAACGTCTTCTCCTCTTTTCTTCCTTGAAAATAAATCCTTGAGAAACTTTGCATAGGTGGGCATCTCCTCGATGGCATCTAAAAAGGGGATGTCGAGGTGCAACTTATTTACGACAACCATAAACTTCTCATACCTTTTCTTCAATTGGGATTTTGCCAACTTGTGGGAGAAAGGTATGCGGGGTGCATACCTATTCGGATGCTCCTCATAAGTCACGTCGTTGTATCCTTTCACTGTTACTTTCTTCTACTTGGTGGGTACTTCTGCTGGTTCCTCCGGGGTTATGTCCTTGACTGGTGCTATACCATTGTTGCTTTCTTCTCGTGGTCTGGGTGTATCATTGTTCCTGACCTTAGGATGATCATCTTCATGGTTTCCTTCCCTGACGGGTTTGCCTCAGTGTTGGACGGGAATCGCCCTACCTAGTGGTTGATACTCTGGGCTAGGCTTGCCAGCTGCTGATCTATCTGCTTGTTGTGTTGCTGGAGCTCCTCAATCTGAGTTGAGAAACCTCCCATCTGTTGTTGCTTTGAGTTGAGCAATGCCGTGTTGTCCATGGAACTTTTGTGCAGCTTCTCATTCATATCATTCTGCTTCTTTGTAAAGGACATCAACTAGGTCATCATCGACGGTCATTGTTGCTGACCTAGCTGGGCGTTTGGGTAGCCGCGTGGTTGCTGGAAACCTATTGGGCATTGATGATTTTGTTGTCCTCCTGAAGAGGTTCCACCTACTAGCTGGTGAGAGTTCTCAGACACACTGGTGTTTCCATATGAAAATCCAAGATGGTCAGGATGTTGGTACTGGACGTAACTCACATTCTCTATACTTTCGTCGTCGGGCTCACTCTGCATGGTTGTATGCGGGAAGAAGTCAGAAGGATGGTCCTACTCTCCACATCCAAGACAACTCCTTACCACTTCTATTCAGACCTTACCTTTATAGCTCTGGTCCTTCAAGGCTTAAAAGTCAATCACTATCTTGTCCAACTTAGTTGAAAGTGCTTCCATCACCTTAGATTCTCCAGGAGTAGAGTGACTTGACTACTCTCTATCATATTCACTGTCTTGTTGATTTGTAGCCATATTGTTTATAATCTCCCTCACTCTCTGGGCGTTGAGCCTCAAGAAATCGCTGCCTATTGCAGCATTCAACGATTTCCTTTCTCCGACGCACAACCCATTATATAAGGTTGTGATCAACTTGGGCTCAGAAAAACCATGGTGTGGGCACTCTCTCTGATAGACTTGGAATCTCTCCCAAGTTACATGTAGATTCTCTAAAACGTTCAGTGAGAACTTGGCTATCTTGTTTTGGCACTTTATCGTTATCTCTATAGGGAAGAACTTAGCAATAAAAGCATTAGCTAGATGTTCCCAGTCGGGGAGACTCCCATATTGGAGACTCATATACCATTCCAGAGCTTTGTCCCTCAAGGAGAAAGGAAAGCACTGGGTGTAGATGTAGGATATTGGGACCCTATTGATCTTAAAGGTTTTGCAGGTTCTATTGAATGTAGTAAGATGGTTGTAAGGGTTCTCCTCACTAGTATTCCCTCTGAACCAGTTGTGTTGCACCAGCTGGAGAAAGGCAGGCTTCAGCTCAAAGTTAGCCACGTCGAGCGGTTGCTCCACCACTGGGTTCCTTTCTTCATTTGCCCTAACTTGGACAAAAGAATGAAGAGACCGAGCTTCGGGTGCTTCCTCAGCCATTGCTTGTCACACGTAGGAAGGTTTGGAGAGATGAATAAGTAATTGGAAAGAAAATGTGTAAAAGTGTGAGTGTGTTGTATAAATTATGCACAATAAGTATCTACAATATTATATGCATATATTCAAGGTTTTTGGCAAAGTGTAAGTAAAACTCAAGTTCATAGAACGGTATCCATTGCCGAGTCCTCGGCAATGGTGCCAAAAAGTTGATAAGCCTTAAATGTGGGTCCAAAAATGGAGACATGTCTAGGTCATCAGACTTTAGTTATTTATAATGCCTGAATGTTTAAGACTCCTGCAACTAGGACAAGGTCAAAGTAGTTCGGAGTCGAACACAGGGACTTGGAAGAATAGCACTTCGGAACCCAAGTTTTACTTGTCTAAGCATGTTGAAAAGTCGAAGGATAAGGTTTGTTCAAACAAAAAAATCATGAAGAATTAAATGAAAACCTATCTCCAAAGGGAGTTACCAGAAGGATTAAAGCTTTGGGTATTTTGGGTTTTAGCAGTTTTTATGATGGTTTTCATATATAGGAAACTGAGAAGATAAAACAATCTTCGGGGCATAGCATGAAGGAAGATAACTTAATCGTAACAAGCGGTGGCAGCCTACATCCAATGCCTTCTTCTCTCAAAGAAGACACCAACGAGCCATGTACTAAGTTCCTTCTCTCAAAGGTACTAGGTGTGGGCTCGTGTGGAAGGATAAACTGAGAAAAGCTCTAGTTCTGGGCACTCTCGTACACCTGACTGTTAATGTGTCGCTTAACACTTACAATCACTAAGATAATTATCCTAGAGTTTAATCCTTTTTCAACTTTCCGATTAAGGCTAGTATAGAAAGGGCCGATCCCATAGGACAACTTTTTAAGATTGTTTCTTTTATCCCAATTATTTTGAAGAACTATTTTATTATTTTTTTGTATTTTCAGATTTAGAATGGAAAGTAAAATTCAGGTTGGGGGTTTGATTGATTACACTAAAATAAGAAATAAACACAAAGTAACAATGTAATAACAAGAATTTATTTTGCCTCTATCACAAGGAAAAGAAACAATTGTTAGCACAAGTAGACTATTGTGAATGGAAAAAAACTAGAAGTAAAGAAAAAAAAATCAACGGAGATTGAAATCAGAGAGAGAATCAAGGCTCGTAGGGGTTTTCACCACCTTAGCCTAGGCAAAAACAAACTAATCCTTAAAAATGACGGATTTGATGAAGGCAAGTGAATTGATAAAAATCCACGAAAGATGGACTCCACATGAGCCCATTGGTCCTGGTGCTCATGTTTCTTAGTTCATCATCCTAAAAGAAGAAGATCCACAGTCTTTTCAAAACTCCTATGCGATTGGGTTTGTTGTTCTAAATCCGAACATCCACGGTCATATCCATCCAGATTAACTTTTGATCAAATCAATTAATTACTTTGATAGATCAATTAGTTATCAAACCCAAAAGCCATCTAGAATCGTTTTTAAGATGAAGTCATTAAAACCATGGCTAAGGGGTTATTCCCCTTGCCCCGATAAAAGACTACTCACACATGGAGAAATGGGAGACGGAGGAAGAAAGAAATGTAGCCATATTCTAGCCCAGAAATCAGGAGATTAATCCTTATGCTAGAGACGATGAAATGGCTTAGTTCTTTGTTCCTTGCTCCAGAAATAAAGAACGGAAGGAAGGAGATTAAAACTAAGGTGGAGGGAAAAGACAAGAACAAGAATGAAAGAGCTATTCTTGAACCAAACCTACTTTATTGCATAATATGAGAATGATTACAAGATTAATTGCTGCAGAATTCCAAAATACAATAAATCCAAGATGCCTTGGGAGGAGGAAGTGCCCTTCCTTTTATATGAGAACGAGGGATATGCTATCCCAAAAAATAGATGGAAAAAATAGAGGGAGCTATCCTTTTGAATTTTCAAGATTTAGTCAATAGGAATTTCATAGACTTTAATTATCTTGACCATGTAACTCTCTTCAATGCAGATTCCCACAGCAGCTAATTCGAACGCATTTCAATCCCGTAAAACGCAGAAAGGCGGTCCAAATAATATGATATTGTTGTAGGAAATTAAATTTCCTTTCTAATGAATACTTGTACACTCAATTTGGACTTTGGATGCAAGAGTTATAGCACTTTTGGTGACAGATATACAATAATTACAGGACTACTGCAAATTGTGCAATTATACTCCAAGAATATTTATCACATTTCCTACAAAATCCAAGAAAATATGATTAAAATTCTTCTTGTAGAGAAAAATATAATATAATATAATTAATTATAAAAATAAGAAAATAAACAACAAAACAATCATAAAAACATATCTAAAAGATGTAAATAAAAGTGATGAAAACACATTTATCAAAATACCCCAGACTTGAATCTTTGCTTGTCCTCAAGCACGTAAATCACAAATAAAGTCCAATTTATACTCCCAATATGCCATCCTCACCTTAATAACATCACTACAATCCTCACCTCCAAATTTTGTCCAAGTGACCCGATCGCATAGAACCACATAGCATAAAATTCTATATTCCCTATCAAAACAATTGTCAAATCTAGCTTCTAAAATAAGAATTTGTAGAAAAATAGGCATCTCTTACGTTCTCTTTGACACTCTAAATTTTTTTTTAAATTATTGCACAAGAATAGGATGAATTTTGGGGTGTGAAAACAAAGAAAGAAGTGATGAAAATATATTGATCCCTCCTCTATTCGACTCGGGATATGAATTTATGGAGTTGTGGCTACATTGGTCACAATTTTTTTTCATGTACACTTTTGGCATCTTTTGATGGTACGCCCCTTTGTGGGGTATGGAGTTTTCATTTTGGGAAGCATGCCACCCCAGACTTGATTTTTGTCTGGTGGTGATTCTTTGCTTCTCTTTTTTTAGAAGAAAAATAGAGGGAAGGAAGAGATGTTCTTCTGCTTATAACTTTCAAAAAAAAATTCATATATTTTTGTCAGAGAGTGTCATTGCTCCAGTTAGAGTATTTCTATAAATCACATCATACAAATTTTATAACAAGATAATCCATTGTTTAAATATAGGGAAAATTATGTTTGCATCTGATCGATTCCTTATGACTTTCCAACTATTCCGAGGAGTGATGTTATTAAGGATCCTAGGTGACATGGTGGTTTCGGACATGACAATTCGTAACAATTTTTGCAAAAGATTTACTAAATTCAAAGGGGTACAATGATAAACATTTATTCATGTTGTCCGACTAGATAAAGACCATTTTGCAACAAAAGAAATAAAAACATGGCCAACTAGATCATGGCCATGAACAAAGTAAATGTATGCAAAACAAAAAAAGGTAGAAATAATGCAAGAATAAAAAAGATAAGGGGTGGAATAGAAACATACCACCCACCTCCACCCCGGACTTAGATTTTTGCTCGTCCCGAGCAAAATCAAAACCCGAGATGGAGAGAAGAGAAGAGCGAGGATTTCCAGGTGGCCCAGGTAGCTCAAAAAATGTCCAGCTGAAGGGGATGTGTGTGAGGGCTAGGACCTTTATCTGAGGAGCTTCATAATGTACCCTATGATAGGGTAATAGTAGAAACTCATTGGGGTGCTCATATTTTCTTTCACCTCACATTACCTCCAATAATATCCATATATCTTCCTTCGATAGCAAGGGAAGTGTTGGAGATGGATGTGGATAAGGGGAGGTTGACGGGTGCCTGACTAGTAATGCCAGTAGAGCATGATGAACTGAGTCGGGTGGAGAATCTGGTTCAAGTTTTCCACCATCATGAGGACCTGCAGATGCTAATACAAAAAATTTAAAATCATTTACAAAAGTGTTTTGTTTCTCCTTAAAATTAATGCCATCAACATTGGGTTTGGTAAGTTTCATTGTTGATGTAACATATGTCTCTAATTTTTTTGTACAAGGGTTCCCCAAGTATTTAGGAGGGATGATGATGTCTTCCTTGCAAACAATAGAAGAGGGTGTGGGGGCTTCTTCCAATGGTGGTATCTCCCCTTCTAGATCAGCCATGTGTGGGATAGAAATTGGCTGTGACGGCTCGGGAAGAATTATAAAGGAGGCTAGATTCTCATTATCCAAAATAGACTCAAAAGAAGGGTATTGGTCTATGGTATCATTCAGATTTATGTTAAGGATGGGAGGAGTTGTTGGATCTTCATAATGACTCTCCTTCTTTGACATTTTATATTCAAGTAAAAGAGTCTCTAAAGGAAAGATAGGGATACCAACATCCTCACCACACACAAAATATGGCTCCATGATTTATGTTATTTCTTCAGGATCCGATATATATGACACAAAATAAGGATCATCATCATCATCATCATCATGATGAACCATCTTGGGTTGCTCTAAGTCCTCCATAGATTTTTGTGCTTGGGCCTCTAGTAAGGTTGCTAAAAGGGCATGGTTGGTTTCTAGGTTTTTCTGTGCTTCTACTACCATTTTTTCTAAAGCCCCAAGTCTCTCTTTTAGTTGATTTTCATTATTAGATTCATACATCACAAAAAAATTACCATCCTCACCATTCCCCCCATAAGGATCTTGGTCATGGTACCCAGTATGTTGGTTGTGGTGTTGCTCCTCATAATAATCTTCAGAAGATGGTGGATTGTTATTTCCATTGCTCTCATCATGGTGGGAAGATACACTATTACAAGGTGTCACCGAGTCATGGGGGAACATATTTGGAACATCTGGGTTTTGAGATTGGGATTTCAACAAGGTGGCCATCAAGGTTTGTCTAGTTATGAGTTTTGCTGCCATCTTCTCTAGGGACCTAAGTTTCTCTTCTTGTTGAGGATTATATTGGGTATCATAAATAGGTCCATTTCCCCCAAAGTTTTGTTGGTCGTACCCTCTCTCAGAATATGGATAGCAAGGTTCCCCATATTGGTTCTCAAAAAAATAAGGATTTACATTGTACCCACTAGGATGAAAGGGCTCATAGAGAGGGGTGCTATGGGATAAATTTGGACAGGCAAGAGATGCATGGTGGCAATGACCACAATAATAACATTGTGGGGGATATTGCAATGCCCACTCCATTTGAAAGGTTTTTTTTACAATTCAAAAAAGAACTAAAGAATTTGTACAAGATCGAAAATTACAAAAAAAAAATAGAAGGTAAGGGATTATGACTCAAGGTTAAAATTTACAAAACTAACTAAAATTACAATTTTTTACAAACTAGCGTATTTGTAGAAAAAATGGACTGCCGGAATGGAAACTCGGCAGAAGGAGGAGTAGCACTTCCGGAATGTTACTCGGAAGGCATAAAAAAGGAAAAAAATGTTTTTTCAAAAATTTTGGGGTTCAAAAGAAACAATCCGTTGTCCCCGACAACGGTGCAAAATTGTTAATGTGTCGCTAAACACTTACAATCACTGAGATAATTATCCTAGAGTTTAATCCTTTTTCAACTTTCCGATTAAGGCTAGTATAGAAAGGGTCGATCCCATAGGACAACTTTTTAAGATTGTTTCTTTTATCCCAATTATTTTGAAGAACTATTTTATTATTTTTTTGTATTTTCAGATTTAGAACAAAAAGTAAAAGTCAGGTTGGGGGTTTGATTGATTACACTAAAATAAGAAATAAACACAAAGTAACAATGTAATAACAAGAATTTATTTTGCCTCTGTCACAAGGAAAAGAAACAATTGCTAGCACAAATAGACTATTGTGAATGGAAAAAAGCTAGAAGTAAGAAAACAAATCAACGGAGATTGAAATCAAAGAGAGAGAATCGAGGCTCGTAGGGGTTTTCACCACCTTAGCCTAGGAAAAAACAAACTAATCCTTAAAAACGATGGATTCGATGAAGGCAAGTGAATTAATAAAAATCCACTAAAGATGGACTCCACATGAGCCCATTGGTCCTGGTGCTCATGTTTCTTAGTTCATCATCCAAAAAGAAGAAGATCTACGGTCGTTTCAAAACTCCTATGTGATTGGGTTTGTTGTTCTAAATCCGAACTTCCACGGTCATATCCATCCAGATTAACTTTTGATCAAATCAATTAATTACTTTGATAGATCAATTAGTTATCAAACCCAAAATCCATCTAGAATCGTTTTTAAGAAGAAGTCATTAAAACCATGGCTAAGGGGTTATTCCCCTTGCCCCGATAAAAGACTACTCACACATGGATAAATGGGAGACGGAGGAAGAAAGAAATGAAGCCATAGTCTAGCCTAGAAATCAGGAGATTAATCATTATGCTAGGGACGATGAAATGGCTTAGTTCTTTGTTCCTTACTCCAAAAATAAAGAACGGAAGGAAGGAGATTAAAACTAAGGCGGAGAGAAAAGACAAGAACAAGAATGAAAGAGCTATGCTTGGACCAAACCTACTTTATTGCATAATATGAGAATGATTACAAGATTAATTGCTGCAGAATTCCAAAATACAATAAATCCAAGATGCCTTGGGAGGAGGAAGTGCCCTTCCTTTTATAGGAGAAGGAGGGGTAGGTTATCCAAAAAATAGGGGAAAAAAAGAGAGGGAGCTATCCTTTTGAATTTTCAAGATTTAGTCAATAGGAATTTGATAGACTTTAATTGTCTTGACCATGTAACTCTCTTCAATGCAGATTCCCGCAGCAGCTATTTCGAACGCATTTCAATCTCGCAAAACGCACAAAGCGGTCCAAATAATAGGATATTCTTGTAGGAAATTAAATTTCCTTTCTAATGAATACTTGTACACTCAATTTGGACTTTGAATGCAAGAGTTATGGCACTTTGGGTGACAGATATACAATAATTACAGGACTGCTGCAAATTGTGCAATTATACTTCAAGAATATTTATCCCATTTCCTAAAATATCCAAGAAAATATGATTAAAATTATTCTTGAAGAGAAAAATATAATATAATGTAAATAATTATAAAACTAAGAAAATAAACAACAAAACAATCATAAAAAGATATCTAAAAGATGCAAATAAAAGTGATGAAAACACATTTATCAGTGACGCAGACCAAGCTCTAGAAGTTACAACGTCCCTCTCTCGAAGAAGTCAAAATAAGAAACACAATTCGATAGCTAGTCAAAGCGTGAATCAAAAATAAGAATCTAGAACTTAGATGCCAGAAAGAGATCATCCAATAAAATAAAGCCATACATAGAACGATATGAGATAAACTCCACAGATTCCAATAATCATAAATGGACATAAAGGTTTAGTTACAATGATGTAATTAAAAGAAAGTAAATGGTGTAAAGGGAAGACATGTATCTGTCTCCTTGATTTAGGACATTGAAGTACATAGCAACAAACACCTAAGATAATGCTAACTCGATACCGGGTAAGGGCCCTATCAGGATATGACTGTGTCGGGTCGTGGACCGTGATGGGTAAGGGTCGTATCGAGATAGGACCTCTACCCATTATGGCCATGTCGGGCTGCTGGCCGTGTCGGGTGTGGACCATATCAGGTTTGGTACTATGTCGGGTAGGATACATATCAGGTTAACATTGTCTTAAGGCTCTCAGGTTCTTTGTATCAGGTATAGGTGGGCATGCTGTCTCAGGTTGAAGCCCAGATAGGAGCCCGCCATGCTAGAAGTAGCCTTGAGGATCGTATCATGCTGCTTGCTGCTACCGAAATGGTTTCTAAGTGAACTCCTCCCATCCTCTCGAGATGGGGGTGTGCTCACCTAGTATCACCTGGCAGGCTCCTTAGAACTTGACGTACTAGCTCCTTTACTTTGCGAATTAACTCTCGTAGGTCCGGCCCATCCTATCGTAGGCTTGTTGTTGCTATTTATAGGCAGTGAGTTGATGGGAGTTGTAGCTTTTCTTAGACCACATGTCCTTCATCCCGGCTCCGTTCTTGAAGCTTCGGAAGGGGCCATCAACATGTCAGGCATCAAGTGCATCGCGTAAAGCTGTGGCGGGTTGGAGGCTTGGCGAGCTGCTGCATCGAGGGGTGGCCATATCGTGTAACGACCTCATCGGGTGGTGAACCGTGACGAATAAGGCACCATATCGGGTAGAGAGCTACAGCGACCAGGGCTCCCACATCACACACCAACGTCGGGTTGTTGTCGTATCAGGCAGCGACCATGATGGGTAAGAGGGTGTGTCGCCTCGTGTGCTACTGGGTCGGGAAGGGGACTCCATTGCTGATGGACCTGATGGGCCCATTGGTGCTCTTTTCATGGAAGAAATAAGAAAAACCCTGCACAACATGGGGAATGTTGTCAGGGGCATAGTCTCTTCACAATAAATAAGATAAAATGAAGAGAAAGTTTGGTTTGGAGGCTATTTTGATAATAAAATATAAGCTCTAGCAACCATAAAATGGGTGTGATCAATTATCTCAACTGGTTATTATTTATTAACATTTTACATTACTCTTATTTTTTGTGCTCTAAAAATAATGATTAGGCATGCAATTATAAAGTATATGGAAGACACTGTCAATATAGAGTCAAGAGACACCTAAAATATATAACATGTATTAAACTAATTTTATGCGTACAAAGTAAGTTAATTTGTAAACATACTTTATTTAATATTATTATATATTTGTATACATTCCTTTTGCAGTTTATAGTTCTTAGACACTCAGTTGAGATTCTAAGTGTGTTATGTGAGGATTGTGCAGAGTTCTCTTAAAATAAGATGAAATAGAATTCAATTAGATGTATTATTTACTCATTCAAAAATGTATATTACAAATTTTCTTTGGAATCTGACTAAGCTATAAATGTAATGTTTGGTCAATATAGTTGTGTATACTTTATTTATGCAAGTATATGTGAATGTTTGTATTGTTATGTGTAAATTTATGTATAATGTGTGAATGATTTGTGAATATGTGTATGATTTTCTGAGTTTATGTGAATCAAAGTTAGTTTTGAATGTATATATGTGAATGTGAAAATGTGAATGGGTGTGATAATGGTATATTGTAGGCATAGACCTTGTATTTGGTATGGACATTAACAATAACTATGTAATCATGTTGTTATAAAAGAAAACAAATATGTTGCATCAGTTATTAGTACACATTGATTCTATAAACCTTTAGTATTAGTTATATAAATATTAGTTTTACTATAATAATTGACAATAAAGACCTCATTTGAAAACAAAAAATGAGGATGACAAATAGTTATGGTAGCATTAGTTGTTTCAAATAAGTGACTCTATTTTGTCTTACTACATCTGATTTTTAAATGTTGTAACTGATGTAGAAATGGAGCGTGGATTTGTCTAACAAAGAAATATAGACTATAACTTTGAGGAAGTAGTGGTGCCCACTTATACATTACTTTTTAACTGACAGTATAAGCATATTAGCACTCATGTTATTACATGTATGTTTAGTAGTAAAGTGAAAAAACATTTGAATATGTAGATACTTATAGGCATGATGGCTTGTGAAATTGCATCTTATTCTGTGTTTACATGCATCAACATGGAAAATAAAACAAATTAGTTTGATTGAAAATAATGTGAGTTACTAGTTTGCTCACAACATAGTATCAATGTATTTGGCATATGCATGACATATGAAGTTAACAAGACATATATTTTTACTCATGAGTTAGAAACAATTATCATTACATCATTTTAAGGGTTTATATGTTTATATTTTAAATACATTACAACATAACTTCACCTATATCTAAAGTTACATTTATTCCTTTATCAAGTTCATTTCCCAAAGTGAAGATATCAAAATATATTCTTTTACATTATTGTTTATTATTTTCTATCATATATTGTTTGGTCTAGTTGAGTGCTAAAAAGTTTTACATATGTTCTAGATTTTTGTGTTGAGTTTGGGGTTATATAGGTTAAGTAGGTTTAGTTTGATTCAAGCCATGATTTCATCTATAAAATGCATAATAGTTTAGGTGGTTTCATTCAAGTAAATGAGGATTCATAATGATTTTTATGCTGACAGGAAACTAGGACCAAGGCAATTTTCCCATATAGAGATGTGATTTGTTGATGTTATTGTAGTTTTATAGAGGGAAAATTGTAACGAATTATCTCAAGATGGTCCTGGTAAAACCACAAGGATTTGCAAAGCATTAAAAAACCATGTTAAATATGTAATTGCCATATAAGATACATTGTTGATATTGGGTAAAATTGTAGACTTCGACCACGTAAAATTATAGACTTAGACATCTATGGAAAGAGAACTTAGATTAAAAGTAAGACATTAAACTTGTAGGTTAGATGTAGGTCTATACTGGTAAGGAGTTAGACCTAGATTCACTGACGTATGAGATGTAAAAAAGTCTGGTATGGGTTCAAAACTCTAAATTCTTAGTTTTAATCATGAGAATTTATCAAAAGATCTTGATGTCAGAAATAGGGAATGATGACATGTTGAAGAAAAATTAAGTACAAGATATTAAAAAGTAAGAAACTTTATCTGTATTTAAAGAAAGTAGTGAGACAAGTTGTCAGTTTTTAGAAATATCTTTGAAGTTATGGTGGATTACATGAGTTAAGAGAAAGAGAGGGAGAGTATCAAAAAAAGAAATCCTGATATGTATCATATCACATATGTTTAGACAATATTTTGTCAAATTAGAACTTAATATAACACTTAGCTCTACATTGTGCCATCAATGATTCTCAACCATTTGATTTGGAGACTTTCTTCTAACAAAATATGTATATCCTTTCTAATTATAGAGAATAAATAGGACCACTTCTCTATGGATTTTGTTGTTTATCTTCCTAGAACAAACTAGGGGTATCATTCCATATGGGTAATCATTGACCAATTGATGAAGTCAGCTCACTTTTTACCAGCCAAGACTACCTTCACTATATAGAACTTAGTACTAAAATATGTATGAGATAGTTATTCTATGTGGCATATTACAACCAAATGTCAAACTAATGATGCCAATTCCTAAGTGTAATTTGCAATTTCTTGCATGGAACTGTTGGGTGAAGTTCAAAATTAGCATGACTTTGCACCCAAAAACATATGGTCAAGCACATAGGATGATATAAACTTTAAAAGATCTTTTTAGCAATTGTGTTGTTTAGTTTCTTGGTACTTAGGATATTCACATGATATTATTAGAGTTTTTTTTACAATAATTGTTGTTATAGGAATATATATATTGCATTGTATGAGGCTTTATATGGAAGGCATTGCTGATTGCCTCTTTGTTGGTACAAAGATATCAAGATTACCTTTTAGGTGTTGAGTTGGTGTAACATCTGAAATAGAATGTTAACCATTAAGAATGAATTGAAAGAAGCTTAGGCTAGGCTGAAATCGTATGTACATAAATGCAAAACGATAGTAGAATTACAGGTTGGAGACATTATGTGTCTCAAAGTCTTACCTTGGAAGGGTGTTATGATAATCATGAAGAGGTTTTTACTGGATCCCATGGTTATGTGTGTTGGGTTTTACAGGAGGCAGAGAAGCAGCGGAAACAAAAAAAATTTCTCCCCAAACCCGGAACAAAAGGAATCACGTCAACATCTATATAATAGGAAAGATGGTTTGTTAATCATACCTTATCCTGAGGCTTGCTCGGCAACAGTGCCACGTGCCTTGCGCGGTCTTCACCTCCGGTCTTGGACGGTGTCTTTGCAGCTCCTGGTCGCACCGGGACTGAAGACTCCTCCTCCTACCGGACTATTGGATGACAGTTGTCCTCCTGAGTGGCAGTGTCCTCCTGCCTCTGAAGTAGTCCACACGGACCTCCTGGAACTCCACTCTCCTTGTCCCACAAGGAAGTGGAAGGAGTCGCACCCTCCTATTGACGTACTAGTCACCAACACACTCTCCTGCTGTCAATTGCAACTGCAGTTGTCCTTCGCTTGCTGCACCTCCCTTTGCGGGAAGCACTTGCTCGGGCTCTCTCTCGGTTACCAAAACCAAAGAGAACGACAACTTTGCAGAGCAATCAACTTGCACTGAGTCGTACTTTGAGAAGCCCCCAATACCCCTATATATATAGGCGGGTCATGGGACAGGGTTCTCTGTGCCCGGCAATAGGGGACTAAAGCAGGAGTAGAAGGGTTTGGGATTTTCCACAAAAAGCAACCATCTCGCAACCTGAAATGATCGGTTCACAACTGAACCGATCGGTTCGGCCATTGAGCCGATCGGTTGGACCTGAGCCGATCGTTTGGGGCACTCCAACCGATCGGTTGGTGCCCTGAACCGATCGGTTCATAGTCCTAATCCGGCTCAAAAAGACTTTCCTTATTTCGTTCCCAATTGGTATCGAATACCAATGTTATTCCCAATCGAATTGGGCAATTTGAAACCAACGGAAAATTCTTGCCGACATGACTTTTCCCAACTGGTCGGTTGCACCAGTTGAGCCGATCGGTTCAACCCTTGAACCGGTCATTTCAACCTGGGCATGAGCCGATCGGCCTGGACACCCAGCCGACCGGTTCAGCAACCTCAGCCGACCGGTTCATCACATGAACCGATCGGTTGGGAGCACAGGTTGGGCAAAATCAGTCAATTGCGATTTCAATCAATCTGGTACTCCAATCAATGCGTTCAACACCTTGAACCATACGCTATTGAGCCATCGACTGATTGAGTGTTTAATTGAACTACTAAACTCCTTTAGTAATCAATCTAAACATTGCTTTGTGGACAAAACTCCTCTTCCAGGTTAAATCCTATGTGTGTGACCCTGCAGGTCCATTTCACGTTGGCAGTGAAAGTCCATAACACTTATGACTTCACAAGCAAAGAGCGGTGCCTAGTCACACATCATTGCTACCCAAGTGAAAGTAGAAAGTTGGAGAACAACTTTCATCCTACAATCCGTGAATGGTGTTACAGTGAATGTATAATTCCTTTGTCACTGATATCCAGAATGAACTCGAGGCATGGAACAGTCATCCTGTCAATGTTCATTCATTTCCTTGATCTCAGAGTAGACCGAGTGAGATGTGTATGACATAAATATCACATATTGATTCACACGTGCATGCGCATGCCTTTCTCAATCCTACTCATCAAGTGGCCAAGGATATCAAACTCCCTTAGGAGGGACAAATCCCATATCTATCACTCACCCCTCAAAAGCCCCATGTGTCAAAGCCACCCAATCATCACCTTTATAACAACCCATGTTTCAGGACTGCGTTTGATGATGTCAAAGTGTACCCAACGACATGTGTTGAGTGTAGTGATTTCAGGTCTAAGAATCACACTGACCACCATCACTGTGAGAGCTGACTGTGACTACCAAGTCATGATTCCATGTGTCACTCTCACGGTGGGTCTGTCCGGTACCTTGTTCTCTAACAAGTACCTATGTGCTTGGTTTGATATCACCATATCATGACTAATGAGATTCTGTCATCAACCAACACACAATCTAGTCTTTAGTGTTATTGATGTCTATGGTTATTTCCACAATAACAACCGACTAGGGACTAAACAAGAAAGAATACTCTTAGCATCCGTATGATCTCATCGTTTAGGTCCTTAACCTAAAAGCATACGTCATTGAGTAAAACAATCTTTAGACATCTATCATGTTACACCATCATCTCAGAAACAGTTTAAACATATAGATTGGAAATTGCCTTTATTATTATTCAAATCATTTACAAAGTATCCCATTACAATCATCATATGACTTGCTCTATGGGTATACATACCAACAGACTCCCACTTGTACTTAGAGCCAGTCACCAAGGAAACGTAGTCCTTGTGACCTAGAATGACCATCATGCTTCTGCTGAGAAAGGGCCTTAGTCAGTGGATCAGCTATGTTGTCTTCAGTGGGTACTTTGCAAATCTTCACATCTCCTCGCTGTACGATCTCTCGTATGAGATGGAAGTGCCGCAGTATATGCTTGGACCGCTGATGTGATCTGGGCTCCTTAGCTTGTGCAATAGCTCCATTATTGTCACAATAAAGCTCAATTGCATCACAACTACTGGGAACTACACCAAGTTCAGAAATGAACTTCCTGATCCACACAGCCTCCTTTGTTGAATGCGAAGCAGCAATATACTCGGCCTGTGTAGTATAATTGGCAACTGTTTCTTGCTTGGAACTCTTCCAGCTTACAACTCCATTATTAAGGCAAAACACAAATCCTGACTGCGATCTGTAATCATCTTTATCGGTTTGGAAGCTTGCATAGGTGTAACCCTTTACAACCAGCTCTTCCTCACCGCCGTACACAAGAAACTAATCCTTAGTCCTTCGCAAGTACTTGAGGATGTTCTTCACGGCTGTCCAGTGAGCATCCCCGGGATCTGACTGGTACCTGCTCGTCATGCTGAGAGAATACGAGACATCTGGGCGTGTGCACAACATAGCGTACATGATGGATCCAATGGCTGATGCATATGGGATCCCATTCATACGCTCCCTCTCTTCACAAGATTGGGGACATTGAGCTCTAGAGACGGTAACTCCATGTAGCACAGGGATGTTGCCTCTCTTTGAGTTCTCCATGCTGAATCGCTTCAGCACCTTGTCAATGTACGTGCTCTGACTTAGTCCGAGAAGCCTTCTAGATCTATCTCTATAGATCTTAATTCCTAGAATATAGGATGCTTCTCCTAAGTCCTTCATTGAGAAAGTTTTCCCAAGCCAAGTCTTTACCTTCTCTAAGGATAAGACATCATTCCCCATCAAAAGTATGTCATCCACATACAATATGATGAATGTGGTCGAGCTCCCACTAACCTTCTTGTACACACAAGGTTCATCTTCATTTTGAATAAAGCCAAACACTTTGACTTCTTCATCAAATCGAAGATTCCAACTCCGAGATGCTTGCTTCAATCCATAGATTTACCTTTGCAGTTTACAGACTTTATTGGCATTCTTTGGATCTACAAAACCTTCAGGCTGTGTCATATATACATCCTCATGAATATTCCCGTTAAGGAATGCGGTTTTAACATCCATCTGCCAAATCTCATAGTCATAGTAAGCTGCAATAGCAAGCATGATCCTGATGGACTTAATCATGGCAACTGGAGAAAAGGTTTCGTCATAGTCAACACCTTGAATTTGTCGAAAACCCTTCGCAACCAATCTGCCTTTATAAGTTTGCACATTTCCATCCATTTCGGTCTTTTTCTTGAAGACCCACTTGCACCCTATGGTTTTTACCCCTTCGGGTGGTTCCACCAAAGTCCATACTTTGTTGGAGTACATGGATTCCATTTCGTATCTCATGGCTTCTAGCCATTTCTCAGAATCTGGTCCCTCCATAGCCTCTACGTAGGTAGTTGGATCATCATCTATGATCAACTCTCCACCTTCCTGAGTTACAAGGTATCCAAACCTCTCAGGTTCAAGGCAAGTCCTACTAGATCTACGAGGTCCTTGTGTTACCTGAGGAGACTGAGATTCCACAACACCTTCTGAATCTACATTTTCCTCTGGTACATCTACCGGTTCAATGTTTTCTTGTTGGACTTGAACCTCTTCAAGCTCTACTTTCCTCCCACTGTTTCCTTTGGAAATAAATTCCCTCTCTCGGAATACAGCATCCCTGGCAACAAACACTTTGTTGTCAGTAGGGTGGTATAAGTAATATCCCCTCGTTTCCTTGGGGTATCCAACAAAATAACATTTATCGGATTTGGGTCCAAGCTTATCAGGAAACATTTTCCTAACGTAAGCCTCACAACCCCAAATCTTCATAAAAGACAAAACGGGATGCTTCCCATACCATATCTCATATGGTGTCTTTTGAACCGATTTAGATGGCACACGGTTAAGTGTAAACGCGGCGGTTTCAAGAGCATGACCCCAGAAGGAAATCGGAAGATCAGCAAAACTCATCATTGATTGCACCATATCTAACAATGTGCGATTCCTTCTTTCAGACACACCATTATGTTGTGGTGTTCCAGGCGGAGTCCATTGTGATACAATACCACGGGCTCGCAGAAGGTCCTCAAACTCCTGGCTCAAGTATTCTCCACCTCGATCGGAACGAAGTGCCTTAATACTTTTACCAAGTTGGTTCTGTACTTCATTCATGAAATCCTTGAACCTTTCAAGGGTTTCTGACTTATGCTTCATCAGGTACACATAGCCATACCAACTGAAATCATCAGTGAAGGTAATGAAGTATTGATACCCATTTCTGGCATTAGTTCTAAAAGGCCCACATACATCAGTATGTATGAGTCCTAATAGATCACTAGCTCTCTCACCTTTACCTGAAAAGGGAGTCTTGGTCATCTTGCCCAACAAACAAGATTCACATGTCTCTATTGATTCATAATCAAAAGAGTCTAGATAACCATCTTTATGGAGTCTAGATATGCGCTTCTCATTTATGTGCCCTAGACGACAATGCCAGAGATAAGTTTTGTTTGAGTCGTTGAGTTTTTGCCTTTTGGTGTTTACATTGTATACACTTGTCTTCAAATCTATCAAGTATAGACCATAAGACATAGGGGCACTGCCATAAAAGATCCCATCTTTAGAAATGGAACACTTTCCATTCTTAATAAGAAATTCAAATCCATCTTTGTCCAAACAAGAGACGGAAATGATATTCCTATTTATGGCAGGTACATAATAGCAGTTTTTCAACTCTATTATTAGCCCACTAGGTAGAGTTAACTCATAGGTTCCTACGGAACTGGCGGCAACTCTTGCCCCATTAGCAACACGTAGTTCAACCTCGCCTTTCCCTAAAGGCCTACTTCTCTTAAGATCCTTCACATTTGAACAAATGTGAGATCCGCATCCGGTATCAAGTACCCATGACGAAGAAGTAGTAAAGTTAATCTCTATCACGTATACACCAGAAGTGGAGATCTCTATCTCCGACTTCTTCTTCCATTGTTCCTTCCATCCTCTCCATGTAGAAGAAATTGGTTTGGCGAGAGAACACTTCTCTCCCTTACCTTCTTTCTTCTTCACCAACACATTAAGCGTACATAGAGTGGATTCTAAGGCTCCTGGTATATCTGGATTGTGCAGAACACTTCTCACAGTCCTCAACCAGTTATGGAATTTATTCTCAATTAATTTGCCCATTTTAAAAGATGATTCTTTTGCCATTCTACAAGAGAAAATTTGCATTTGTCAAAACCTTTTTGATTTGATTTGAATAAAATTGACGATAGTTAATTAGGCCTTTAATTAATTACCTCTCCCACTATTTTGACTCAAATTGATAGCCCTCACCATCAATACGGAAGATTGCAGCGTTCAATCTTCTAGTGGGTCAAGATCCTGAAATCCTCTGAGCCATGGACCAGCTAGGGCTGTCACCCACAACTCAGATCTCTCAGGTAGGGAACTCTTGCCAATTGCATCATATGCAACTCTTGAAAGATGTCATATGCAACTCCTTGCCATGATCATCTCCATGCCTCAAGGTACTAGATCCCATCTAGATCACCTTGTTAAGTCCGACCCAAAGCCAACACGATGAATATGCACCCTGCTAGGGCAGACCCACACATTCATCCTTCACGCTTCCACGAGATAGACGGTGCACCACGCTAGGGCGTGCCCACACTTGGTCGATCAAGCTTTTCACGTGTGTCGCATTTGGAAGGCATCTAAAACTTAATATTTAATGAGGGATTTGGTTTTTATATACATATACATATCCAATCACCACAATATATAGTACGTATCATATACATGCTATATCCCACAGAAAACATGCATAAACGATAAAAGCAATGATTATGGCCATCCTATTTGTGATTCCTCGAGCCAAGAGGAATCACGGTCATCTAGGTCTACATCACATGCAACCTGTACAAGATGAA
Source organism: Alisma plantago-aquatica (assembly GCA_963693085.1). Classification (NCBI taxonomy): domain Eukaryota; kingdom Viridiplantae; phylum Streptophyta; class Magnoliopsida; order Alismatales; family Alismataceae; genus Alisma; species Alisma plantago-aquatica. Next base: position 273,740,034 of record OY856413.1, on the reverse strand, counting down.
ATATGTGCCTGCCTTTCTAGGTTTGATCAGCTCATCTCCATGACTGATCGGCTCGCCATCAGGTTGGTTGCTCGGGTGCCACCAGCCGATCGACTGGCGCCTCCAGCCGATCGGTTCACCGGTCATCGTGCATCTCCTCAGGTCGCCACCCGCTCATCTTGTTCCTCGAACCAGCCGTCTGGATCACCAACCGATCGGTTCAATCCTTGAACCGATCGTCTTCAGGTTGTCCGCCGTTCTTTGACATAATAAAATCTATCCTATTTTACAATTGAATTGTGAAACCCCGAGTTACATTCGGGGGGAGAAAAGGTAGGAAAAGAATTCTCGAATTATTTCGAGTTACATCAGGAATAAGAGAAAGGGAATCGGTGCGCAGACCGAGATGCAAGCAACCACGCAAAAAACCATACACAGATATAGGGGTTTATAGGCCATAATCATGCTACACATCCACCACAAAACTCGTTTAAGGGCGACGCGTATCGAGTGCATTAATATTACATATCATATATGTATATTATGTATTTGTGGATTGGACATGTATAAAGCTGATATTATTCGCATCGCATGCAATAAATAAAGGAGACAAACCAAAATTGATCACATCGATAATCCTAAAATATAGAGAGGTTGACCTAGCTCTGATACCACTGTTGGGTTTTTAGAGGAGGCAGAGAAGCAGCGGAAACAAAAAAAATTTCTCCCCAAACCCGGAACAAAAGGAATCACATCAACATCTATATAATAGGAAAGATGGTTTGTGAATAATACCTTGTCTCGAGGCTTGCTCGGCGACAGTGCCACGGGCCTTGCGCGGTCTTCACCTCCGGTCTTGGACGGTGTCTGTGCAGCTCCTGGTCGCACCGGGACTGAAGACTCCTCCTCCTACCGGACTGTTGGATGACAGTTGTCCTCCTGAGCGGTAGTGTCCTCCCACCTCTGAAGTAGTCTACACGGACCACCTGAACTCCACTCTCCTTTTCCCATAAGGAAGTGGAAGGAGTCGCACCCTCCTGTTGACGTACTAGTCGCCAACACACTCTCTTGCTGTCAATTGCAACTGCAGTTGTCCTTCCCTTGCTGCACCTCCCTTTGCGGGAAGCACTTGCTCGGGCTCTCTCTCGGTTACCAAAACCAGAGAAAATGACAACTTTGCAGAGCAATCAACTTGCACTGAGTCGTACTTTGAGAAGCCCCCAATACCCCTATATATATAGGCGGGTCATGGGACAAGGTTCTTTGTGCCCGGCAATACGGGACTAAAGAAGGAGTAGAAGGGTTCGGGATTTTCCACAAAAAGCAACCATCTCGCAACCTGAAATGATCGATTCACAACTGAACCGATCGGTTCGGCCATTGAGCCGATCGGTTGGACCTGAGCCGATCGTTTGGGGCACTCCAACCGATCGGTTGGTGCCCTGAACCGATCGGTTCATAGTCCTAATCCGGCTCAAAAAGACTTTCATTGTTTCATTCCCAATTGGTATCGAATACCAATGTTATTCCCAATCGAATTGGGCAATTTGAAACCAAAGGAAAATTCTTGCCGACACGACTTTTCCCAACTGGTCGGTTGCACCAGTTGAGCCGATCGGTTCAACCCTTGAACCGGTCGTTTCAACCTGGGCATGAGCCGATCGGCCTGGACACTCCAGCCGACCGGTTCAGCAACCTCAGCCGACCGGTTCATCACATGAACCGATCGGTTGGGAGCACAGGTTGGGCAAAATCAGTCAATTGCGATTTCAATCAATCCGATACTCCAATCAATGTGTCCAACACCTTGAACCATACGATATTGAGCCATCGACTTATTGAGTGTTTAATTGAACTACTAAACTCCTTTAGTAATCAATCTAAACATTGCTTTGTGGACAAAACTCCTCTTCCAGGTTAAATCTTATGTGTGTGACCCTGCAGGTCCATTTCACGTTGGCAGTGAAAGTCCATAACACTTATGACTTCACAAGCAAAGAGCGGTGCCTAGTCACACATCATTGCTACCCAAGTGAAAGTAGAAAGTTGGAGAACAACTTTCATCCTACAATCCGTGAATGGTGTTACAGTGAATGTATAATTCCTTTGTCACTGATATCCAGAATGAACTCGAGGCATGGAACAGTCATCCTGTCAATGTTCATTCATTTCCTTGATCTCAGAGTAGACCGAGTGAGATGTGTATGACATCAATATCACATATTGATTCACACGTGCATGCGCATGCCTTTCTCAATCCTACTCATCAAGTGGCCAAGGATATCAAACTCCCTTAGGAGGGACAAATCCCATATCTATCACTCACCCCTCAAAAGCCCCATGTGTCAAAGCCACCCAATCATCACCTTTAGAACAACCCATGTTTCAGGACTGCGTTTGATGATGTCAAAGTGTACCCAACGACATGTGTTGAGTGTAGTGATTTCAGGTCTAAGAATTACACTGACCACCATCACTGTGAGAGCTGACTGTGACTACCAAGTCATGATTCCATGTGTCACTCTCACGGTGGGTCTGTTCGGTACCTTGTTCTCTAACAAGTACCTATGTGCTTGGTTTGATATCACCATATCATGACTAATGAGATTCTGTCATCAACCAACACACAATCTAGTCTTTAGTGTTATTGATGTCTATGGTTATTTCCACAATAACAACCAACTAGGGACTAAACAAGAAAGAATACTCTTAGCATCCGTATGATCTCATCGTTTAGGTCCTTAACCTAAAAGCATACGTCATTGAGTAAAACAATCTTTAGACATCTATCATGTTACACCATCATCTCAGAAACAGTTTAAACATATAGATTGGAAATTGCCTTTATTATTATTCAAATCATTTACAAAGTATCCCATTACAATCATCATATGACTTTCTCTATGGGCATACATACCAACAATGTGGACCTATATATCATGAAATAGATTGGTACAATATCCTACATGTTGCATTTACTATCAGAGTTGATCCATTTCCATAATATTTTCCATGTTTTAGTGTTGAGAAGGTGTCTCCCTGATAATGAGCACACTAAACAAATAATATAAGTGTAACTTGATGACAATATCTTGTATGTTGAGCATCCAGTTTTGTTCTTGTATAGATGTCTAGAGAAGATGAGGGAGAAGGATGTAGTGCTTGTGAAGGTCTTGTGGTATTGTTCTGGTGTTGAGGATGACATGTGGGAATTTGAGGATGAGATGTGAAGCAATTACCCATATTTGTTTTAAGATTTGAATATGAAATCCTTGTTAGGGGGTTACAATTGTAAGTCCGTTCACCTATCTTAGTCATAATAATTCTTGTTTATCATAATTGAATGGTTGATTTAGGAACTTTATCCAGTTAGTAATGAGATAACCTTATCTAACCCTAATTTCACCTTGATTTCAATAACATTTAGGTGAATGGATTAATGAGTACTTGATTGCATTTATGTTTAAAATATCTAAGTTCATGCTTTTATTCATTATTTATCTTGTATGGATGGGTTGTATTGTGTAAATCCTTCGTAATATGGTGTTTCACCCTTGTGTTCCTTACTTAACCCCAAAAAAGGTTTTGGTATTGGTTGAGTGGGGGTTGATGGTCTCACCCTTGAAGGAGTGTTGGCTCACCCCCTTTTCCTAGGGCTTAACAGTTGTGAGGTTGACGGCTCACATTATGATGAGGTTGATGGATCACCCTTATAGGTTCGATGGTCTATCACCCTACCTCAAGTCAATTGAATGGTTGATCATCTTGACTACGTTACTACTTCACCTTAACCAAGTTAAACTAATGCCCTGACCAAGGAAGATGGGTACATGCCTTTGAAATTTGATGGTTCAATCTAACCATGATATTTCATGGGTCACTATGATGTTGAGTTTTTATGGGTTACCCTAACCTTAAGAGGGTTGATGGAATTTAGAACTTGAGTGTCAATTTCTATCTAAATAATCTCGATGGAATTACATTTGAGCTAAGTTGATGTCCCTAAAATTAAGATCAATGGGTTTACCCTGAGCTTAGTTCGATGGGTACCCATGCTAGCAGGGAGGATGACTCTTTCAAACCTAGAGGTCAATGTATCTATGTCTCCTACAAAAATGATGGGTTCAAAAAGGTGGTCAATTTGTTGGAGGGTTGATGGGTTGGAGGTTAATGGTTTTCTTAGCATGGGATGTTTTGATCTTTCAACTATCCTAACTTATAAATAGCCCACTCCCTCTACCCTAAGACTTGTCTGCAACCCAAGAATCCTGTTGTAAAGTGGAGGGATGCACCAGAGGTCAAGGGAAAGGTTATTGAAGATGCATGACCTTCTTAGAAGGTGATCTAGCTTACTTTGGTGGATCTAAAGATAGAAATGTTTCAGGTATAGATCGTGTGAAATCTTCTCTTTTCTTAATGTTCCCCTCTCATATCCTTCCTTTGTCTGATATCTAGCAGAACAATGGTGGATTTTTCTTCTATTGTCTAAAAATCTATCCTTTCATCTCTCTTCGGCTCGAGGCTTGATGTTGCTAAAAGGAGCCTTCAAAAGCTAGTGTGAATTTTTTGAAGGTGGTTCAAAGCTTAGTTCTTGGTCTCCTTTCTTGGAGCTCATGTTCTTATTAAAGAGTTGAGTGGTAAATCTCTTGTTTTCCTTTTCTTGCACACATAACCTACATGGAAACCCTAATTTTTCAAGGAACATGTTTAAGATGACTAAAAAGATGGTTTTCATGTGTTGCTTTTGGTATTATGAAAGATAACCACAAATTTACTTAACCAACTATCTCTTAAATTGTGGTCCATAATGGATATTTTAAATCTTGTTGTTTCCATAAGGATGTAATTCCATGTACGCATGTATCTACCCTAAAAATTCTACATTTATGGGTTGGACACCATGTTGGAAGAAATTCAAACTGGATACTTTATAGCTATTTTTATGTTAACCACATATAGAAATATCATATTTCCCTAGTCATTATAATGGTGATATTTTGTGGAATGTATGTTTCTAACTCAAAAAGTGCAATTTAATGCTAAAGTGTGACACCTCTATGGATATTATTGTTGGTATGTATGCCCTGAGAGCCAATCATGGGATGATTGGTGGGATACATTAATATTTGATTTGATAAACATCAAAGGCAAGCTTCCAATTCTTTCTGGTTCAGTCATATGAGATAGTGATAGAACATATCGAATGTCTAGAAAATGACAGTACTCAATGACGAATGCTTTCAGGTTAAGGACCTGAACGATGAGATCATACGAATGCTAAGATTTTTTACATTCGCATTATGTCGCTAGTCGGATGTCATTATGGAAGGTAGATAGACAGCAATGTCATACAAGACTAGATTGTGGTGTTGGTTGATGACAAAATCTCATGAGTCATGATATAGAGATATCAAACCAAACACATATGTACTTGTTAGAGAACAAGTGTACCAGACAAACCCACCGTGAGTTTGACACATGGAACCATGACATGGTAGTCACAGTCAGTACTCACAGTGATGGTGGTGAGTGTGATTCTTTGACCTGAAATCACTACACTCAACACATGTCGTTGGGCACACTTTGACATCATCAAACGCAGTCCTGAAACATGGGTTGTTATAAAGGTGATGATTGGGTGGCTTTGACACATGGGGCTTTTGAGGGGTGAGTGATAGATATGGGATTTGCCCCTCCTGAGGGAGTTTGATATCCATGGCCACTTGATGAGTAGGATTGAGAAAGGTGTGCACACATGTGTGAATTAGTATGTGATATTGATGTCATACGTATCTCTTCCAATCTACTCTGAGATCAAGAAAGTGAATGAACGTTGACAGGATGACTGTTCCATGCCTCGAGTTCATTCGGATATCAGTGACAAAGGAATTATACATTCAATGTAACACCATTCGTGGATTGTAGGATTGAAAGTTGTTCTCCAACTTTCTATTTCACTTGGGTAGCACTGATGTGTGACTAGGCACCGCTCTTTGCTTGTAAAGTCATAAGTGTTATGGACTTTCCCTGCCAACGTGAAATGGACCTGCAGGGTCACACACATAGGATTTAACCTGGAAGAGGAGTTTCGTCCACAAATAATGTTTAGATTGATTACTAAAGGAGTTTAGTAGTTCAATTAAACACTCAATTAATTGATAGCTCAATGCCATAATGTTCAAGGAGTTAGACATATTGATTGGAGTATCAGATTGACTGAAACTACAATTGACTGATTCTACACAATCTGCACTCCCAACCGATCAGCTCATGTGATGAACTGATCGGCTCAGCTTGGTGAATCGATCAGCTCAGATGGTGAGTTGATCGGCTCATGGACAGGGTGAAACGATTACTTCAAGTGTTGAAATGATCGATTCAACTGCTACAACCGAGCAAGTTGGGAAAGTAGGATTGGTGAGAAATTTCTTTTCGTTTCACTTGCCCAATTTGATTGGAACAAGGATTCGTATTTGATACCAATTAGAAACAAAATAAGGAAAGTCAATCGGGAACTGATCAGGACCACAAACTGACCAGTTCAGAAATGAACCCACCGTTTCATGGGTCCCAACTGATTGGTTGAGGTGTCAACCGACCGACTCAGGTCCCCAACCGACCATTTCAGAAATGAAACGATCGGTTCAGGTTGCGAGTTGGTTGTTTTTGTGGAAAATCTCAAACGCTTCTACTCCTTCTTTAGTCCCGCATTGCCCGGGATGGAGAACCCTGTCCCATGACCCTCCTAAATATATAGGGGTATTGGGGGCTTCTCAGATAACAACACAGTGCAACCAGTTGCTCTGTAAAGTTGTCGTTCTCTCTGGTTTTGGTAACCGAGAGAGCCCGAGTAAGTGCTACCTGATAAGGGAGGCATAAAAAGGGAAAGACAACTGCAGAAAGCGACTGGTGGTAATAGAGTGTGTCGGTGACTAGTACACCGACAGGAGGGTGCGACTCCTTCCAATTCCTTATGAGACAAGGAGATTGAAGTTCCAGGTGGTCCGTGTGGACTACTTTAGAGGCGGGAGATTTCTGCCACTCGGAGGACATTTGTCAATCCCGACAGTCCCGGTGAGACCAGGAGTCATCAGTCCCGGTGCGACCAGGAGCTGCACAGACACCGTCCAAGACCGGAGGTGAAGACTGTGCAAGCCATGAGGTATTGTCGCCGAGCAAGCCTCGGGACAAGGTATGATCCCACAAACCATCCGTTCCCATTGTATAGACGTTGACGTGTTTCCTTGTTCTGGGTTTGGGGAGGAAAAATTTTGTTTTCGCTGCCTTCTCTACCTCCTCTAAAACCCAACAGTGGTATCAGATCCACGTCAACTGCTCGATACTTTAGTATTATCGATATGATCGATTTTGGTTTGTCGCTTTTATTTATTGCATACGATGTGAATAAAATTGGCTTTATGCATGTCTAATCTTAAATCCACAAATCCCAATTTACATATATGATATGTATTATGATATGCACTCGATACGTGTCGCCCTTAAATGAGTTTTATGGTGGATGTATAGCGTGGTTATGGCCAATAAACCCTATCTGTGTATGGTTGTATGTGGTTGCTTGCATCTCGGTCTGCGCACCTATCTTCCTTCTCCTATTCCTGATGTAACTCAAAATAATTCGAGATTTCTTTCCTACCTTTGCTCCCCTGGAATGTAACTTGAGGTTTCTCTTTTTATAATGTAAAATAGGATATAATTTTATTTCCTATTATGTCAAAGAACGGAGGACATCCTGACGACAGATGAGACTATCGGTTCAAGGCGTGAACCTATCGGTTGACGTTCGAGACGATCGGTTCAAGGAGTGAGCCGATCGGTTAATGACCAGTTCGAGGAGCGAGATGAGCAGGTGGCGGCCATGATGAGATGCACAAAGACTAGGCAAACTAATCGGTTGGAGGAGCCAACCGATCGACTGGTGTCACCTAGACGACCAACCAGATCGAGTAGGCCACTCATGTGATGAGTTGATCTACTCGGAAGGCAAAGCACAGAGTTCATCTTGTACAGGTTGCATGTGATGTAGACCTATATGACCGTGATTCCTCTTAGCTCGTGGAATCACATTAGGACGGCCATAATCATCGCTTTTATCGTTTCACATGTTTTCTGTGGGATATAGCATATATATGATACATACTATGTATTGTGGTGATTGGATATGTATATGTATATAAAAACCAAATCCCTCATTAAATATTAAGTTTTAGATGCCTTCCAAATGCAACACATGCGAAAAGCTTGATCAACCAAGTGTGGGCACGCCCTAGCGTGGTGCACCGTCTATCTCGTGGAAGCGTGAAGGATGAATGTGTGGGTCTGCCCTAGTAGGGTGCATATTCATCGTGTTTGCTTTGGGTCGGACTTAACAAGGTGATCTAGATGGGATCTAGTACCTTGAGGCATGGAGATGATCATGGCAAGGAGTTGCATATGACATCTTATTAATAGTTGCATATGATGCAATTGGCAAGATTTGCCTACCTGAGAGATCTAAGTTGTGGGTGACAGCCCTAGCTGGTCCATGACTTAGAGGATTTCAGGATCTTGCCCACTAGAAGGTTGTACATTGCAATCTTCCGAATTGATGGTGAGGGCCATCAATTTGAACTAAAATAGTGGGAGCGATAATTAATTAAAGTCCTAATTATATCGTCATCCTTTCAAATCAATCAAATAAGTCAAAAATGAGTTTTTGGACTAAAATTGCATATTTCCTTTTGTAGTACAAATGGCAACAAACAACAATCACTTTTCTTTGCGATCGGTCCTTGAAAAGGACAAGCTAAATGGGACAAACTTCCACGACTGGTATAGGACATTGAGAATTGTTCTCACTCAAGAGTGAAAGCTCTATGTCCTGGATACTCCAATTCCAAAGGAACCTGCTCCAAATGCACCAAAGGTAGAAAGGGATGCTTACAAGAAGCATTTTGATGATGCCATTGATGCAAAGTGCTTGATGTTGTGCTCTATGAACCACGAGTTGTAGAGACAACATGAGAACATGGGTGTCATTAAGATGATTCAACATCTCAGGAACATGTAGGAAAATCAAGCACGGCAAGAGAGATACAATGTCTCAAGGGCACTGTTCAAGTGCGTCATGACAGAAGGAGATCCAATTGGTCCTCACACACTCAAGATGATTGGGTATGTGGAGAACCTGACAAGACTGGGATTTCCACTGAGCCAAGAGTTGGCTACTGACGTGATACTGCAATCGTTGCCAGAATCCTACACTTAGTTTGTGTTGAACTACAACATGAACAACTTTGATAGGCCACTGTCAGAGTTGTTGGGCATGTTGAGGACAACCGAGATATAGATGAAGAAGGACAAGCCTAAGTCTGTGATGGTGATCATGAGCAAGAAATGCAAGTCCAAGCGCAAGGGCAAGGGCAAAGCTAAGAAAGGTTCTGATGCTAGCCAGGAGCGCAAGTCATCTTCAGCTCTCAAGGCCAAGGGAGGCATGACTATGAAAGGCAATTTCCACCATTGTCAAAAGCCAGGACATTGGAACAGGAATTGTCCTCTCTATCTGGAAGAACAAAAGAATAAGGAGGTGACAGACGTCTCTACTTAAAGGTGTCATGAAAGTAAACTTATAACACTTATGAGGTATATGATACCAAGATGTAAAGTGTAAATCACTCAATAAATGGGGCAAGTGTTGTCGCCATATTTAGGAGTACTTTAGTTTATTTTCAGCCTAAAAGGCATGTAATACAGTTATGAACTGCTATTTCATATTTGCCAATAGATAGAAACACTTTATTTTTGCATATTGTATGACAATGATGGCAATCAATAAAGAGATGTTTCAATTTCTAAAGATATGATCTTTGTGGCAATGCCTTGTTTATCTTGTGGTATTTGATATGCATAAGATAAATTGATACCTAAAAGTTTTAGATAACTCAAACAATCAAATTAGCATCAATCATGAGAAATTCATTTCTAGTTTCCATGTGATTGATAAATCTAGACTCTTTTGGTTAGAGAACCAGTAAGAGACATGAATATCTTGGACATGATTAATCAATCTTCACTAAAGGAAGTGGGAGAATGATTATCCGATTAGGTATGATACATGTGATGTATTTACATACCTATTGGAACAAATGCTAATACTTCAAATGGTGTTTAGATAAATACCAAAATGGATATCTTGAAGTGTTCAAGATTATCATAGATGAAGTGCAAATTTGGTAAAGTGTTAATTCTTGATGAGATCAATGAATGAAATACTTGGACCAAATGTTTGAGATCCTTATGAGTGATTATGATAGTGTGTCATAGTGAACTCATGATTAAGGCATGGTGATGTCTAAATCAAGAAGGAATCATACTCTAAGGAGTTAGAGAATGATTATCAAATAACTGAATTCTTCTTAATAAAAGAATACCCCTCACTAATAAAAGAAATTACGAATCACAAGAGTTGTGAATTCTTATATCCTTACACCTCAATTATCTATGTGATGAGTTGTTCATGTGATGAGTCAACTATCTAGATGAATATGAGGAACCGAATTTTGAGTTGTGGTTTATGACCATTACATCCTAAATGACATCCATGTGAACCATAAGGTATGTCCTTGATGGTAGCACCCATTGGATGAAATCCATAAGTGCAAATGAGTCTTAAGTGTTAAGACACATGGATAACTTTTTGAGAAGGATGATGCTTGTTGATTGCAAATTAATGACTAACGCATTTGGCATATGGATACTAAAACCGCATTCCTATGAGGAATAAAACAAGGATGTGTACGTGACACAAACTATAAGGTTTATGAATCCACTAATGCAAATGAAGCCTATAAGTTACAATGGACTAATCAATGTGATTGATTGAGTACAAGAAACTCATAATTGGATCTTTACTTTGATGATATAGTCAAAGGGTTTGACTGATATGTCAAAGATAAAGAAGGGATCTGTGATTTAGTGGGAGCGTATTCACATTCCACATGTTGATGTGAAATGGAAATGTTCTAGAATGGAAATCCAAAAGTGGAAATTATCTTTAAGGAAGATAGAGATGTTTCCTATGTGATAGGAATAGAGATCTATAAAGATAGTTCTCAAAAACCTCTTGACCTGAAAAAGAGAAAGCATACATTGCCAATCTGTACTGAAGGGTTCAGTATGCACAGATTCAGTGGGAGAAAACTTATCCATGTTACATGGAGTTAGTATCCCAAGACCAAGTGTGAAAACATGTCCATGTTACATGGAGTTAGTATCCCAAGACCAAGTGTCCAATTATTATGAAGAATGGGAACACTAAGAATAGATATGGATCTATCATGTATGTAATCATCCCATTATCTTGCATGTATCGACATGGCAAGAACAAAATGCATTCATCATCTTGTATGTAGGACATGGCAATATGATGTGCTCATCCTGATAACTCGTATGTGGGACATGACGAGTGGATGTCTGTCTACTTCCAGTAAGGGTTACTAGAATACCATGAGAACTTGATAAGTACTTGAGAAGTACTAGTTCTATGGAGATAATGAAGAGTTCAATGTAAAGAGTTACATTGATGTGAACTTCCGAGAGGACAGAAAATTAACCGCAAAATATATATATGATATATAAAAGTGAAAGTTTGTTGATAATTGGAAGTGTTCCAATCAAACCATTTAAAAAGGAAATGCCGAGTATCTATGCGTTAGAGGATAGCAGTGGATACTATATGGATCTGGAAGTTCATGAGATGAACTTATAGATATTCTGCTCATTGATGCCAAGTATGGAATCCTTGATCATGCAATGTAGCTAAAGGTTAGCAAAGGAATACTAGATCGCATATTGCGGCAAATCCAGCTCATACGTATGACGTACAACGAAGAGATGAGAGACATGCAATTTATACTGACTTTGGCAAGGTGTTGCCATAACTCACTATGTTCGCACTAGAGCAGAGTAACATGTGGGACATGTTTGAAGATCACTATGAATATGATTCAAGGGTGATTGGCTCGCAGTGCAAGTGGGAGTCTGTTGGTATGTATGCCCTGAGAGCCAATCATGGGATGATTGGTGGGATACATTAAGATTTATTTGATAAACATCAAAGGCAAGCTTCCAATTCTTTCTGGTTCATTCATATGAGTTAGCGATAGAACAAATTGAATGTCTAGAGAATGACAGTACTCAATAACGTATGCTTTCAGGTTAAGGACTTGAACGATGAGATCATACAGATGCTAAGAGTTTGTACATTCTCATTATGTCCCTAGTCGGATGTCATTGTGGAAGGTAGATAGACAGCAATGTCACACAAGACTAGATTGTGGTGTTGGTTGATGACATAATCTCATTAGTCGTGATATAGAGATATCAAACCAAACACATAAGTACTTGTTAGAGAACAAGTGTATCGGACAGACCCACTGTGAGTTTGACACATGGAACCATGACATGGTAGTCACAGTCAGTATTCACAGTGATGGTGGTGAGTGTGATTCTTTGACCTAAAATCACTACACTCAACACATGTCGTTGGGCACACTTTGACATCATCAAATGCAGTCCTGAAACATGGGTTGTTATAAAGGTGATGATTGGGTTGCTTTGACACATGGGGCTTTTGAGGGGTGAGTGATAGATATGGGATTTATCCCTCCTGAGGGAGTTTGATATCCATGGCCACTTGATGAGTAGGATTGAGAATGGTGTGCACGCATGTGTGAATCAATATGTGATATTGATGTCATACATATCTCTTCCAATCTACTATGAGATCAAGAAAGTGAATGAACGTTGACAGGATGACTGTTCCATGCCTCGAGTTCATTCAGATATCAATGACAAAGGAATTATACATTCACTGTAACACCATTCGTGGATTGTAGGATTGAAAGTTGTTCTCCAACTTTCTATTTCACTTGGGTAGCACTGATGTGTGACTAGTCACCACTCTTTGCTTGTGAAGTCATAAGTGTTATGGACTTTCACTGCCAACGTGAAATGGACCTGCAGGGTCACACACATAGGATTTAACTTGGAAGAGGAGTTTTGTCCACAAACAATGTTTAGATTGATTACTAAAGGAGTTTAGTAGTTCAATTAAACACTCAATTAATTGATAGCTCAATGTCATAATGTTCAAGGTGTTGGACATATTGATTGGAGTATCAGATTTATTGAAATTGCAATTGACTATTTCTGAACAATCTGCACTCCCAACCGATCGGCTCATGTGATGAACCGATCGACTCAACTTGGTGAACCGATCGGCTCAGATGGTGAGTCGATCGGCTCATGGACAGGGTGAAACGATTGCTTCAAGTGTTGAAACGATCGGTTCAACTGGTGCAACCGAGCAAGTTGGGAAAGTAGGATTGGTGAGAAATTTCTTTTCGTTTCACTTGACCAATTTCATTGGAACAAGGATTGGTATTTGATACCAATTAGAAACAAAAGAAGGAAAGTCAATCGGGAACTGCTCAGGACCACGAACTGACCGGTTCAGAAATGAACCGACCATTTCATGGGTCCCAACCGATCAGTTGAGGTGTCAACCGACTGGCTCAGGTCCCCAACCGACCGTTTTAGAAATGAAACAATTGGTTCAGGTTGCGAGTTTGTTGTTTTTGTGGAAAATCTAGAACCCTTCTACTCCTGCTTTAGTCTCACATTGACCGGGATGGAGAACCCTGCCCATGACCCTCCTATATATAGGGGTATTGGGGGCTTCTCAGATAACAACACAGTGTAACCAGTTGCTCTGTAAAGTTGTCGTTCTCTCTGGTTTTGGTAACCGAGAGAGCCTGAGCAAGTGCTACCTGATAAGGGAGGCACAACAAGGGAAAGACAACTGTAGAAAGTGACTGGTGGCATGAGAGTGTGTCGGTGACTAGTACGCTGATAGGAGGGTGCGACTCCTTCCAATTCCTTGTGAGACAAGGAGATTGGAGTTCTAGGTGGTCTGTGTGGACTACTTCAGAGGCGGGAGATTTCTGCCGCTCGGAGGACATCTGTCAATCCCGACAGTCCCGGTGAGACAAGGAGTCATCAGTCCCAGTGCAACCATGAGCTACACAGACACTATCCAAGATCGGAGGTGAAGACCGTGCAAGCCGCGAGGTATTGTCACCGAGTAAGCCTCGGGACAAGGTATGATTCCACAAACCATCCTTTCATATTGTATAGACGTTGACACGTTTCCTTGTTCTGGGTTTGGGGAGGAAAATTTTTGTTTTCGCTGCCTTCTCTGCCTCCCCTAAAACCCAACAATTATTGCCTATAATATCTCCCTTATACTAAGGAGTTTGTGCATGAATTGTGGTGTAGTGATTTGTTGTTGATCTAAGATGAGAATTACACCTTTTGAGGTAAATATTAAACCTTTGTGAAGGTGTAGCCTTGTTATATCTGAAAATGATGGATTGCACTAAGTGTGAACACCTTGCGGCATGATATGAGGTTTTCAATATCTTCCTAGGTTTGTTTACTTGATTTATTCACAATACATTTTTATACTCCATATGTAACTCTTATTGCTTCTAAAGAGATGAGTAATTAGACAAGTGAATCAAATGAAACCCTAATGACGCAATGCCATGAGACCATAGGAACTATCTCCGTGTTTGGAAGTCATGAAAGTAAAATGAGTAACCTTATAAGAAGATAAGGTAGTCATAGTCATTGTTTTAGTTGGCACCTTAATGTGGACAATTATAAAAATCTGGTCGAGGTTGTATCTCCAATGTTATTATCAATTTGAATGAGATATCTGGCATCATGATATATTTATGTGTATACCCAAGGGATAAGTGACATGACCTGAGTAACCATGGAAAACCTAATGTTTTAAGGTGGCATTTGAGCCCTTACTAGTAGTTTTCTTGTCAAGGTGCCCCTACTGTTTTTATATATTAAAGGACGAGGGACCCAGAGAGGATCCCCCACCATTCATTACTAGGCTAAATCAGCCATAATAGAGTTCAAAATGCTGGAAGGGAAAGAATGCAAAAACAACAATCTACACTCATTACTTCTACGTGCTATGCTCACAGCACTATGTGCTGCTTTGTTACCACTACACCTAATAAAAGAAATATTAAAATAAATAAAATAGCTACTAAGCCTCCTAATATCATCCACAATGGCACCTTGGTAATCTCTCCTTGCTTCCCTGGACCAGAAATCTTAGACCACTAGTTGTGTGTCGCCTTCCACATGAACTCGGGTGTATCCCATCGACTGAGCCCATTCCATCGCTTTTTTCAAGCCAAGAGCCTCTGCCCCCACAACCTGATGTACATGTCCGAGTTTGAACCCCGCCATGACACATAAGCTCCCCTCATTGCATCGTGTGATAATGTTAGTTATTTCTCATCCATTTTCCCCAATCAAGATGTACACATTCACCTTGATCACCCCTTCCACAAGAACCTGCCAGCCACTCCCCGCTATCTCCTCCACCACTCCATTGCTATCATCTTGTATATGTCTGTAGTTTCCATAGTCCCTGATCAGGTTGAGACCCCCAACACAGAGGTAGTCTCCTGCCAAGGGCGTGGTATTGAATATCCTCTCGTTTTGACACCTTCATATTGCCCACATAGTTGCCACCAGACTATCTCTTTCCGTCGTTGGAGCCGTGTCCAGAATAGCCCCCACGACCACCACAGAGTCCTCATCTTTTATCATGTCCACAAGCCTTTGAATGGAGCTTCTCCTAGCCTCCCACTGTTCAGTAGCATTAGCATAACGAAATAGCATATGGGGGATGCTTTCTTTCTCAAAATAACACACCGGACATGTGCCATCATCAAGGCAATGCCTGTTGTAGAGTCTCCCTTTCGTAGCCAGGTTGTCGGAAGTAATTCTCCATAGGAAATGCACCACCTTGGGAACCCATGCTTTATTCCATACCTTCTTCCACAAGCAGTGACCTCCACTAGATATATGCCTTCTCGCCTCCTCCCTGCCTAGTAGGCCTAGCCAGTAGGCCGACTTGACCATGAACTTGCCTCTAGATGTTGGCCATCACCTCCAAATATCTTTGTCATTTGTACTACACAGGGGTATAGCACAAATTCGCTCAGTATAAGTATTCGGGAAGAAAAGTTGGATCTTGGCTCTGTCCCACTGATCCCCTCCCTCAACCATGAGTTCTTTTACCACCCTGGGCATGTCCTCACCCTCCCCCCGCAACCACTCCAGATCCCTATCCTCACCCAGTAGCCAATGATCATTCCAAACCCCAACTTCCTCCCCATTCCCTATCCTCCACTCCGTCCCCCTCCCTCAGTAAAGCCTTTTCACCCCATAGGTTGCACCAAGTGTAGTTGGGGTTGTATCCACTCCTCGCCTCCCATATTATTGTTCGGGGAAAATATTGTGCCTTCAAAACCCTTGCTGCCAAAGATGATAGATTGGTAGCCTGTCTCCATAGTTTCTTTGCGAGAAGAGCTTGGTTGAAAACATGGAGATCCATGAAACCCAACCCTCCCATGTGTTTCGTCTTGCACAGGTTACCCCAGCTAACCCAAGCCATCTTCCTCTCGTTGTTCTTTGCTCCCTGTCGAGGTGCCCCTGCTTATTATACTCAATCTGACCGAAGCATGGTGGGATATTATGAATGGAAATCCTATGATCTTATACGGTGATCTAGGACACTTTGCAATTACTAACTTGTGATTTGAGTGGTAAACCTTATGCAACTTAGGTCTTATTAATAAAACCATAAAAGTTGTATAGATATGATTCACTTGTGCTGCTTTTACTTTTCTTTTGTATCTTTCAAGTATTGCCAGCCATATCTAGTGTTGCTTATTTTGTTGATTATGCTAGGCGGAGATGTATTATTTAGTAACTAAAATGTATTTATTATGGTGATAATAATAGGCTTGTATGCATATAGAATGCTCTACATATGCTCTATCATATCATTGAGATGTGAGTGTCATTGTCATGTTTATCCACATCCTTTTAGGTGTTCAACCTCATGCCTAGAACTTTAGAAGGGTGGAGATTCTCTTAGATGGTTGTTAGTAGATGAAGGTTGGTGGTTTCCCTCTTTAGATATGTCCATAGTCGTCCTTGTACTCTCGCGCCCGATCAAGGTGGTTTTATATCAATATGAACAATGATCTCATTTTTGGCTTGCAAGTCATGTATATGTGCAAATCTTATAAACTTTAGAAGATATACCTTTTGTATACATAAGTATGAAAGTGATCACCAAAGATATAAATATGCATATACTTGTTGATGAGTGAAAGCTATGACCACTCTTTTTTTTTGTGACCGAAAGAACTCACCTTGGGCGAGCCGGACATGGTTAACTCTCTAGGCATGAGAGAGTATGATCCAGTCACCCCCTTTCAAGCCAAATCAGTGTGGATTGCCGCCGAACATTTATCACCCAGACTACTATGGCCAGACAGCTATGACCACTTTTATGTGCATCTTTATAGATTTCTTGTTGGAACTTTTTTCTTAAGTTTCTCTACTGTCTTGGTTAATGATGTTGCTTAATGTCTATATTTCGGCGTTTTAGTTGTATAATCTAATTTTTACTGTAATGGGTTACCACAATGCACTACTGAAATATAGTAATAGGTGGTCCACTGCATGTATACCAGACGTGTCGGATTATGTCGTGGTGCTAACTTTATCGTAGTGTTCTAATTTGGAAGGGAACTCCAACAAATTGATAACTAAATGAAAGCTCTAATTGCAAATTATGTTTGAGCAAACAATTAGCAAGTAGATTCAATTCCTATTTTTTTTCTTTCATCGTGTTGAAAATCACGGCAGTCAAAAAACTGCTTACAATAAGAAAAATCCGTAAACTTCGATTTGCGATCGAACTTCACCACTAGAAAGGACCAAAGGGTGACCGGCCAGATACAACTCCAGCTTTTCTGCAAAGTATAGTGGCTTGGTTGGAAAAAAAAATTCTGGACGATGATACATTGTGAACACGGTTATTCAAACATTGTTGTTTTGGCAACAATAGAAAATTATATACCAACTGTTAATCACAATTTGGTATCCGCCGTATCTAATGTAGATTTCCGTTGTTAGTTTTACATGAAACTATGAAAAATAAGATGGAAAAAAAAAGGTTATGTATTCTCCTAGTGCACGTCAATAGGGTGGCAAGTGAGGCGCGCGGCCGGCAGCCATGCATGTCACGGCCTCGGCCGGCAGCCACCAGCGCGGCCGCCAGTGTCGCAGTTCGGACGGGAGATTTGGTTGCTCTTGAGCATGTGGAACAAAAACGCTAGACCGCCGTCCCCGAACAATCTGTCCTCAGTCGACGGCGGCGGTGCTCCTTCTTCTGAAACACTATCATCTCCGGACGTCGCAAACGGCCTAGCTTCAGCCAGGACCAGACACCACTGGAGAACCAGCAGCATGCAGATTGCACAAGCCACGGCCGCCGACGTGGACCTGTCTCTGCGGCCACAACGCATGCTTCCTCTCCTCATCATGGATTATTCCTTCCTGTCGATGATTGCACACGGAAAGTCAGCTACAGAGCTAGCTTTCACGTAGCTGATGAGCTTCTTAGAAGCTGGTTATGTGAACAGAGCAACCGATCAATGCTGAGACAAAGTACCAGGTAGCGCTTTGGTCCTCTGGTGCCGTGGGTTATCGATCTTTCTTGTGGATGAAGAGTACCAGGGATCGAGTTGAGCTGTTCACCTGTATATAAGTGGGTGGACGTGGAAACGCGCACCTCCTCGAAGAAAGTAAGAGTCAGTGGTCGTCCAGTTTGAATTAAATTGCGACCAACAAGTGAGTCCGGGCCCGAGGAAACGAGAACTGGAATCAGTCAGTCCTGTCTCGTGGAGTGTATATTGACTTCCAGCAATACGTTGGATATTGGACTAGGGAAGATATCGGTACATGTTCTTGTTAGTGGGGTTCATATCCGCATGCTTTACGTTTTCATACCCTCCGTTTGCATCTAGGAACCGGCAGCACAGAAGTTGATTCAATCCTTCTTGTTTCAACCCGAACTAAAACGTTGAGGTGCGTTTCACGTACGCCTCTATTTGGAAGACTAAGAAACCATGTCAACTTACGATTTGGAAGCATGAAAAATTGGAGATGTGTGACCAGAACCATCGATCGTATGCTATCTTGCAACCAGTGGCGGACGCACATTGAGGCCACATGAGGCTATGGCCTCACCGGCGTCCGTCCAAATAGAGGAGAAAGGCCTGTTATAAGAACGGAACGAGGGTGGATTTATGGAAATGGAAATAACGGGGAAGTCAAAGAGATTGTAATAAGAAAGAGAACGTTAAGTAGCATCATTTCTTAATAAGTAATAATAAAAGAAGTCAATTGTTCGATATTATTTGAGAAATTATATGTGTTCACGAAAGTAATCATCTGTGTGGAACATGACTGTCTGTCTTAAAATTGGAAACATGTTATTTGATTGTTAGGTAACATTTCAACCGCCAATCAAGCAGTGGTAGAAATCAAACCGAACAAAGAAGCATTTAATACTCATTTATAAAATTCATTCCTTGATAATCTTCTTCCTATTTATCCTTACATATTTTCAATCGAATATAAGTTACATGGATTTTTTATTTATAAGAAAATATAAGTTACATGGTTGGCAATCACGGTTGCAAGACTCATATTTTTGGAAACTGTTGTTAAAAAAAATCTTAATAGGAGTGTCTTGTTTGTTGGAAACCTCTAAGGAATTAAATAGGAAGAAGATATTTTTTCTCCATAATTATTTTATTTATGTTTGTCAATGTTAGGACATTTATCAAAAATTTTGTAGGCAATGCAATGTCATATTATTGACATCAAGTTGTTTAAGCCTTTTTTTGCTACTGTTATACTCATATTATGCCAATTAAATAAATTAAAGATCGAAGCTACACCTCACAAGCATTCATCCACCGATTAAGCTCAAAGCGAATCCAAACTTGATGTCTCAACCTTGAAAATATTTGAGGTCAAAGAGTGAGACGGGTCAATCTAAATTTGAATCTATATTGCTTTGAATCCAAGTAATTAGTTAGGCATGAAATATTAGACATATAATTTTCTGAAATTTTAATATAAAAATTCACTTTTTGCTAAAAATGGGATTTGTTATCCTCAAAGTTGCCACAATCCAGGTGATCAAGTTTGAAAAAGCGTGCATCAACAATCGTTTGTGTCTTTTGGCATGGTATTAATCTTTGGATTCGTAGCATCGTAAATCGTGGATATTCTTAAAAGGTCTCAAAAAGTTGTGCACAAAATAATGATATGACCCCTAGGTCTGTAACTTTTGTATTTGGGAAGATTGATTTTGCTATCCAAAAGGTACTGGTCGGGCAACTTGTTGCCACATACCTTCTATATCGGTGTAATTGCTTATAATTTGTCAACAAAAAAATAAAACAGAAGCCAAGCCTCTTTATACTATTTTTTACAATAATTACACCACACACTTAATTCTTAGATATATATTACAATATCAATAAAAATTGTATGTTGTAGTATGCTGTCACCCACTTCACATTTCTAGATCCGCCAGTACTTGAAACTATTGCCGCTTAGACCTGTTTGGTAGGGTCTAGCCGGAAGACAGTGCTTGTTTGATGTATACTTTTACATAATCAACTCATACAATTCCATCAGACTGCATCCAACCAAACTAGCCTACGAAAGAGCCATTAATTTGGGAGAGCATAGTCCGCATCGGTGCTCAGTGGTTGGGAATGATTGAGTGCCTCTTGAGTGAGGGCGCTGGGGATAACGATAGTCTGATAATCCAAACGACCCCCAAATTGAACAACATCAAACAAGATGGTCCTCGTTTAACAGGTGTATCGTATGCTTGGACGGAGTCTGTCAATCATATCACAGTGGTCATGACAGCAGGAAGGAAAAGCATGCTCCGGTCCTTCTCCTCCATCCCATTCTATGCATAATCCGCGAGCTCACGGTATCTTCAAGTCTACTTTCGAATGGAATTGTCTCCAAACCATGCCGGCCAAGTTGCAACTTCTAGTTCCGGATGGGAGGAATCCAGTACATGACGGACCCTACTTCGAATTTGACACAGATCGAGTAATACGAACCATCTGGGCTTAACTTTAGATTTCAAAACGGATTCCTATTCGGGAATATGGCTTTGTCGTAGGAGGTTATCTAGCACAGTTGCTTTGAATAGTTGCGCAGTGAAGTGGGTTGACACAAATACTTAAGAGAGCATGGGTGTGTTAATTGAGACATTACCTTGGGAGTGACTACTCGCATGATTATAAAAATCAACAATTTTCACAGCTCGTATACGCAATGAATGTAATCTTATTTTGGTACATCCACTCCGTCTATTTTGACTCCACCATTCACAATTCTAGATTGACTAAAATTGCAATGCATATTCTTATTTTTATATTTACTAATCAACAATGCATTTGATTTCAGTGTATTTCTCCAAAGTTTAAATTTTTGATTCAATCCATCTTTAGTTCTGTAGATCAACAAAATCTTGATAAGAAAATAACACGCACCAAGGAACATTGATGCTTTGTCAACTCATCCATAACAAAAATGATTGATATGAGATGAGTGTTGATCCTTGATTTTGTGACGCCCTAACGCATCACAACGCGAGATTACTCAAAACAAAATACAAAATTATCACTAAGAAACTATATTACCATGAAACCGAGTAAATTAAAACTGACATCACATATCCACATCAAAGAGAGCATATTACATTCAAGTCCAAAAACATGTGACACTTGTATTACATTTCATGCAAAAAGGACATTACATAACACTGTTCACTGACTCACCAGACACACCATGTTACATATAACAACATGTTTATATATACATGCCATATCTGTACAACCATAGCATATTGTCAAAATATTATCTCGATATACAAACATATGCAAAACACCTCCCAAGGACCTGAATTACAAGGATGACACATATGACTCTACTACAAATAGTAGCAGCATTTCCAACCTACTACTGCTCCTCTTGCAGCTCAGTCTCTACTGCACGATGTCTACATCATCGTGCATGACCACCTAAAAGATGTGGAAACCCACAAAGTGAGACCAAACGTCCCAGCAAGAGATATAACTCTCCGCCAACGTCAATAATAAGCACAAGTAGATTATACAAAGAAGATTAAACATTATTATCAGGTTGAGGAGATTCAACTAAATGATATGTATTAAATTGATAATACAGATTAAGCAAATTAGGCAGTTACCACTGAGCAGTAGAACAATTTATACTTTAAGAAGAAATACGAAGAACCAGTATAATATTTGATTTCTGTTACCATTTTATAATTCAAGAAATTAGTATAAGAGATCAAGCAAAGGGTCATCCAATGTGAGTCATGTTTAATCCTAAGCAATACGGCTATGTTACATCTTTTATCATGCCTTGGGGATATGGCGTACACTACTAAAGAAAATGCTTTTTACAACGGGAAAAACATAACAGTTCTATTGGTTGTGTTGTAGTTAGCATATCTTTTACAACAAGTCTATTTGTGTGTTGTGAATTACATATTTTATACAACACAAGTTATGTACAACGGGATAAACTCGTTATAGTATATGTGATACTACAACAGGTGCTAAATTGTTGTAATAGACTGTAATATCACAATATACTCAAACCCATTGTAAAAGACCATAATTACCCAACATGCTCTAACCCGTTGTAATAGTCGTGTATGCTAACTTGTTGTAATAGATCATCATTACACAACATACTCTAAACCGTTGTAAAAGAGCATTATTACACAACATGCTCTAACCCGTTGTAATAGTCATGTATGTTAACCCGTTGTAATAGACCATCATTACACAACATACTCTAACCCATTGTAAAATATTACAATTACACAACATGCTCTACCCATTGTAATAGTCACATATGTTAACCCGTTGTAGTAGGCCATCATTACACAACATACTATAACCCATTGTAGTATACTATAATTACACAACAGGCTTTCCCCTGTTGTAATAGTTACCCGTTGTAGTATACCACAATCACACAACAGGTTTGCACGTCATTTGTTGTATATGTACAAAAAGAATATATGTGTTGCATAAAATGAAACTGATTCAGCGGTTTGAGATGTGCCTTACTTTCAAGTGGTCTCAAGTTCGAAACCTTGTGTCTAGATGTATTTTCCTTTTGTCTCAACATGTTATATATAACACCCCTATTACAACAGGTGTGTTCAATGATCTACAACATGTATTAACTGTTGTATAAAATACATATATTACAACATGCACAACACCTGTTGTATAAAAAAAAACCCATAATACCATGCGATCTAATACAACAGTTGACACCTGTTGTAAAATGGAAAAATGAACTGTTGTAAAAACCATTTTTTGTAGTAGTGGTATACCACTCATACTCCAACTGACCACTACTAATTCAAAATCAATGCCATATAAGATCAATGTAAGAGAAGAAATCCATGATCTCTTTACACTCTCAGTTAGTCAGAGTCCGCCGTAGTGACATATTAAGATCAACTACAAACCAACCTAGTCCGCCTTGGCATATAGGTCACGACACTAGTGAAATTGAGATATGATTGTAGCCATTCTCCTATTAGGATATGAATGCAGTCATCCCAGTTAACATATCACATATATTGATTCACATCATGTGAAATACAACCTCGATCGTTGTCCTATCAGGGTATGACCTTAGCCATCCTAGTGTATTAAGGATATAAGGAGATACCTCGACTTGCAACCCACATGTTCAACAATATGCACTCTAAGTTTCCCATAGAAATTTTTCATTTCACCATCTAGCTTGTACAGACGTTGAAGATGGATCTATGACACATGGCAACTACATGATTAGGGTTTCACTTAATTAGTTAAGTCAATTGGGTATCTTTTAGCATCAATCAAGTTACAACGTATAAACTTTAAACAAGTTCTACAAATATAAGGGTACAATATAACTCCAAAAGATATAAAACATTAAAATATAAATTTGTCACATCATCAAATGATACCACTGTCATACAAGGCTATCACAATCATCACACTATTATGGGATATCCATCCCTCATCACATCACTAGAGGATAACACCTCACAGTAGGCATTGTGCCTCTACCAGGTCATAGACCCAATCACATCATTGTCTCAACATGCCTCATAACCATCACATGGTGTCATATCAGACATACCATAACAATTACTAGATATGTTATTTATTCCACCTATAAGGTTAGGATTATACAAGTAGGAGAGATAAAAACATCATTACATGCTACTCACTCAAGCAATCAAACATTATCACCATATGTTCAAGATTAGGGTTTCTAGAACATCAATGTAACACTTCAACCCTCACACCATTACTTCCCATATTCTTATAGCATAAAGGTCATCCATCACCATCATTAGATCACCATACATGTGAACCATATCTGATTACCTTCGGTCGAAGAGAACATTAGGTCACAAATCCATCGATCAAAGAGAACAATACATCAAGGTTGAAGACCATCCTCAAGACCAGTTACCAAGACCATCACCAAATCCAAATGGTAAAAGAGAAATAACCATATCCAGTGGTCGAAGATAAACCATAGATCATAGACTGCATCAACAACCAAGGTACCACCATATTCAAGTGGTCGAAAGGAATCAATGCCTCCAATGGTCGAAGAGGACCATCAAGATCAATGACTGAAGAGAAAACTGGTCAATGTGATCAAAACCAAAGGGAATCATCTATGCAACCAAAGATATAAGGAGCCATTTCATAGACCAAGGATCGCATCCAAATCATCAGCAACATGGAACATAGCATGAAAAACATCATAGATAGAAAAGTACTCTAAAATCATACTCAAAACATGTGGTTATCATCTTGAAAATCAAAATCTCAAAGGAGGAAAGCATTAAGGGAAGATCATTCTCGAAACCCTAAACATCTAATCACCAAAAATGAGATGTTCAAGCCATTATAAAAGAAACAGAACCATGCATCCTACATATGCATGAGGGACCAAAAACCTCCATCATCCTCAAGCTAACTAAAACATAACCAAGAAGATTGAAACAACCATTTTCAAGTGTGCATGCAAGTACCAACTTGTTACCATCCACAAAACTCAAGAATAAGAACTAGGGTTTGTGGAAAACAACTAATCTTAAGCAAGATTACTTTCATAATCATAAACCCTACAAAAAGATATTATCATCATACAACATATAACTGTGTTTTAGAGATAAGATAGATTTTGCAAGTAGGAATTAAAGTGCAATAATAGAAGACTAGAAAAGAGTTATAAAACCCGCCTTGGATGATGGTGCAACCACCTCCAAGCAAGAAGCTCCAAAATCAAGAAAGAAGCATAGTTTTGATCTCCTCTATAGCTAAGCTAGTCACCATGTCAAAAGAGAAGAAAATCGTAGATCAAAAAGGGTAAGAAGGAGAACCAAAATCCTAAGTTCGAAAAAGAACAAGAAGGGAAAGAAAGGGAGAAGCGTTCCTCCACTCAACTTGATCACTACCTTGAAGAACCAAGGATTCAGTCTAAGAAAGAGGAGTACCTCCATCCTAACACAAGCAACACCATGGAAGCTCCTTTGATTCGGCCAAGAGAAGAAGAAAGACGAAGAGTTTTAAAAAGAAATGAAATCAAGAGGTTGAATCACTTACCAACGATCATGGATCACGAATAAGGCAACAAGAGATGATGCTTCAACTCAAGATCATGACATTCAAGATGGTCGGCCACCAAAGCTCCAAGGATGAGCTCTTCTTCACCACCCAACTTCTAGGGCCGAACTTCAACTGTATCACAGTATCATCATGTTGAGCCTCTTTGATCTACTGCCTCAACCTATGCTTCACCTATAAGACTGCCAAAAATCTTGCCAACAAAGAGACTTCTAATTTCACATTTATCTAACACAAAGAAACTAACATGTCCAACTTGTGGCATACTAAGGAACATATCTATGCCTTATCAGTAGATGATGACGAAGAAGTATTCCTATTGAAATCATCTACTACCAGATCGCCTTTCTCGGATGGTAATCTATGGTGTAATCATAGTCTTTAATCAAATCCATCCATGGTCACTGCCCAATGTTCAACTCTTGTTGTGAGAAGATGTACTTGAGGTTCATGTGGTCGGTGAAGATCTGACACTTTTTTCCATATAAGTAATGCCTCTAGATCTTCAAAGAGTGAACTACTACAACTAAATCCAAGTCATGCATGGGATATTTCTCCTCATTCTTCTACAACTGTCATGACGCAAAGGAGATCACATTTTTGTCTTGCATCAACACACAACCCAGACCATTCTTTGAGGCATCACAAAAGACAATGTATCCCTTTCCTTGATCCGAAAGAACTAGAACTGGAGCATTGGTCAACTTCTCCTTCATCAATTGGAACACACACTAACACTTGTCATCCCAGACAAAAGATACTCCTTTCCTTGTCAGCTTCATTAGGGGTAAAGACACAACACTAAAGTTCTTGACAAACCTCCTGTTATATCTAGCCAATCCAAGGACACTGCAAACTTCTGTCAGTGTCTTTGGTTGCTTCCACTCTACCACAGACTCAACCTTCTTGGGGTGCAGATGAACACACTCAACAGATATCACGTGTCCAAGGAAAGACACTTCCTTCAGCCAACACTCACATTTGCTGAACTTGGCATATAGTTGGTGTTGTCTCAACAAGGTCAACGCCTGTCGCAAATGCTTCTCATGTTGTTGGCTATCTCGACTGTATATCAAGGTGTCATCTATGAACACTACTACAAATTGATCAAGATGGGGTTTGAACACCTTGTTCATCAATTCGATCAACATTGTTGGTGCATTGGCTAACCCAAACGGCATAACCACGAACTCATAGTGACCACCTCATACTAAAAGCTAACTTTGGTATGTCATACGCCTTGATCTACAACTGGTGATATCAAAACCTCAGGTCTATCTTTGTGAACACTGTGACACCTCGCAACTGGTCAAACAAATCATCAATCCGCGAAAGGGATACTTATTCGTGATCATCACTTTATTCAACTATATGTAGTTGATGTACATCCTCATGGATCCATCCTTCTTCTTTATAAACAAAATGGGAGCACCCTAAGGTTCAATGCTCAATCTAATAAAACCATTATCAAGAAACTCATGTAACTATTTCTTCAACTCTTTCATCACTGTTGGCACCATCTTATAAGGTGTCTGTGCTATGGGATGCGTACCAAGAACCAGATTGATCTCAAAATCAATCTTTGTGACTGGAGGAATATAGGGAAAATCATCAGGAAACATGTTTTCAAACTCACAGACAATTGGCACCTCCTGGATACTCAGACTCCTTGTCTTGGTATCCACCACATGCACTAAGAACACATTACATCCATGTCTCATCAATTGTTCTTCCATCATTGTTGACATCAAACATGTAGGTGGAGTCTTCCTATCTCCTTATAAGATCAATGAAACATTACCACAAGCAAACATCGCTACCTTGGAACTATAAAACAAGATCACCCGGTACTTCTCCAGAGTATGCATTCCAAGGATCACATTGAATCCCCTACATTTCAAGTGGTATGAGGTCCACTTTAATTATGTGTCCTAAAAAAGAAAGGATACATGAAGGAAACACCTCCCTCAACTCGAAAGAACCAACCAAGGGGGTTTCTAAGTGAAGACTATCAACCTACAACTAATAGGAAAAGAACAACTAGAAATAATTTCACTAGTGATAGAAGAGTGTGTCACACCTGGGTCAACTAAATTAGATATAAATAAAGAAGAAGACAAATCAGAATGAAATAACTCCATCTGACCTGTTACAACTCACAGGTTGACCACTCCTTCTGACGGACTCATAGAATAGAATCGAGTTATTGCATGTTGTCATCGTCTTCCTCTTATGGCTTGTATAGAAGAACCAATCTACAGTGCTTGACCGCCTCCTCTACCACTACCACTATTGAACTTCTATCACTATTGTGACCCTTGTTGACTCTGTCTTGGCTATTGGGTCACCTCCTCACTCTCACAGGGAAGTTTCACTTGATGTGTACCACTTGTCCACACTTGTGACAAGTCCTGGTCTCATACTGTGGTTGTCATTGCCCTGTCATCAAATCTGATGTTGTGCTATGGGCTCACACAGGCAGAGAGATATGACCACTGCCCCTACTCAGAGACCACTAAGACTGACTCACTGACCTCTTCTGTGATGACGGTGTTGAAAACCTAGGCTTCTTGAAGCCTCTAGATGATTGTCCCTGATACGGTGCAGACCTCTTCGTGGCCTTCATCTCACGCTTCTCCACCACTGAAAGCTCCACTCTTCTGAATGAATCCACAAAAATGTGGCAAACTTCTCTCTATTCTCTAAATATGACCTTGACATCATCAACTCGATACTCAATCCCTTCTCAAAACATTCGGTCCTCTCCTTATCTGTAGCTTCCATATGCAAAAAAACCCTCAAAAGTTACTCGTTGATCGACATAGATCCCTGCAAGATCTTCTCGAACTATGTGATCTTCTCATCTAGTTAGGTCTCTAGGAAGTAACGACTGACAAACTCCCATGTGAAATCTTCCCAACTGATCACCACACTAGTCCTTTTCTCTTCCTCTATGGCCCACCAGTGGCCAACACTCCCTTTCAATAGGTAAACTACATGCTTCACCTTATCCTCTTTGGGAATAACACGGATCTTGAAGGCCTTCTCCAACTCTGTCAACCACAAATCTGCATCCATTAGGTCCGTTGTTCTAGCATACTGAACCAACCCTACACGCATCAACCTTTCAAAGGTCTTCCCAGAACCTGAAGATTCCACATTGGGGACCATCACTATCACTTGGGGAGGGGGCATTCTATCCTCCATATGCGTCATTGTGGCCATGAACTATCCAAACATGGACTGAAAAGTAGGATTGACCATCACAACATGTCAAACTGGGGCATTTCATGCACAACATCAACCCTCTCCTACCTCTTGGCACCACCACCTAGTGTAGCAACACTATCTCAATAGCAAATTCTTCATGTTCTCCAACCATCTTCTCTTATCTTCTTCTTATTCTACATAAATAGAAGTTACCCTAAGACATACTGAAGGACACTAGAATAGACATAAACCTAGGTCTATGCCCCTATAGACTCAGCAAACCTAAAGCTCTGATACCAACCAAACAGTGTCACCCCAACACGCCACAACGCGAGATTACTCAAAACAAAACATTGAATTATCACTAACAAACTATTTTACCATAAAAATAGGTAAATTCTAAATTAAAATTGATATCACATATCCACCTCAAATAGAGAATATTACATTCAGGTCCAAAACCTATCACACCTGTATTACATATCATGCAAAAAGGGAAAGACATAACACTATTCACCATTGGCCACAACAAGTTACATATAACAAATTATTTTTATATACAAGCCATATTTGTACAACCGTAACATATTGTCAAAACATCATCTCCATATACAAACATCTACAAACACTACCACTTACAATTATTTTTACAAAAATTCATTTTTCCATTTTACCGCAGGTGTAAACCGTTGTATTAGATTCTGAGGTCTTATGGGGAGTGTTTTATATAAGATACGATGCCCATATTGTAATAAATGTATCTTATAAAATAGTTGAAAGATGTTTTCTTTGAATGAGTGGCCCATTTTAATATGGGTTTTTTATACAACATGTGGTGCACTCATTGTAATATATATTATACAAAAGTTGAAGCATGTTGTCTTTCACTAAACACACATGTTGTAATAGGGTTTTTTTTTACAATATGTGGTGCTCCAATTGTAATATGCATTATACTATAGTTGAAGCATGTTGTCTTTCACTAAACACATCCATTGTATTAGGGGTGTTTTTTACAACATGCAGTGCGTCTGTTGTAATATATATGTTTATACAATAGTTGAAGCATGTTGTCTTTCGATAAGTACACTTGTTGTAATAGGGGTGTTTAAATAACATGTGTTGTGCCTATTATAATATACACATTTTATACAATGTGGTGCATGTTGTAGTCCATTACTCACACCTATTGTGATAGGGGTCTATTTTTCAGACACACCCATTGTAATAGGTGTGGATAACACAACATGTGTTGTTTGTTGTAGTATCACATCTTTTACAACATTCATTAACTGTTGTATTTGACTAGAGTTTGACAAGTTATATCAAAACCAATTTCATTGATCAAATTAACCATATTTTAAAAAAAGTTATAATAAATATGAAATTGTAGTTTTTTACATTTCACAAACAAGCACAATATTGAATAAAATTTTCACAAAACTTATACTTTATATAATAAATAATCCATCATACATACAAAGATCCAATAATACAAAGTATTGAGTATGCACTCTAGAATCAAACTAAAAATTAACTACAAAAGGTTTCACACATTGGTTTATGCTAAAGAACATCTGTCTCCCCCTCATGTTATATAATTTGATGTGTTCTCAAGAACACACATCACCCACTCATTTCTGACCTTCTTAATGTCTTCTTGGTTGAAGCAATGACCAATATACTTTGAATAATACTACAATCATGTAAAATATGTCAACATATTGTCATTTATTCAATGTATTTGGAAATTTGAACAAACTAAGTGAATATAATGATTAGTAGCTTACACATTTAGTGATATTTCTAATTCTTGCATCAACAATGTCTTACACGTACTTCAACATATAATACATGCAATCTGTGTTGTTCGGATGCTTTGGACACTACATAAAAATATGAAATAAATAGAAATAAAATTTTGATGTGCTAATGGTTCAAAATTATTCTTACATATTTCTCTTGAACTACTAGGTAAATTCAACCAAGAGAGATAACATGTAAGATCAACCTTACATCTAGAACATTGCATATATAATTAACATTGCATATATAGTATTCTTGGTAAATCTTATTTTATCCTTTTTATCTCGATTCTATGTAAAAGTTAGAAATTGATAATATCTTTCCATAAGAGTATTGATATAGAGAACACCCCTTTTGCCCAGTCTTCCACACATACCTCGAGTAAATGCATCACAGAGTACAAAAAGGCTATCTAGAACTGTGTAGAAATATTTTTTTCGCACAATGTAAAAATTATAAAAAAAATTATAAACAAAAGAGATTGGAATAACATACAAGTACTTCTTATTAGTAATCAAAATTATTAATATTTATTTAAATTTTAAATGGAACTGTAGCAATATAAATGTTAAACAATGTCAAATATGTAGAAATTCCACATATCATTTTTTTCACTATGTCATATGTCCACTTTTAAATAAATAATACTTGTATATCATATATTTATGTATCCTATAGAGTGTATTTCTATATGAAATAATGCTCACAAATAAGCACTAAGAAAATAAATACTTATTTTAAAATTAACAATGCACATTTTTTATTAGTATAATGCCTATTTTAGTTTAGAACAATGCCAATGACGCATGTACGGTTTAATTACGCTACGATCTCTTTCCAGCCAATACTTCTCTTACCAACCACTACCTCTTTCTTTGTATTTATTCTCTCTCTCTCCACAAACTCCTCCTTTTTATTTATTAAACCATCTCTCTGCGTGCACTATATGTTTCTTCCTATTTTTTATGCCATGTCACTTCATCTACTATCTCTTATTTATTCCTTTCTATTCTGTATCCCACCACTTTGTATATATTAGTCAACATCTTCATTGCAACTAATTAATTGTGAACATTTTGGAGACTATGATTCATTGTGCTAATTGTTATTTGTGCGTATTCCCGAGATATGGTTGTCATTGTTGGTTTAGGAGATGTGCTCTTAATACTTTCCCTTTCCAAATATATATAACATATATATGTGTTTCCATAGTTAGAAGATGACGCAACATTATTAGAATCAATATGCCTTTCCATATTTCTCATCATTTCCATCGAAGATTTTACTCCTTTATAGGATCTGATAAAATTGTTACAGAATGTAAAAATTGTGAAACTCCATGCATAAAGATTGTAAGCAATAAGATAAATTCTCATAATCATAAGCAATACTCATAGATATCCTATGTATTACTAAAAAATGCACAATTATAGGTAAACATAATACAAAAGAAATAAAGACAAAAGGAAAGAAAGAGATACAAGAAAAAACTTGTGAAAAATGAAATACACCCTAATATTGCATACATATTAAATTTTTGTGAAATCTGAGTAGTAAAAATGATACACAATATAAAACTGAAAATGCTATTAAAAGTAAAATGGATTTAAATATTCAAACCATTACATAATAATAAATAAAATTATAGTCACAATACATAAAAATATTCATATACAATACTACTAATAAATTTTATTTTAACTTTTTTATATATTTATATTGTGCAGATATTATGGATTATAAGTATCTAAAAATTGTAAGTATATTTCCATAAATATATATAACATTCATCTCTCTTTTTCATAGTGAGAAGACAATGCAAATTAAATACAATTGATATGCCTTTCCATATTCCTCATCATTTCCATAATGGAAGACATTACTCTAATAAAAAGAATTTAAGACTTTACTTCTTTGTAAGATCCTATTGGAGAATGTAAAAATTGTGTCTATGCATAAGATTCTTATCAATAATATAAATGATCATAATGGTAAGCAATATAGTACTCAGAGCATGAAAAAAATTAATTCAGTAAAGAAACACATTATTCCTAAGCTTCTTACCAAATGCACTAATGAATTCCTCTTATCTCTTAATTTTATGTGAACCGAGTAGAAAGAAAACATATGTTATGTCAGGTTAATGTAGATGAATTTAGATGTTTCCTATGCAATAAATTTTATATTATATTAAAGTAAAAGGCAATGATGCATTAATCCTAGAAGAGAACAAACATTGAAATTATGACCACAACCTAGAATTCTAATAGAAAGCTTCACAACATCTTGGCATAAAGAGAAGGATGTGTTTGATGTCTAAAAAATTATATTACCACAATCATTCTTAAGGTTGTGTTTGGTACATAGTGATAAAATTGATGGTGATAGGGACGAGGACGGTGATGGTGATAGGGAAATTATTAAAATGTGTCGTTTGGTAACATGTTCATGGTGATAGGGATGTAACGGCAAAAAACTAAAAAAATATTGTTTGTTACATGGTTATTGAGATGGGGAGGGGATTTTTTTTTATAAAAAACACCCTAGACAAGTAAGAATCACATTTATTAGAACATTTTTTTTGCACATTTGTCTAAATAAGTAGTGGAGTCTTGAAATAAACTTCTTTCAGCATGATTCACCATGCTTTTCTATGGGGACAAAAATAGATCAAAATTCATCATGGATTCACCATGATTCCCTATCACCATGGCAAACAAACAACATTTTTGTTTCACCATCATTACCTATCACCATGATTCACCACGTAACAAATGCAACCTAAAAGAAAATATGATTATGTTTAAATTGTGAGAGTTTAAAATTTTTACGGGTTCTAAAAATAAAGAATATTGATTGTAGAGTTCAAAAGTATCTTGGGTGGTTGTATTTAGTCTGCTATGTTCAACCATTAAAAACTTTTGTGAAAAGTTGTATCTCGAGTGCTATCATCTGGGTGTAGCCATGTGGATAAAGATTTTCAAGCTATAACATGTATCTAAAGAATGTTTCAAATGACACAAAAGGTCAAACACACATGTATACGACATTACCTTGGCTTGCTGAGGAATTCCAAAAAAATCCCATGCTTCTTCCTTGGCTCCGATTGGTCTGTCGTAACTGGTTTGAAAAATATATGAATTGGAGTTTCTTAAATAATTTTTTCACGATGGGTGTAAAGTAAGTGCTAGAACTTGAGTTTTGTGTCTTCCAGTGAGTCACAAACTTATATACAAAATAGAGTTCCTTGTTAAAAAGAGTGGAAAATGAGTTTCGGAACTACTAGCAACATTTCCTTTACAATTAAAATTTTCATTCTTCATAAATCACAGATGTAAAATATTTTCAACTGAAAAATGTTAGCGGTGTGGATACCATTTATGGATAAAATTATTACAAAATATGAAAAACATTTTACACTATAATTGTGCTATGTAAAATATTTTACACTATAACTACCATTATCTATGTGATTTATGAAATAAAATATTTATTAAACATTATGAAAAATTAATCACATGTCACTATGTGACAAACAATATCTAACATATTTTTGTTCTCCTTGATTAAATAGTATGATGTAAAAATTGATAATTAACTATAAATGTATGTAAAGAATATACTAAATTTTTAAAATTGTACATAGTCAAATAATGATGAACCAAAACTTATATTTACATTCACATAAAATGTAGATACTATTACAATACTATGTACATACAAAGTGAAATAAAAATATTGTGATGTGATATCAACAACTACATTTTTATTTAAAATATAATTATACAACACTAAATATTTTCTTAGTGGAGAAATATACATACCATGACCAGTTGTTGAGGTTATTATGGTTAAAAAAATATAGTGGTTATTATAGATATGATTCTTTCTTCATGTATTTGTTGTCCTCGCTTATCATATAGTACA
This sequence comes from Alisma plantago-aquatica, assembly GCA_963693085.1. NCBI lineage: Eukaryota > Viridiplantae > Streptophyta > Magnoliopsida > Alismatales > Alismataceae > Alisma > Alisma plantago-aquatica. The sequence goes on along the minus strand of OY856413.1, from coordinate 273,705,379 downwards.
TAATAAAAATCAACAACATTTTGATGACGTCCATATTTAACCTTACAATAAACCAATCACATAGAAGTGAGTGAAACTTAAGTTCCTCAAACTAAACTAGAGTTCCTAAAATTGAGTTCCAAATATCTTATGTCTTAGACCAAACCAATCGGAGCCTAAATGACATCCAGATTCGTAAGCTAGATTAAGATTACCAACACACTGCATCGAAAATGAACACATCTTGTAAAATATGCATTGAGGAAATGAAAGAATTATGAGCATCATAGTAGTTTGCATTGTTAGTTTGTTTGATTACCTTCTGATCACACCAGATGAGATGTTCACAACATTAGAAACTATTAATTATTGGAAGATTACCATGGACCATCGTGCTCCAAATGGAACCAAGAAGGTGATGATGATAGTAAAGTCCGGCAATGTGTGACCAATCGAATTTGGATCTTCATCTTTGAGTATGGTACAAAAAACTACCGCATCCACACAGAAACAAGAAGCGACATAGAGGGAACATCATTCAAATTGATGATTGAAAGCAAGAAAGAAATCGATGTTTTGTATCGAGGGACATGATATGAGTGAGTCACGGTATGGAAGATAAAGGAGATTGTGGGAGATCGTTAGAAGATGATAATAGGGAGGAGAGAAGAGGTATGACTAATTTATCTTTTATTGGGAAAGTGAAAATGAGAGGGAAAAGACGTCAAATGACAAAAATCAAATTTGACAATTTTATGAATGGATTTTTAATTTGTTTCTGTAAACACAACACAAGATCATTGTAATTCATAAAATTCTTTCATATAATACATTGAGTCCATTTTAAAATCGTTTCTAAAATATTCTAACTATCATAATAGTGTTATGGGCATGTAATCAAATAGATAAACTTATATTTTTGATGATATTTTTCTTGAAAATGAAAAGGTGCATATGAAACGGTTGGGAGCAAAAGAGGGAAAAGATGATTAATGAAAATGGAGAGCAGTTAAGAAAGAACAGAGAGGAGATCGAGAATGGAAAAAGAGAATGGTGTGGGCAAAAAATATGGAGAGGGGTGCGAGCGAGAAGTTAGAATGGAGGAGTGTGTATGTTTGGTGGGGATAGTTAATTCATTGTAGAAATTTTTATTGAGGAAATTTTTAGTGGGGACATGAGTGACTAAGGGGAGAGAAATAAAGAGTTGTTACGTGTGCAATAAAGAACAAAGAGAAATAAAATGAAGAGTAGTGGTGGTAGAGGAAGGGGGAGAAAGTAAGGAGTGGTTGTGGATGAGGAGAAGGAGAGAAAGATAACATGAGAGAAAAGGGAGTGGACAAGGTGGGGGTAGGAGAGGGTCTAGTTTTGGAATTCAACGTATAATAAATAATCAAAATTGTTACTAAATAACACGGCTATTACAATCATCACATGAATGTCTTAACAGAAGCATGGGGAACAAGTTGAGTTGCCAATCATTTCTGAAATGAAGAGTAGTGGTGGTAGAGGAAGGGGGAGAAAGTAAGGAGTGGTTGTGGATGAGGAGAAGGAGAGAAAGATAACGTGAGAGAAAAGGGAGTGGACAATGTGGGGGTAGGAGTGGGTCTAGTTTTGGAATTTAACGTATAATAAATAATCAAAATTGTTACTAAATAACACGGCTATTACAATCATCACATGAATGTCTTAATAAAAGCATGGGCAACAAGTTGAGTTGTCAATCCTTTCTGAATGGTAAAATATATGGATCTAAAAAGAAATTTATTGGACATAGATGGAGAAACCATAAATAGTCTAAAAATTCCAAAAAACTGAGAGAATAAAAAGAATTAAGCAAAGGTAAGGATTTTGAAAATATTGTGATTTGATTGGTTAGTGGCACTATTGTAATTAAAAAAAGATTCACTCTTTTAATAGTAGTATAGATATACAAACATCAATTTGTATTTTTTTGATAAAAATAATATATACCAACACAAAACATAGGGTGCTGAGACACGGTGACGGTACAAACAAGTTTTCTTGTAGTGTTGGTATATCAAAATTAATTCAAGCCAAACATTTAGTCAACTAACCCGATCACAGTCCAGACTGCGGTTTAGTCGGATTTGGACCAGACCGAACCACATACCAAAAATTCAGATTTTGTAGACCACAGACCAGACCAACTTATTATCCGGTCTAAGAATGGACCGAACCGAATGTATAGTCTGGTCTTCTTTTATGTTCTAGACCAAGTTTTGCTCACCCCTAGATCTTGGATGATAACTGCAATAAACTGGGAAAGTCGTGAGTTGACAATTGATGTACAATGTAGGAATACGGGGTTGATGTGCGTAATGCAAAAAAAGGCACATGAGTAAATGTTTAGGCGGTTACATTTTTTCCTTTAATGTTATTTGCTGAATTGAAAATAAGAAAATGACTTACTATATACATCAAAGAAAAAATACAACTAAAATTCAATTTGTTTGTAACACTTTTCGTATTTAACATATAATTTTGAATCAAATATACATTTACTAATTAGTGGATTTTGTAAAAGAACAACAATTTTGTTATGATATTTATAGTCAGTCGGTTAATTAAGAGTTGGAAATGACATTAGGATGACATAGAATGTTAAAATTAGAGATGTAACCATGAAAACCGTAGAAATATATTTTAGAAAGATGAATGAAAGGGGAGAGGGGACATATTTATCACATCAAATAAAAAAAAGAGGGATTCCAGGGATCAAGGCAACCAGAAGATTTTGTATTTTTGTATTAAGGGGTTTGTTGACTAATAACACATGTAATTCTACAATTGGTTGGAGTCTATTGTGTAAGTTTATATATAACAAGTCAGAGTCTGTTATATGATCTTGGTATATAATAAAAGGTTACAACATGTTGTGTGTTTGTAGTCTATTATAGCATGTAGCTATTATAACAGGTAAACTCCTATTGTGTGATTATGGTATATTAGAACGGGTTAGTCTATGATGTGTAATGGTGGTCTATTACAACAATTTATCATGTGTATCTATTACAAAGGGACACAACTTGTTGTGCAATTATAGTATAACAACTGGTCGGCTCTCAAAAAAAAATATAACAACTGGTCGGGAGTTTTTTATGTGATGTTGGTATATAACAATGGGTTTCAACATGTTGTGTTATTGTGGTCTATTACAACATGTACATATTACAACATGTACATATTACAACATGTAAAAGCATGTTGTGTGATTATGATGGTCTATTACAAGACGTTATTATGTCTGAGTGTTAAAATTGGTCACAATATCTTGTGTGATTAAGGTCTTTTAGAATAGGTTTGAGTATGTTGTGATACTATAATGTTCTACAACAATTTAGCACATGTTGTAGTATCATGTATACTACAAAAAGTTTAATAAAAATAACTTATGTTGTATAAAATATACAATATACAACACACAAATAGGCTTGTTATGATAAGTATGCTAACTACAACACAACTACTAGAATTCCCGTTCAAAATAGCATTTTCTATAGTAGTGAAAACACCTCCCGAGGACCTAAGAGTACATGTTCGTCACATAGGACTCTACTACAAACACTAGAAGCATATCCAACCTTTAACAACTACTACTTCTCTTTCTGTACAGACTGAACAACACGATCTCTACCTCATCGTGAAACCACCTAAAAGATCTAGAAACCCAATGGGTAAAGACAAACATCCCAGCGGAAGATATAACTCTCTACCAACGTTTATTAATATAAGCACAAGTAGATTATCCATAGTAGATTAAATATTATTATCAGGTGGAGAAGATTCAGCTAAATGATATGTATTAAACTGATAATATAAATTAAGAAAATTAGGCAGTTACCACTGAGCAGTAGAACAATTTATATTTTAAGAAACAATACGAAAAACATGTATAACAGTTGATTTCTCTTATCATATTATAGTTTAAGAAATCAATATAAGAGATTAGGAAAAGGGTCATCCTATGTGAGTCATGTTTAACCCTAAGCAGTTATGCTACATAGTTGTATTACATCTTTATTATGCCCTAAGGAGATGAGGTATACCACTTATACTCCAACTAACCACTGCTAAGTTAAAATCAGTGCCATACAAGATCAATGGAAGAGCCAAAATCCATGATCTCTCCACACCCTCAGTCAGTTTGACTCTGTTACAATGACATATCAAGTCTAACTACAAAACAACTCAGTATGCCTTGGTATATAGGTCACGACACTAGTGAAATTGAGATACGACCACATCTGTTATCCTGCCAGGGTATGACCACAGTCATCCCAATAAACATATCATATATATTGATTCACATCATCTAAGATATAACCTTGACCATTCTACTGCTAGGGTATGAACCTAACCATCCTAGTGTATTAAGGATATAAGGAGATACCTAGATTTCCACCCCACATATTCAACAATATACGCTCCAAGTTTCCTGCATGAATTACTCGTTTCACCATCCAGCTAAAACTGACATTGAATATAGATCAATGGCATAGGACAACTACATGATTAGGGTTTCACTTGGATATTTAATCCAGTTGGGTATCTTTTATCATTAATCAAGTTGCAATAAACTTTAACTAAGTTCTATAAAGATAAGGGTACAATACAACTCTAGAAGATATAAAATGTTGGATGTATAAACTTGTCACATCATCACATAATACCACTACCATATAGGGTTATCACAATCATCACACTGTCATGGGATATCAATCTCTCATCATATCCTTAGAGGATAACACCTCACACTAGGCATTGATCCTCTGCCAAGTCATAAGACCCAATCACATGGTAGTCTCAATATGCCTCATAAAGGCTCATAACCATCACATGGTGCCATATCAGACATACCATACCATTTACTAGCTATGTTATTTATTCCCCCAATAAGGTTGGATTACATAAGTAGGAGATAGAAAAATCTCAAGAAATCAAGCATTATCACCACATGTTCAAGATTAGGGTTTCTCAGTCAATAATATAACACTTCAAACCTCACATCACTACTTCCCATATTCTTGGAGCATAATGGTCATCCATAACCATCATTATATCACCATACATAGGAACCATATGTACACGGATTACCTTCGGTTGAAGAGAGCATTAGGTCACAAATCCATGTGATTGAAGAGAATAATACATCATGGTTGAAGACCATCCTCAAGACCAGCGACCAAGACCATCACCAAATCTAAACGATCGATGAGAAATAACCATATCGAGTGGTTGAAGAGAAATCATAGGTCATAGATTGCATCAGAGACTAAGATACCACCATATTCAAACGGTTGAAGGGAATCAACACCTCTAATGATCGAAGAGGAACATCAAGATCAACGATTGAAGAGAAAAATGGTCTATGCGACTAAACCAAAGGGAATCGTCTATGCAACAAAAACATAAGTAGCCATCTCATCGACCTAGGATTACATCTAAATCTTCAGCAACATGGAACACAACATGAAGAATATCATAGACAGAAAACTACTGTAACAACTTAGTTTTTCTCTCTCCTCTATTTATGTACATCTTGACTCTTGATATACTCAATTAAAATAGATAACCTCCCTAATCATTAATTAGATGTCTTGGAAACACATGTTGCTTTATTGATGAGTTACGATAACTAATTGCAATTTTCTATTGAATTTGATTATGCAATGTTGAATGCCTAATTAACTTTGAGGATGGTTTTGAATTTTGGAGACTACTCAACATCCTAATCTTGATTGTAATAAGATTCTAACTCTTTCCCCACCACTCCTTTCATTGATATCTTTCTTTACCAGTTCGTTGGCAGTCAAACTACAATAAAAACTCACATTCATGCATCCGTTCTCTCACCCCGTGAGCGTCAACCTCAACCATAATTCTAGAAAATTTTCAAACATTGTCTATTAGATAGAGGATGAAATTTGTGATTCAATGGTGAAGATTTCACCCAAATCTGACGATCGAGGAGAAAGATATGGCCTCCTCAACTTTGCCTCTTTTTCTTAGCCTTTTTGACCTTTTTACCTTGTTGGGCCTCGACCCTTTACCCTCAAGTGGGCCAACCACTACATGGCCAGATGGAACGCCATCCACATCACGTACCCACAGTCACTGATCATGGCTGCCAACCGCATGACTGGCGGGGGGTCATCCCCAAGCCCGCTCAAGTCAACAGCTAGGGGCTAGCCACGACATGGCCGACGATCCACCACCCCCACACACCTCATTTGACTTCAAGCATAATTTTTTTTGTCATTGATCTTCTCACCCATTCTCCTACAACCTCACCCCTACCTTTTTAGAGCAGAATGGGCTTCTACATAGGGGGATGGGAGACCCCTCCACCTCTCCGGCCACTGTGGCTGCGACAAGAGTGAAGCATGGGGCCTCAACCCACCTTTCTCTCTATAAAACCCCTATAACGAGTTCTTGAGCCCCCTTTACGCCTCCCCATAACCTTTTATTGCACTCTCAGGATCTATGTCACCCTTCCCCTTTCTTCTTCAACCTCCATCTCCATTCACTTCAGTGACGTGCTACTCGGTTTCCAACCTACCTCACAACCACCTAAGGACGGTTTTGGCTTCGTGAGGCCTAGGCGATGGTGGGTGGCTATCTTTCAGATTCTCCCTCTCCCTCATGTGGTTTCCCCTCTTTTATCTAGTGAGTTCGTCACGACAGTGGGTCATCTGGCTCGCGCCTTAGCGAGGCGAGGGTGATGACCCCACGATCGTCGATCGGCGCCAAGGGTGCAGGGTGGATCCGGAACGAAGGGCCCAGATCGTGCCACATTGTGAGGGCCTCCCTCCCTCTCTTTGCAACAAACTTTACCAGTCAAAGTAACATGGACCCTGCACCCCTCTCTATGGTGTGGACTCGCACTGAGCAACCAATCGGAAGGCACCATGTGTCTCACCCCAGTGGTATAAATCTCTCTCTCACCCATGTTTATGCTTTATCTTGAAAAAATTATAGATAATTATACATAGCTCAAAATGAGACGTGTTATATATGAAAATTGATCTACTCAGATATATCCAATGAATCTAGTTTCATAATATAATTCCGTTTGTAGACCCTATAATATTGAAAATGGCATAAAATTCTTCCCTTTTATATGTTTAATGGTAATTTATGCTCAACCATGATCATATGATGCACCCACTTGCATTTGAAGACCCAGATCAGTAACCTATTCTATCTTGTACTATTTGAATCGAACTTGATCATGTAATGTTCTAATAATGACTCTAATTTATGCAATGAACCATGAAGTGTATGTAATATGGACTTTTATGCAAATGATCATTAAATTGATGCCCAAGATGATTATATGGAATCCAAATGATTATGTTTGATATTTATCAGTAACTTTACATTCATTGATCACCTAAATGATATATGGATCAATCTTGATCACTATTATGACTTAGTAACTTATACATGAAATTGAAATGTTCTTAATGTGCGTGTTGCTATATCTGATGTCTAACCTTGTATAGGATCTCACCCTAATGCTCACACTTGATATTTTATGCTTCAAATCAGTAACTATTTCATATGTATGGCACTTACTCAATCTTGATCACTCTTGCACTCTAGTGTTAACCATCTTGCATGAAAATGACTAGTTTGACAATGTTGATACCTATGTTGCTTAATCTTGCTTGAAACTCATGTTGGATCTACTAAGATCATGAAAACCTAAGTTGGAAATCCCTGATCTAGTTGTGATGTGTCACTATAAGTTCTAATGAACCTGTGATGTAGTATGTTGCTTGATAATGATAATGCATGATGTACTTTGGGATATTGGAAATATTGTTGAAGGAAATGAGTACCTAGACTTAAGTGACACATCCCACCCCTATGATAATGATTAGTTAGACCAATTATTGATGATATTGATCGAAGTAATCTTTCTTGTAATGTCAATATCTATATGATGACTCAATGGCCAAGATCTAGTCTTGCTTGCTATATATGATTTATCTAAATCAAGTTGTTAATCAATTCTCCAATCAAGGTATGCTTTATCCTCATAATGGCCAGACTAGTGGTATTGAAATTTCTTGTATGCATGAATTATAAAATGCTTGGCTTATATACTTATTTGAGATACATGTTCCTTATGACTACTATGTTTTGGTCTTGATTACACATGTTGAATAAAGTTGAAAACATAATGATAGATGTCCATTATACAAGATTGTGCACCTGCCTATATTCTCAGGGTAAGGGCACAAGGCTGGGTGTCCTTCTTGAGTTGTCATGTTAGGGAAGACCATGTTGATACTAGGGTTAGCTCTTGGCAATGTCCTTGAGGTCCCTTATGAATAGGGTTAACTCTTGACGTTTAGTCTTGTAATCCCTCATGTTGAAATAGGGTAGCTAATCTTGAGCACCCTCACGAACCCCTTCCTTTGAGAAGCAGGTCACATGCCTGATGATATTGTTGGTATAATGGAAATGAACATAAAATATTCTTGCATGTTAATAAGAAAGTCTTTAAATGTTGTTGCTTCATTCTTGTTATCTACTTTATGCTTTTGCCAAGAAATATATGTTCTTAAACTTGCAATGTTATATGTTTGCCAGCGTACTCAGCACACTTGTGCTGATGTGAACTTTAGGTGTCAAGTACACTATGAATCTTTAATGATGATCAATGCTTCCACACTCATGATAATCTACTCATACTCTGATGATATATAATGACATGCCAATGCAATACAGACAATTGATATATGGGATCTAAGATCTTATCAGGTATTAGTTTATCATTCTTTTATGCTTTGTGATCTCATATCTTAGTTGTTTTTTGTTGTTTTTAATTCATGCATATGTTATGTGATCTATCCTAGGGATGGATGCTTGGGTCCTCTCGCCTTTGGCTTTCTAGGCATTAGGTGAGGATTTGGGTAACAAATGGTCCTGTGACAGATGGTATCAGAGAAATCACATATCCTCTATGTGTGTTTAATAACCCACTTACTTGTATGAACCTTGGTAAAACCTAAGTCCATAATGGTGAAGCTGAGGTGTCTAGGAAGGTCACTACATGGGGATTGATGCACCTCCTATCCACCTAGCTGTGATGGCTGGGGTCTCCCTTGAATACCTACCTGGCTGAAGTGAATCCAAGTTTGGATTAAGGATTTTTCCCTAAAAAGCTTAGAGAGTCTTCAAGCATCTCATCTCTTCTATAAGGACTACCTAAGCCACGCATTAGATGATGATTAGATAGTTTCTCATCTCATCATGTGACCTCTCATGACAATAAATCACATGATCTCTCGATTATGGGTAGCTTATGTATGGGAAAACTAAAATTAGAATAAATTGGTAGAAGTTGATTAAGATGAAAATGATTCCATTATGCGGACTTAATTTGAAAACTTTATTATGATTAAAAAAAGTACTCTTGAAGTTAAGTACTCATGTTTACCATCTTAGATCAGGTAAACTCGATATTAGTAAATATGACCTATGGGCCTCCTATTTTTGAGGAAAATGATATTGATCCTTAATATGATGAAATAAGGAGAACTCATGTTTTATACCTCATTGTTGATGAGATCCATATTAATTAAGTCCATGTTGCACTATTGTTGATTATACCTCAAAAATAGGTCAACAAACATTTCCCCTATTTTTGTTGATATGTATCATGATCATGCCTTGCAATGACTATGGCTTTAGACTCTTAAAATCATAACGAAAATTTTGATACAAGAGGTAAAATCCCCTATTGATTATAATGCCTCATTGTTGAACTTGATTTTGAATAAATATGAAGAATATGAGATCTTGATCATACTCGATAATGCCCAAATTGTTGAAATAGCCTATATTAACTTCTTTATTTTGAAGTATAGCCCCTTGCTCTTAATTATGAAGAGAAGGGAATAATATTATGACCTCAAATATATGGAATCTTGAATCACAGTTTCTCTATTATGATAAATGATCTTTGATCAATACCATGTGAAATACGAATCGATAAATGATGCTTTTCCTATTTGATAGACTTGAAAATTCAAGACTAATGAGAACAAATGTACTAGTTTAGGGTGGTAGTTTTTTTCATTATTCTCCTAACCTAGGTCACTACATCCCTATTCTGACAACCTCTAAATTTTCTTCTTGTTGACTATTTCGAGTTTGAAAAGGTAACTCTCTTGACCTAAGTCTCTACTAGGTTACATCATATGATGATATTTAAACTTTATGTTGAATCTTTATTTGGTGATGATCTTGAAAATTGATGATGTTGACTATAGCTTGTGGTTATGTTCCTAAAAAGACCCAGGTGTAGATCATTCATCAACATTGAATACCATGATAATGAAATTGATGTTGATATCATGAAATGTTGTTCGATTGTTGATTATGGATGAATGATCCCACCTATTGCCTAATAGGAATCTTGTACCCTATCTTCTAGATTTTTGGAGCTATGAATTTTGTTTTCCAAAATCATGACTCTCAATATTGATTTTCAAAATCTTGACTAATGCTAACTCATCTCGATTTTGATTTGACTTGTATGATCACCCTATTTGAATCTTGAGATCACCCTCGATTTATGATTGATGACTTTCATGTTCCCAAATCTCAAAAAAAATTAAATGATGATTATGTTGATTCGCTTGTTTTATGACCTAGGGATAAGCTCTCGTGTGGACTAAGGTGGGACCTTCCATTGATTTTGAACATGAAACCAGGATATTGGAATATGATGTTTGTCTCAGTTGTTGAAATATGAAATATCAATCAAGGATGTAAAAACCCCACCTAGGGCCAATATATAAGATAAAACCCTAAACATGGGATTGAAAGTCATGCTTTACTTGATCAAACAGCCCAATTCTTTTGACCTAAATTGGTGATCTCTCCAAAATTGTGATCTTTTGATGATCTTTTGTATCAGAGTGGAACAAAGAAGCATGGATATGTTTAGATTTTGATGTTTTGTATCTTGATTTTGGAATAATGTTTATGATTGAAGGATGATGATAATGTGAAGTTTATGGTGGATATGATATGGAATGCGAAGTCCCAATGACGTTTGAGGATTTGCCTAAATTTTTGGGGACAAAATTCCTTTTTAAGGTGGGCAGGATGTAACAACCTGGTTTTTATCTCTCCTCTAATTATGAACATATTGACTCTAGTTATACTCAATTAAAATAGATAACCTCCCTAATAATCAATTAGATGTCTTGGAACCACATGTTGCTCAATTGATGAGTTATGATAACTAATAGCAATTTTCTTTTGAATTCGATTATGCGATGTTGAATGCCTAATTAACATTAATGATGGTTTTGAAAGTTTAAGACTACTCAAGATCCTAATATTGATCTCAAATATTGTCTATTAGATAGAGTATGAAATTTGTGATTCAATAGTGAAGATTTCACCCAAATCTAATGATTGAGGAGAAAGATATGGCCTCCTCAACTTTGCCTCTTTTTCTTCGCCTTTTTAACCTTTTTCCCTTATTGGGACTTAGCCCTTTGGCCTCAAGTGGGCCGGCCACTACATGCCCGGATGGAATGCCAGCCATCCATTGTTGGGAGCAACCCATAGTCACCGATCGCAGTTTCCAACCACGTGACTGGGGGGTGGGGGGTTCATCCCCAAGCCCACTCAAGTCAGTAGCTAGGGGCTAGCCACAGCATGGACGATGAGCCAACATCCCCATGCACCTCATTTGACTTTGAACATAACTTTTTTTGTCATTTATTTTGTCAGCCATGCTCCATCAACATTGTCCCTGCCTTTTCTAAGTGGAATGGGCTTCTACAGAGGGGGATGGGACGGCCCTCCACCTCACCGACCACTGTGGCTGCGATGAGAGTGAAGCAAGGGGCCTTGACCCACCTTTCCCTCTATAAAAACCCTATAACGAGTTCTCGGGACCCCTTTATGCCTCCCCAAAACCTTTTCTTGTCGTCTCGTGCCCTATTTGACCCTCTCCCCCTTCTTCTTCAACTTCAAACTCCATCCACTCCGGTGACGTGCTGCTCAATTTCCAGCCTGGCTCACAACCACCTAAGGCCGGTTTTGACTTCATGAAGCCTAGGCGATGGTGGGTGGATATCTTTTAGATCTTCTATCTACCTCCTATAGTTTATAATTTCCCCTCTTTTCTCTGGTGAGGCCGTTGTTGCAGGGGGTTGTCTGGTTCGCTCCTTGGCGAGGTGAGGGTGATGACCCTGTGACCGTCGATCGATGCCAAGGGTCCAAGGTGGATGCAGACCAAAGGGCCCAGATTGTGCCACATCGTGTGGGCCTCCCTAACTCTCTTTGTAACGTGTTTTACCATCCAAAGTAACGTGGACCCTGCACCCCTCACTATTGTGTGGACATGCACTGAGCAACCAATCGGCTAGCTCCATGTGGCTAGCCCCAGTGGTATAAATCTCTCTCTCACCCATGTTTATGCTTTATCTTGCAAAAATTAAAAAATTATTCATAGCTCAAAATGAGACATCTTATATATGAAAATTGATATACTTGACGAGATCTATCCAATGAACATGGTGTCATAATATAATTGCATTTGTAGTCCCTGTTATGTTGAAAATGGCATCAAATGCTTCTCTTTTTTATGTTTAATGGTGATTTATGCTCAACCATGAACATATGATGCACCCACTTGCATTTGAGGACCCTGATCAGTAACCTATTCTATCATGTACTATTTGAATCGAACTTGATCATGCTATGTTCTAATAATGACTCTAATTTATATAATGAACCATGGAGTGTATGTAATATGGACGTTTATACCAATGATCATTAAATTGATGCCCAAATTTATTATATGGATTCCAAATCGTTAAGTTTGATCTTTATCAATAACTTTACATTCTTTGATCACCTAAATGATATATGGATCAATCTTGCTCACTATTATGACTTAGTAACTTATACTTGACATGGAAATGTGACCTTAATGTGCATGTTGCTATATTTGATATCTAACCTTGTACAAGATCTCACCCTAATGGTCACACTTTCTATTTGATGCTTCAAATCAGTAACTTGTTGATATGTATGACACTTAATAAATCTTGATTACTCTTGCACTCTAGTTTTGACCATCTTGCATGAAAATGACTAGTTTTACAATGTTGATACCTATGTTGCTTAATCTTGCTCGAAACTCTTGTTGGATCTACTAAGATCATGAAAACCAAAGTTGGAAATACCTGATCTAGTTGTGATGTGTCACTATAAGTTCTAATGAACCCATGATTTACTATGTTTCTTCATAATGATAATGCATGATGTAGTTTGGCATATTGGAAATAATGTTAAAGGAAATGAGTACCTAGACTTAAGTGACACATCCAACCCCCATGATAATGATTAGTTAGACCAATTATTGCTGATATTGATCCAAGTACACTTGCTTGTAATGTCAGCACCTCTATGATGACTCTATTGCCAGGATCTAGTCTTGCTTCCTATATATGGTTTTTCTAAATCAAGTTGTTAATCAATGCTCGAATCATGGTACGCTTTATCCTCCTATTGGCCAGACAAGTAGTATTGAAAATTTCTTGTATGTATGAATTATAATATGCTTGGCTTATATACTTATTTGAGATACATGTTCCCTACTACTACTATGTTTTGGTCTTGATTACACATGTTGAATAAAGTTGAAAACATAATGATAGATGTCCATTATACAAGCTTGTGCACCTGCCTATATTCTCGGGATAAGGGCATAAGGCTGGGTGTCCTTCTTGAGTTGTCATGTTAGGGAAGACCATGTTGATACTAGGGTTATCTCTTGGCAATGTCCTTGAGGTCCCTTATGAATAGGGTTAACTCTTGACGTTTAGTCTTGTAATCCATCATGTTGAAATAGGGCAGCTAATCTTGAGCACACTCACGGACCCCTTCCTTTGAGAAGTAGGTTAAAGGCCTTATGTTATTGTTGGTATAATGAAGATGAACATAAAACACACTTGCATGTTAATAAGAAAGCCTTTAAATGTTGTTACTTCATTCTTGTTATCTAATTTATGCTTTTGCCAAGCAATATCAGTTATTAAACCTGCAATTTTATATGTTTTCCTGTGTACTCAGCACAATTGTGCTGATGTGTACTCATTTTTTGATTTTAGGTAATAGGTACACTATGAATCTTTAATGATGATCAATGCTTCCGCACTCTTGATAATCTACTCGTACTCTGATGATATATTATGGTATGCCAATGCAATACACACAATTGATATATGGGACCTAAGATCTTGTTAGGTATTAGTTTAGCATTCTTTTTGCTTTGTGATCTCATACCTTAGTTGTTGGTTGAGGTTTTTAATTCATGCATATGTTATGTGATCTATCCTATGGACGGACACTTGGGTCCTCTCACCTTTGTCTTTGTAGGCATTAGGTAAGGATTTGGGTAACAAATGGTTCTGTGACAGATGGTATCAGAGAAATCACATATCCTCTATGTATATTTAATAACCCACTTACTCGTAGGAACCTTGGTAAAACCTAAGTTCATAATGGTGAAGTAGAGGTGTCTAGGCAAGTAACTACATTGGGGTTGCTGCATCTCCTATCTGCCTAGCTACAATGGTTGGGGTGTCCCTTGTATACCTACATGGTTGAAGTGAATCCAAGACTGGATTAAGGACTTTTCCCTAAAAAGCTTAGTGAATCTTCTAGCATCTCATCTCATTTATAAGGACTACCATAATCCACCCATTAGATGATGATTAGATAGTTTCTCATCTCATCATGTGACCTCTCATGATAATTGATCACATGATCTCTTGATTATGGGTAGCTTATGTATGGGAAAACTAAAATTGGATTGAATTGGTAAAAGTTGATTAAGATGATCATGATTCCATGATCTGGCCTTAATTTGAAAATTCTATTATGATTAAAGAAATTACTCTTAAAGTTAAGTACTCATGTTTAACATCTTAGATCATGTAAACTCTATTTTACCAAATATGACCTATGTGCTTCCTATGTTTGAGGAAAATGATAATGATCCTTAATATGATGAAATAAGGAGAATTCATGCTTTATACCCCATTGTCAATGAGGTCCATATTGATTAAGTCCATGATTCCCTATTGTTGATTATATCTCAAACATAATTAAGCAAACATTTCCCCTATTTTGTTTATATGTATCATGATCATGCCTTGTAATGACTATGACTTTAGACTCTCAAAATCATAATGAAAATTTTGATACAAAAGGCAAAATTCCCAATTGATAATAATGCATCATTGTTAAACTCGATTTTGAATATATATGTAGAATATGAGATCTTGATCATACTCGATAATGCCCAAATTGTTGAAAGAGCCAATATTAGCTTCTCTTTTTCGAAGTATACCCCCTTGATCTTAATTATGAAGAGAAGGGAATAATATTATGACCTCAAATATATGGAATATTGGATCATGGTTTCTCTATTATGATAAATGATCTTTGATCAATACCATGTGAAATACAAATCAATAAATGATGATCTTCCTATTTGATAGACTTGACAATTCACGACTAATGGGGACAAATGTGCTAGTTTAGGGTGGTAGTTTTTTTCATAACTCTCCTAACCTTGGTCACTACATCCCTATTCAGACAACCTCGAAATGTTCATCTTGTTGACTATTTAGAGTTTGGAAAGGTAAGCTTTTATACAATTTTGATCTCTTAACCTAAATCTCTAATAGGTCACATCATATGATGATATTGAAACTTGATGTTGAATCTTTATTTGATGATGATCTTGAAATATGATGATGTTGACTATAGCTTGTGGTTAACTTCCTAAAAAGACCTAGGTCTAGATCATTAATCAACCTTGAATACCATGATAATGAAATTGATGTTGATATCATGAAATGTTGCTCGATTGTTTATTATGGATGAATGATCCCACCTATTGCCTAACTAGAATCTTGTACCCTAGCTTCGAGATTTTTGGACCTATGAATTTTATTATCAAAAATCATGACTCTCAATATTGATTTGCAAAATCTTGACTAATGCTGAATCATCTCAATTTTGATTTGACTTGTATGATCACGCTATTTGGATCTTGAGATCACCCTCAATTTATGATTGATGAATTTCATGTTCCCAAATCTCAAAAATTTTGAATTGATGAATATGTTGATTCACTCGATTTATGACAAAGGGATAATCTCTCATGTGGACTAGGGTGGGACCTTCCATTGATTTTGAGCATGAAACCACGATAGTGGAATATGATGTTTGTATCGGTTGTTGAAATATGAAATGTCAATCAAGGATGTATAAACCCCACCTAGGTCCAATATATAAGCTAAACACTAAACGTGGTATTGAAAGTCATGTTTTACTCTTGAATCAATGAGCCCAATTCTATTGACCTATATTGGTGATATCTCCAAATTTGTGATCTTTTGATGATATTTTGTATCAGAGTGGTGCAATAGAAGCATGGCTATGTTTAGACTTTGATGTTTGGTATCTTGATTTAGGAATAATGTTGATGATTGAAGGATGATGATAATGTGAAGTTTATGGTGGATATGACATGGAATGTGAAATCCCAATGACGTTTGAGGATTTGCCTAAATTTTGGCGACAAAATTCCTTTTTAAGGTGGGGAGGATGTCACAACCTAGTTTTTCTCTCTCCCTTAATTATGAACATCTTGACTCTTAATATAATCAATTAAAATAGATAACCTCCCTAATCATCAATTAGATATCTTGGAACCACATGTTGCTCAATTGACGAGTTATAATAACTAATTGCAATTTTCTTTTGAATTTGATTATGCGATGTTGAATGCCTAATTATCTTTGAGGATAGTTTTGAATTTTTAGTACTACTCAACATCCTAATATTTATCTCAAATCTATTATATAGACGATGAAATTTGTGATTCAATAGTAAAGATTTCACCCAAATCTGATGATCGAGGAGAAAATTATGGCCTCCTCAACTTTGCCTCTTTTTCTTAGCCTTTTTAACCTTTTCCCCTTATTGGACCTTGACCCTTTGCCCTTAAGTGGGCTGGCCACTGCATGTCCAGATGGAACGCCATCCGCCCGTGGCTGGGAGCAACCAACATTCGTCGATCGCGACGGCCAACCGCATGACTAGGGGGGGTTCATCCCCAAGCCCGCTCAAGTCAGCAGCTAGGGGCTAGCTGTGGCATGGTCGGCGAGCCAACACCCCCATGCACATCATTTGACTTTGAGCACAAGTTTTTTTGTCATTGACCTCCTCACCCATGCTCCGATAGCCTTGCCCCTTCCTTTTCCGAGCGGGATGGGCTTCTGCATACGGGGATGGGAGGTCCCTCCACCTCGTCGGCCACTATGGCTGTGACACGAGTGAAGCAAGGGGCCTTGACCCACCTTTCTCTCTATAAAACCCCTATAAAGAGTTCTTTAGCCCTCTTTATGCCTCCCTGAAACTTTTTCTTGCCCTCTCATGCTCTATTTCACCCTCCCCACCCTTCTTCTTCAACCTCTAGCTCCATCCACTCTGGAGACGTACTGCTCAGTTTCCAGGCTGCCTCACAACCACCTAAGGCCGATTTCTGCTTCATGAGGCCTAGGTGATTGTGGGTGGCTAACTTTTAGATCCTCCCTCTACCTCATGAGGTTTCCCCTCTTTGCTCTGGTGAGACTGCTGCCACAGCGGTTTGTCTGATCGCGCCTCGGCGAGGTGAGGGCGATGACTCTGCAACTGTTGATCGGCGCCAAGGGTCCAAGGTGGATCTGGACTGAAGTGCCCAGATCGTGCCACATCGTGCGAGCCTCCCTTACTCTCTTTTCTAAGAATTTTACCAGTCAAAGTAATATGGACCCTACACCCCTCTCTATTGTTTGAACCCGCGTGACTGGCCTAAGTCACGCGTCCAAAATGGAGGGATCTAGAGTAGTCAGACTCTTAAGACAATAACCCAACACTCAAGCCCCCACAACTATTATACGGGGTCTAACGTAGTAATTGGGATCGGACCACATGGACAAGGTCAGAAGGTGTTAAGTACGCAAAGTCTCACACTCCTATACTCCAAAAAAAAAACAAAGGGTTTAAAAACGTTATTCCCTAAGGAACGATGGTGCTCAAACAAAAATAAAGAAAGTTAAAAGAAAGGAAGAAAATAACAGTAAGAGAAAACTAGAATGAATGCTAAAAAACAAAGATATGGAAGAGAACTCAGATCCGGTTTCACCTATTAAGGTCTCTCACCAACATCCAAAACTCACTCCCCCAAGCTTACTCCTATCAAGATTACAGGCAATCATAGAAATGTCTATTCCCTCCTCTCTCGGGATAAGGATAGATCTAGGATCTAAGGTGGCCTCCCTCTCGAGATAACAACCTTACAACAACAAAGCAAACCATATGACCATAAGATTTAGCAATCCAACATTCTCATGCATTCATATTACTCCATAACACTAGATGAAGAATATACTACTCTTTTGAGGAACCAACGATCAAACATCACAAGATGGAAGCTATGCATACAAGTGAAGCATTAATAACAAGTGTATGGAGATAATCTTGACATGAGCATATATGTATTCAAAGGGAAGCAAGAATATACATGTTGGGAGAGCCTTAGTGGCTACTCCCAACCTGATTTAAATGTTTAGACACACATGTTAATGGGCAACATAACGACATTACAAAATGATAGATACATCATAACCACGAAGAGGGAAGGGGGTACACCATAATAGAGATGATAGATCTAAAAGAAAGATAAAGTGACGATACAATAAGATACTCCTTCGAGACTAGATCTGGAATGGATGGTGTAGAATCTCTCCTTCTTTTGAGGAAGAGGGGCCTTTAGCCTTCTCCGTCCTCAGCTTTTGCCTTTGGAGATCCAAGACTGATCGGATGGATGAGAGTGGGTATGGAATTTGGCAGCACTTTGTGGTACTTGATGATCTGATGATGTGACAAGTCGAGGTAGTTGGCCTATTTATAGGTGTTTGCCACCGACTTAACCATGCACACCATGGTTGAGGCTTGGTATCGGTTGCGGCTTAACCGTAGTTGATCGAGGCCCCTCCTCAGTCGAGGCTATCATAGTGGCTAGTAGAGTCAGCACCACGGTCGAGGTGTGGCACCACCTCGGTCGAGGTCACCAAAGTGGTTGGCCGAGTCAACACCACGGTCGAGGTATGGCACAACCTTGATCACGGCCTCCTCGGTTGAGGCATGGTATCACATCAGTCGAGGTTGAGATGTGTGGTGTGTAGGCTGCGACCAAAAGGGGTGCACTGCACCACGGTCGCAAAGCATTGGTGTGACTGGTAGCATCGGCAACGGTGGGAGGGTCCTTAATGGTCAATGAGTTGCGATCGAAGTGATACCACGATCATGGCTTGATGTGACCCTACAAGGTTGGAAAAGGTGTGCACATAAGATTCTCGACATAAAGTGCTAAAGTAAGTGGAAAAAGTCTATAAAAGATATGTTAGGAGAGGCATAAAATATGTACAAAAAGTGTAAAAAATTAGATGTTATCAACTCCCCCAAACTTAGAATCAAGCCTGTCCTCAGGAAAAGGGTAGGTTTCAAATAATAGAGAGAAGAGGAATTTTGTGACAAAATTTTGCAGTACTTAACATTACCGACTTATCTCATTCTTACATCAAAACACTTGTGGTATGTTCGTCCAATCCTAAAATCTCATTCATCCCCCTTCACAACTAGAGTTGCACAACTTCGAGTTCTTGCCATTGCCTTTGGTAGTAAAAGGTCTCTCCATCTCAATGTATCACCCCTTCTTATGTTAGGTTACTAGCCATACTGATACAACATCCCTTGAGGGATATCTTTCAGACTCTTCCTTTATTTTCAGTTGGCCCTATGCTGATGTGTTCGGGTGGGCTTCAGGCTTTAAGTGTTTTCCTCTTCTTCAAAATTCATCTCACCCACAACTGTCATAAGGATAGTGTTTCTCTTAGGGGCTTCTAATGTTAAGTCAGGTGGTTGCGTGAGGTTTGTTTAGGATTGTAGGTGGGTAAATATGGATTTGAGGTTCCACTTACAAGCACAACATATATGCATTCGTGAGTGCAAGTAATACACCGGTCGTGTGGGACCCCTTGACATCTTTTGGGTACAACTCTTGTTATATTTTTTTTTCTTTTTGGCTTGTCATATCTCCTCTCTGGTTTGGGTGTGTGGGTTTTTATGCGGTCTTCTGGGCGGCCAAGCCTCTTTTCATCCCAAAGTGGGGATACTTAAACTCGAAAGGGGTAGCTATTTTCTTCTCGAGGGAGGTGAGGATTTTCTGGCTGGAATCATTAGGTTAGGGTGGTTGGTCAGGAGTATGGCTCGATGATGTTCTCCAGTCTCCAATGGTTTCATAAGCTTAGGATTGTTACACACACAATGTCTTATTGTAAGAATGAGATAAAGTTGTATTGTAATGCTTCTTGTTTTGCTTTTATATGCATTAGTTGCTCATATATTCCTCTCTAGAAATGATAGCACTACAACCTATAGAAAGGGAACAAAGGAACTCGAAGGTAACTACACAAAACTGTTACTCATAACAAAATTTCCTTAAAGCATACATTTTTCATAAAATCAGTTTTGGTTGAACTAAAATATGTACAAGTAATTTTTTTTTTCAAAATTTTGCAAATTTTTGGGATGGAATTATATATCTCATTCCCGTTTATAAATCCTCCCCCAAACTTATCATTCACTTCCACTTGGGGTGTCAATATTTGAGTTAGGTTAATAAACGGGCTTGCTTGATTTCTACTAACTAGTTTTGGTGGCCCACTTTGACTCGAGGAGCATGTTGGTGTACACTCTGCATAGTGGGTGGTATTGCTCATATTGCATACCATGCACCCTTGTGTTCAATGTGGCTAGGTCTGTCATCCAGGATAGGTAGTAGAAGCCACAATCATTTGATAGAGGCACCTACTCAGGGATACTATGGAAAAACTATGTCTTCTTAAAGTCTTTGCCTTCTTTATACTTGTACCCTTTGCCATGACTTTTCAGCATCTCTACAATCGCCTCAGCACATTTGACTGCGTTCTCTTCTGTAGGTGTCTTTGAAGTAGTCATATTTGTTTTATTGTTCAGTGCAAAGGTTGTGTCTGAGTTGTTTTATAGTACCACAATCCTTTTAATTATATTGACTACTAGCAAAGTCCAATGACTGTCATGAAGTATTGGCAAGAAGATGTAGTCTAGGAGAGACGTCGCTGGGCATTCTTGCAAAAACGTTCTTTTTCACCTGATCTCTTGTCTCTTAGGATGTCATCCACAAAAAGAAAATATGCCATGTGCACATTTGGCATATTGTCATTTAGTAGAGCTTGGTAAATGTACATGGTGCTGACTGAGAGGTACCCTCCTATTTTCAATGTATCTCAGACATTGTCCTTCAACATGCAAATGTCATCCCTTTCAAAGATTGCCTCTGCCAGTGTGTCATCTTCCTTCAAGGATTTCATTATTGCATTTAGGGATTCTAAAGTTAGGCTCACACAGCTCCATCTGTTGAAATCCTTGAAGGTTGGAAATATTTCTCCAATTGGCCCATCTGGTTTATCCTCGGGCAGATCTTCTTCTTCTATCTTGCCTTCTTCTGGCTGGCCCGCTAGAGGCTGTTCTTCTTTCTCTTCTGCCATTGGAGGCTGCTCTGGCTTAGATTCTGGTATTCTTAATACAATCGCACCAGTATTAGCTATCCATCCTTCTTTCCAAGCTACTACTATGGCTGGCTCTATAGGGTCGATCCATAATGTTTTGAGTTCCTCCCTCCAAGTTTTCTTTTCGGGGAGGGGGATTTCTTGGTGAAGACTCTGCGGTACTACTTCTAAAGGCATCACCGGGTCATTGAAGAAATGATGGTCTTAGATAACCTCCAGTGCGTACATATCGCATAGTCCATACAGATCTTTCATACAAAGATCTTCCAGTGGGACACCCTTATTGATGGCTTCTGTCATCTTTAGCATGATGAAGGCACAGTCCCCTGTTCCAGCCTTTTCTTAGGGGACCTTCTTACAGATGGAGAACTGCTTCCACATCCCCTTGTGTATGTTGTCTGCTGATTGTATAACTTTTTGCAGACATAGAGGCACCTTCAGGATATCTCTCGCTTCCTTGTTCTTGTAGATCAGGGAGGTGTTGTCCAATTCAGTTGCACAGCAGTTGAACACTGTTGTTTGTCTTTCATATAAGTTGACGACAATTAGTGCCTAATGCTTTACAATCCTTATGGGCATGACTAAAAATCTAGTTTATTCCCTACTCACTTCACGTTTTAGCTCTATCACATCAACAACTTTGTTGTTGTATTCATATAGGAGCCCTGCTATATGTGTGGTGTCATTGAACACTGGTTGTACTTTATCTGGATGCAAAATTTCTTCAAGTAGGGTGGCACACATCACTTTGAACATCTTCTTGTGTATGCATGCTCTTATTTTGAACATCTGTGCGAAGTGATCTCTGTTGAGTGACATGCCCTTATTGTGATAGATAATGTCAGCTCTGGGTAGGTTGTCATCCAGTATATCAGCATGGATATGGACATCTCTGCATGTCATCCTTGATAATGTAGTCATGTCCATACCAGCCATCTTGCAGGGTAGGGGAGGAGCCACACCTAATTCTACTTCATTTATGGGTGTTCTCTGCTTCCTGATTGGCTCGTTCACGAAGAAAGAAGAAATCCCATCTTCCTCATCTTCTAAGGTGCTTTCTTCTACTTCTTGTACTTTTACGGGTGGTGCTTCTGTTATTGGAGGTTGAACCCTTGTTGCAGTCAGTGTCTGGGTTTTCGCTTTGCCTTCGTCTTTTTTGGACATCTCTATAGCTATGTATTTTATTGGATGACTCACTTCTGATGGTTGCTCCAGCTCTACACCATTGAGTGCGGCTAATGTCGCAACCATCTTTCCATCATAGAAGGAGTAATCTTGATCATAATGCTCTGGGTCTTTCAAGAAGTCATTGCAGATGTCCATCCCAAATGTCAAGCCATCCATGAACTTGTTTAGATCTCTGATTTCTTGTGATGTGAGATCTTCTGTCTCTATGCTCTCTACTCCAGTGATGATGGCCTACTTGGGATCTTCTGGTGCAACCTTATCTTTGTATGAGCTACTATTTAGATCAAAACCTCTTGACAACATGTTAGGCGTCTTTGTCTTATTGTCTTGATGAGTGCCCGACTGTGGTGGTGCTTCCTTTACCTGTGGTTCAGCCATGGGGAAAGTTATTATGTTGGCGCTCTCTTCCTTCAATGTTGCTCCTATACCGGTCCCCCCACATCGTCATCATCTTTTTCGGGGCTCGAAGGGCTCAAGGAAGTGTGCTATGTTGAAGGGCTCATCAGACGCTTAGTCTTCTTTCTTTGCCGCCAGTCATCTATTTCTTAGCGTTCGGCTTCTAGGTGTCAGTGTTCTTCATCTAAGCATTGATGCTCCTTCTTGAGGTCATCCAGTGCTTCCTCGTACCCTTTCCTCATGAGCTCCTTGTCTTCTTGCATGGCGTCCCTCTCTTTCCTAAGGTCTTCCATATCCTCGGTGAGAGTCTTTAGCGCCCCTATCAGTGCATTCAGGGTTCTCATCACCCCTTGCATGAACTCGGGAAGCACTTCAGTCCTCTCATTCAATGTTTGTACCTGTGTAGTTAGCGTACAGAGGGTGGAGTTAATATTTACATTTAATTCATAAGTTTGATGCATGTGTTGCCACATGACATCAAACTCATTGCCCAATATATCACTCAATGTGTGTAGGCGGTGTTGTTGTGGGTCTACAAGTGTGGTGGATGCTCTTGGCTCCTTCGGTTGTGGAGCTGGTATGGCTGGGTTGGGGGCACTCTTCTCTGACTATCTTGACATTTGTAGGATCTCTTCTGGGATCACATGATCTAGTACAACCTCGGGGTCCTCGCTTCTTTGGTTGGTTTCTTATTCGGCCTCATCATGTTGTTCTGTTGTGGTAGCTTCAAGGTGTGCACGGTCGGCCTCTTCTATGATTTTGGCTTTAGGTTGGCATCCCTCACTCATTGTCGTATCGGCTGGGAAGCACAGTGAGGGTAGGCTCAGGGTAACAATATTTTCTGATGCCTTCTTCTTCTTCTTTCTTACTGCCAGCTTCTTTCTTTCCTTTGGCTTCTTTATTTCTATCTCTAGAGATTTAGGTTTATCACCCTTCTCGCGAGTTGTAGATAACTGGTCTGCTATAGTGCAGATGGCCGCTGAGTACATCTTATCAATGTCTTCTTGAGAGGGCCGCAACTTGTGGGCGTCATAGTATGCCATTTTTGGGGGGAGGAGCATCTTAGAGCAACTTTTCTTATAGAAGAGCTTGTTTCCCTTCTACTACAAGATCCCTATGTTGATGAGGGACTTTATGTCGATCTTCGTGTGCCCCTTTGTCTTTTTTACCTCATAAACAAGTCTGCATCCATGAAATGATATGCTATTTTTGTTATTTGGCCTCCCATGCAGAACTCCTTCGTGTGTTTTGCCTCTCCTCCCACTGCTGATGATAGTCATTCAATAAGAATTTTTCCTATATTTACCGGATTTTTATTTAGCATGGACCATATAATGAAGAGGTCCCCTTTCGGGAAACCTCCGATCTCTGACCTTGTGAATATGGTGTTGGCAGTTATCTTCTGCATCACCTTGATGAAGCACGAGGTGATGAGGGTCTCCTTGGAGTTCTTAGAATTGTGTTCTTGCTCCCCCGTCAGCTTTTCCCACATTCTATGGCTACTATACCTGATCATGTCCTTCTCTCCAAGAACGGCGGAGCAGGCCTATGCTTATTCGGTTGTTTCTGTGAAGATAGTGTTAAGCATGGACTCTGTGATTGTATGAGACTTTCCTCCTAGTCTCACTTCTAGCTTGAAGTCCCCACCACCCTTCTTGCGTTCCCCGTCACTTACCTGGAACTTCTCTAAGGACGATAGGAATTTTGTCATTAATTGTGTTAAGGAGGGGCTTTAGAGGTGCATAGGGTACGTAGATTCACACCCTCCTAGAAGTTGACTACCCTGTTGTAGACTCCCATGTTCTTGAAGTCTTCGACATCTAGGTATCTGGTAGGCTTGAACCCTTTTTCTTGCAGTAAACTATGATTGGTGTGCAATATCTCTTGACACGAATGCCGGCCTCTTTTGGTCTATGGCCACTTCCTTGGTCTCTTGTACCTCCTCATGGGTTTTTTCTTTATCCTACCCTTTTATCTTCTCTACAGTTGTTACCTTCCTCTTTTTTCTGCTCTTTGCTTCCTTGGGTTCAAGCTTCCTCTTCTAAAATTTCCTCAGCTCAGGTTCTGGAAGTTGGTATTCAGAAGTCTCTGTTTGATATGTGTTCGGGGACTCCTCTGGCATCTTATGGGCCAGGATGTAGTCGTACTTCTTTTTCATCAGCTGCAACTGAAGTCTTTTTGTTGGGGAGAGGTTTGGATTGAATTTTAGGGCATTTTTTATCTTCTCTAGGATTTCCTCTACCCCCTTCAGTGAAGTCACTTTCTTCATTAATGTATCTTCATTTGAGGTCAACATTCTGAAAGTTTCACATCAATTTTGTTGTTAGAACAACCGAATTAGCTTTTAATTAATCATCATCAATTTTATTTTATTATCATGTATATGTATATGTACATATATATTTCATTCAATTTTTCATATGACCATGACCGCGACATTAAATAAGAGGTGAGACGCGACCGTGGCAGGTGCCGCGACCATGACATCATTGAGCCTATTTGTCAAATGTGAAATGATATGCTGTGACCGCGACATGGGGTGCCGCGATCGCGGTGGATTACAATTAAATGAGAGGTTCCGTGACTGCGACCATGGAATACCAGGACCACGGCCAAGGATAGGGTGCCACAACTGTGGTGCTGGAGCAACTGTTCGATTGGAGATGGCGACTGTGGTCTAAAACTTAGTTCAAGAAGCCATCGACCAAGGTCAAGGCGGTGGGGCTCTTCTATCGAATCACACCCTAAAGCCCTAACCTAAGTTAAACGGCATTCCAAGAGTAGCGAACGAGTGAAAGATGTTGGCAAGCATCATCGAGCTAAATGCGGAAAAGCTGCAGCATGAGCCGATTGTTCAGCAAACGCATGAAAAGATGGCAAAGAGTTAAAAAATAGCGATTAGAAATCAAAGATAGTTGAGAAAACGCCTGATGGATACCTCAATTTAAGTTAAGAAACACAAAATGGAGTCGAAAGAGGAGGTAGGAGAGGCTTGCAATGGAAGAAGTGTGGCTTCATCGGTGAAGGTCTAAATTAGATTCTTCGTCGTCTCAGACACTCACGTCAAGGATCTTCTTTCAACAGTTTGAGAATTTTGAGCAAAAGAAGAACCCTGCTCTGAAGGGTTTAACTATATATACCCTTGGATGCTGTGACCACGTCGTGAGGATCGCCGTGAACGCGGTCGTGCTCCTTCTTTACATACGCCACGAATGCGGCCATTTACTGCAAAGAGTGGGTATCACGACCGCGGTGTACCCCTCCTTTACCGATGCTCAAGCCGCGACCGCGGTCCTTCCAAACCAAAATAATATGAAACCAATTGAGGCAAAACTTGTTCTTCCAAACAAACCCTCTTAGGTAGAGAAAGATTAAAATCTAAAAAATATATTTACACTCTTACTACAAAAAGGGAATCTAAAATATGGAAAAACGAGAGGTACATAGCTCATAATACAAAAGTACGAGATAAAGAAAAACATATACTAATGAAAACAACAAAAACTGAGGCTACCTCCCAAGAAGTTCTTGTTTAAAGTATTTAGGTTGACTTTCTCCATCATCTTGTCTTATTATCCTTTAGTAGGTACATTTTCTCCCTCATTCATTCCACTTGTTGAGTTGGTTTCCCCCAAACTAAGTTCTATTCTCCTTACAAAGGCTTGGTCTTCATGGTATCTTTTCATTCTTTGTCCATTCACTTTTTAGGTTCGTATCTTTTCTCCCGCTATCTCCATTACCCCCGATGGGTATATTTTCACAATAGAAAAAGGGTCTGACTACCTTATTCTTAACTTCCCTACAAATAACCTGATACTAGAGTTGAAAAAAAGGACTTTGTCTCCTTCATGCACATCTTTGTTCTTCATGTGGGCATCATACAAGACCTTTGTTATCTGCTTATAATTCCTTGAATTTTCATAGGCATATAGCCTCAACTCTTTGAGCTCTTAGAGCTGAAGGAATCTTTTTTGACCAGCTTTGTCGAGGTCCATGTTCAAAAACTTTATAGCCCATAGGGCTTTGTGTTCGAGTTTGACCGGTAGATGACAAGACTTTCCATAAATCAACCTATAGGGTGTCATACCTATTGGTATCTTATATGGTGTGCGGTATGCCCAAAGAGCTTGTCCAATTTCATAGACCGGTCTTTCATTGTATGACTAACCGTCTTTTATAAAATTTGTTTGATCTTCCTGTTCGATACTTCTACTTGCCCTGATGTTTGGGGGTGATAAGGTGTTTCAACCTTATGTTTCAACCCATACTTCCTTAGCAGAGCTTCAAACTGCTTCTACTGAAATGTGACCCTCTGTTGCTTATGACAGTGCGAGGTACTCCAAAGTGTGGGATGATAGTTTTCTCAAAAAGCTTAATGACTGCTTTGGAGTCGCATGTTTGGGTAGAAACTGCCTTAACCCATTTGGAAACATAGTCTACTGCAACTAGAATGTACTAATTCCCTTTCGATGACGGGATAGGTCTCATGTAATCAATTCCCCATACATCGAATATTTCCACTTCCACCCATTCTGACATTGGCATTTCATTTCTTCTACTTATGTTCCCCATAAGTTGACATTCCTTGTAAGTTTTTACAAATGATGCATCATCCTTAAAGAGTGTTGGCCATTAAAACCCTGATTGTAGAACCTTTGCAGTCATCCTCTCCCCTCTATGGTTTCCTCCTTAAGGTGAGGCGTGGCACTCCTTGAGAACTAAAGGTACCTCTTCTTTAGGGATGCATCATCGATATAGGTTGTCAGAGAACCTCTTAAACAGTAGTGGGTCATCCGAATAGTAATTCTTCATATCAGAGAAAAACTTTTTCTTTTGGTTGTACATTATCTCTGGTGGAAGTTGTGTACATGCCAAATAATTATAGATATCTGCGAACCAAGGTAATCTCTTCTCTTCCGATTGAGCCATTAAAAGAGCTTCGTCGTCATAGTTGTCATTCATAGGAAATTGGTTTTATTCATCAAAAATTATTCTTGACAGGTGGTATGTGACCACGTTTTCTTTCCCCTTATTGTCGATGATCTCATGGTCAAACTCTTGCAATAAAAAGGCCCATCTCAAAAGCCTTGGATTCATGTCCTTTTTCTGCATTCGATACTTTATCGCCCCATAATCGGTGTACACTCTTGCCTTTGATCCTACTAAGTATGATTGGAACTTATCAAAAGCAAATATGATAGCCAACATTTCTTTCTCGGTGGTAGTGTAGTTTACTTGGGCTTCGTCTAAGGTTCTACTCGCATAACAAATCACATGATGTTTCTTTTCTTTCTTCTATCGAAAACTACCCCAACAACATAATCTTTGGCATCACACATGATCTCAAAAGGCAAGTATTTTGAGGGTATTAAAGGCATCTAGACATTCAGTGGTAAATTTAAACTCAACATCCTTTATCAGCAAATTTGATAATGGATTGATGATTTTAGAGAAGTGTTTTATGAATCTTCTATAGTATCCTATGCGTCCCAAGAAACTTCATACTCATGTGACCGAATTTGGTGGAGGGAGTTTTGATATGGCTTCAATTTTACTTAAATCCACTTCAATTAATTTCTTCGAGATCTTATGTCAAAGCATGTTGCCTTCCTAAACCATGAAGTGGCATTTCTCCCAATTTAGGACAAGGTGCTTTTCTCCACAGCACTGCAACACCAAAGATAGATTTCTTAGGCAGGCTTCAAAATCCTTCCCATATACAGAGAAATCATCTGTGAACACCTCTACTATCTCTTCTAGAAAGTCTGAAAACACAGATATCATACAGTGTTGAAAAGTTGTTGGTGCATTACTTTTGGGTTTTAGGGGAGGTAGAGAAGGCAACGGAAACAAAAAATTTTCTCCCCAAAACTCAGAACAAGGAAACGCATCAATGTCTATACAATAGAAAAGGATGGTTTGTGGAATCATACCTTGTCCCGAGGCTTGCTTGGTGACAATACCTCGCACCTTGCGTGGTCTTCACCTCCTATCCTGGACGGTGTCTGCGCAGCTCC
Organism: Alisma plantago-aquatica; assembly: GCA_963693085.1. NCBI lineage: Eukaryota > Viridiplantae > Streptophyta > Magnoliopsida > Alismatales > Alismataceae > Alisma > Alisma plantago-aquatica. The sequence continues at coordinate 273,676,068 of OY856413.1, read as the reverse complement.
TGGTCGCGCCGGGACTGACAGGATTGAAGGTTGTTCTCCTAGCGGCAGAAACCTCCCGCCTCTGAAGTAGTCCACACGGACCACCGGGAACTCCAATCCCCTTGTACAACAAGGAATTGGAAGGAGTCGCACCCTCCTGTTGGCGTACTAGTCGCCAACACACTCTTCTGCTGTCAGTTGCAACTGCAGTTGTCTTTCCCTTACTGTGCATCCCTTATCGGGTAGCACTTGCTCGGGCTCTCTCGATTACCAAAACCAGAGAGAACGAAAACTTTTCACATCAACTGGTTTGCACTGAGTTGTACTTTGAGAAGCCCCCAATACCCCTATATATAGGAGGGTCATGGGACAGTGTTCTCCATCCCGGGCAATGCGGGACTAAAAGCAGGAGTAGAAGGGTTTGAGATTTTCCACAAAAACAACCAACTCGCAACCTGAACTGATCATTTCACAACTGAAACGGACAGTTGGGGACCTGTTGACATCTGATGTGCGTCGTTGTACACGCAACAATCACTAGGAAAAGTCCTAGAGTTTAACCTTATAACCCGGTTGTCAACTTTTTGTGAACAACAAGTCAACTTAGTATAGATAGGTATCGATCCAAGGGACGGCGGAAGAGAAAAGTCGAAATCCAAATCCGATTGCAAGTACAAGAATTAAATCCCGATTTGAGAGAGTTATTAATACTAAGAACAAAAAAATAAAAGTGCTGAAATAAAATTTAACTATCAAGAAAAAGAAATACCGAAGATAAGGGATTTTACCACCTACTCGATGTGAAACGAGATCAAAGAAATGATAAGAAAGAGAAAAGAAGGCATGTGAAACATTTGTAAATGATTCAGAAAAGATGAACTCCCCGTGAACCCATTGGTCCTGGCATTCACGGATCCTAGTTCAATCATCCTAATGGGGACTTTTCCGAGGTCTCATCCAAATTCTCATGAAATCAATTTGGTTGTTCTAAATCTTGGGTTCCACGGTCGCGTCCGCCAAGATTAACAAGCGATGAAAACGAGAGATCACTTCGTTAAAATCGTCGAGATCCAAATCAAAATCCATTTATCTAAAAAATCGTATAAATCTTCAATCTAGTCATCACATGGCTAAGGGGTTATTCCTCTTGCCTCGATAGAAGTCTACTCACACATGCTTGTGAAAAACATGGAGGCGGAGGGGAGAAGCGAAATGGCCATAGTCTAGTCCAAAATTAGGAGTCAATCCTTTTGCTAGAGACAATAAAATGACCAATCTCTTCAACCCTTGCTCCAATCCACAAAAGATAAAGAAGAAGAAAGGAAGAACAACTAGATTTATTGCAAAAATATAAATTGCAAGAATTAAAGAACACTAAGAAGAAATTATATTGCTTGAATGATAGGAGAACAAATGCTCAGAATTCCGGTACAAAAGATGATACAAAAGATTATCCTTGGGAGGAGGAAGTGCCCTTCCTTTTATAGGAGAAGGAGGGGTAGGCTATCTAAAAAAGAGGGGGGAAAAAGAGAGGGAGCCATCCTTTTGAATTTTCAGATCTAGTCAACAAACTCTTGATTGTCTTTCTTTAATGCAGATTCTCGCAGCAGCAATTTCGAGCGAATTTCCGTAGTCTAGATAATTTAAAGTGCGCCCGAAAATATAATTTTCCTGTAGGCCTTTGAATTCCATTTCCAAATCATATTTGAACATTAAATGCCGCCTTAGTATGTGAGAGTTATGCTAATTTTGGTGCAAGGTATGTATTTAAGTCAGCATTGCGGGAAACTGAATTGTCTCCTACCTTCATCTCTTCTTTTCTCGATTTAATTACTTAGATAATTCCTGAAAATTAAGAAAAATATCATAAGAATTCAGGAAAAGTATATCAAGAAGATTAAAGTGCTATTTATTTTTGAATTAGCTAAAATTAACAAAAAGGTCCTAATTAATTATTCTAAATGAAGCAAAAATAAGAGATGAATATGCATTCATCAAAATACCCCAAACTTAAACTTTGCTCGTCCCGAGCAACATTAAAATCAAGACATACTCTCAAGACATACTCTCAACCTATCATCCTCACTCTCCTAAGAATCACTGGATTCCTTCCACCAAAATATGGACAAGCGACCCTGACTTCCTGAATTCACAAAAAGTGATTTTTATATTTCCTACTTCACAAACTTGCATTTATTCAAGACTTGTAATAAAACAGATTTTCATTTCACCTTTGCATTTGGTACTCCAATTTTTTTTAAAGTTTTACACAAGAACAGGGCTGATTTGGATGGTTGTGATTTTTGTAGTTTTCCCCTGGGTAGAAAATTGGAGTGAAGGAGGTATGGAAGAAGGACACTCTCTCCTCTATTCGACTCGAGACCTTTTTATTTAGAGGACATGCAGTTACATTGACCACATTTTTTTTTATTTTTGGTGATACACCCAATTGCGTGGGTATGGAAGAAGCGAAAGAGGAGGAAGGGGTGCCACCCCAAACTTAGCCTTTTGGGCATTATTGGCTTTTTTTTCTTTTTTGACGAATGGAAAGATTTGGAAGTGGTAGAAGAAGAGTAGAAGTGGATGTTCTTGTGCAACTTTTTTTTTCATCTTTTTTTAGGAGTACCATGCATTGTTCAACTATTACCGAATCATGCAAAAAATCAAGAAAATTTATACAAGTTGTACATGATAAGAAATCATCACTCTTGAATCCTATCAGTCCTCTATGGCTTGCCATCTTTTCCAAGGAGTGATTATTATTTGAGGTCCTAAGTAACAGGAGGATTTCTAGTCATGAAAGTTTCAAAATTTTAGTTGCAAGATAGTTACATCATTAAGGGGAGTATTTTAACAAATGATCATATCAAGGCCGACTAGATAAAGGCCATTTTGCAACAAAAGAAATAAAAATATGGCCGACTAGATAATGGCCATAAACAAAGCAACTATATGCAAAACCAAAAAAAATATAGAAATAATGCAAGAATAAAAAGATAAGGGGGTGGAATAGAATCATACCACCCACCTCCACCCCAGACTTAGATTTTTGCTCATCCCGAGCAAAACCCAAAACCGAGATGGAGGGAAGAAATTTGTTGGGTTCACTAGGAGGTCCTGGTAGCTCAAAATATGTCCATCTGAAGGGAATGTCAATGAGGGATGGGACCTTTATCTGAGGAGCCACATAGTGTACCCTATGATGGGGTAATTTTAGAAGCTCAGTGGGGTGCTCATATTTTCTTTCACCTCGCATTCCCTCCAATAGGATCCAAAGATCTTCCATCAATAGAAGGGGAAGTGTTGAAGATGGACGTGGATTTGGGGAGGTTGGTGGGTACCCGGCTAGTGATTCTAGTAGAGCAGGATGAAATGAGTTGGGTGGAGGATCTGGTTCAGGTTTTCCACCATCATGATGACCTGTATATGGGAGAATTGATGTTGATGAAAAAGATTTCAAATTATTTACAAAATTGTTTTGCTTCTCCTCAAAAATAATGTCATCAACATTGGGTTTGGTAAGTTTCATTGTTGATATAACATATGGCTCTAATTCTTTTGTACAAGGGGTCCCAAGGATTCAGGAGGGATGAGGACGACTTCCTTACAAACAATAGAATGGGGTGTGTGAGCTTCTTCCAACGGTGGTATCTCCCCTTCTAGATCAGTCATGTGTGGGATGGAAATTGGCTGTGACAGCTCGGGAAGAATCATAAAGGGGGTTAGATTCTCATTATCCAAAATAGACTCAAAAGAAGGGTATTGGTCTATGGTATCATTCAAATTTATGTTGAGGATGGGAGGATTTGTTGGATCTTTAGAATGACTCTCCTGCTTTGACATTTCATATTCAAGTAATAGAGTCTCTAAAGGAAAGATAGGGATACCAACGTCCTCATCACACACAAAATATGTCTCCATGGTTTGTTCTATTTCTTCAGGATCTGACATATATGACACAAAATAAGGATCATCATCGTCATTGTCAGGAAGAACCATCTTGGGTTGCTCAAGCTCTATAGGGGGAGTTTGTGATTGATCCTCTAGAAAGGTAGCTAACATGGCTTGACTGGATTCAAGTTTTACTTGTGCTTCTGCTACCCTCTTTTCTAGGTCCTTAAGTCTCTCTTCCAGTTCAAGATCAATTTGCATTTCACCATAGGATTTATACACCCCAAAATTTTGGTCATCCTCGCCACACTCCCCATAGTGTCCTTGGCCATAGTACTCCTCATATTGTTTTGGGTGGCATTGCTCCTCATAATAATCTCCGGAAGATGGTGGATTGTAATTTTCATTGCGTCCATCTTGGTAGGAAGATTCAATATTATAAGGTGTCACCAATTCATGAGGAAACATATTTGAACAATCTATATTTTGGGTTTGGGCTTCTACTAAGGTGGCCAATAAGGTTTGTCTAGTTAGGAGTTTTGCTGCAATATTCTCTAGGGACTTAAGTTTCTCTTCTTGTTGAGGATTTCATTGGGTTTCATAAACATGTTCATAACCCCCAAGGTTTTGTTGGTTACACACCACAAAATTTTGTTGATCATATCCCCCATTAGAATATGGATAGCAAGGTTCCCCATAATGGTTCTCAAAAAAATGTCGATTCACATTGTATCCACCAGGATGAACGGGCTCGCAATTAAAAGGGGTGCTATTATAATCATGGGGTAGAGTCGGACAGGCAAGAGATGCATGGTGGTAAAAACCACAATAGTAACATTGTGGGGGATATTGGGATGTACACTCCATTTGAAAAGAAAGGTTCCTGAAAGATATGTCAATCAACGAATGAGAGAAGAAAGATTGCGAGATAAAAAATTAGTCAAAATTACAAACAAAACTAAAAATTATAAATCTAAGAAATTATGAAATAACAAAAATTACAAAAAAAAAGTAACTAGAAAGCAGTACTGCTGGAATGGAAACTCAGCAGAAAGAGGAGACACACTTCCAGAATTGTGCTCGGAAGGCAAAAAGAAATTATAAAAATCTAAAAGAAATTATAAAAAAGACTAACGTTATGAAAGTTAGAGAATATGAACAAGGATTATACAAGATATACAGACAACCAGATCTGAAAAACAACTGTGTCGTCCCCGACAACGGCGCTAAATTGATGCACGTCGTTGTACACGCAACAATCACTAGGAAAAGTCCTAGAGTTTAACCATCTAACCCGGTTGTCAACTTGTTGTGAACAACAAGTCAACTTAGTATAGATATGTATCGATCCAAGGGACGGCGGAAGAAAAAAGTCGAAATCCAAATCCGATTGCAAGTACAAGAATTAAATCCCGATTTGAGAGAGTTATTAATACTAAGAACAAAAAAATAAAAGTGCTGAAATAAAATTTAACTATCAAGAAAAAGAAATACCGAAGCTAAGGGATTTTACCACCCTAGTCGATGTGAAACGAGATCAAAGAAATGATAAGAAATATAAAAGAAGGCATGTGAAACGTTTGTAAATGATTCACAAAAGATGAACTCCCCGTGAACCCATTGGTCCTGGCGTTCACGGATCCTAGTTCAATCATCCTAATGGGGACTTTTCCGAGGTCTCATCCAAATTCCCATGAAATCAATTTGGTTGTTCTAAATCTTGGGTTCCACGGTCGCGTCTGCCAAGATAACAAGCTATGAAAATGAGAGATCACTTCATTAAAATCGTCGAGATCCAAATCAAAATCCATTTATCTAAAAAATCATATAAATCTTCAATCTAGTCATCACATGGCTAAGGGGTTATTCCCCTTGCCTCGATAGAAGTCTACTCACACATGCTTGTGGAAAACATGGAGGCGGAGGGGAGAAGCGAAATGGCCATAGTCTAGCCCAAAATTTGGAGTCAATCCTTTTGCTAGAGACAATAAAATGGCCAATCTATTCAACCCTTGCTCCAATCCACGGAAGAGAAAGAAGAAGAAAGGAAGAACAACTAGATCTATTGCAAGAATATAAATTTCAAGAATTAAAGAACACTAAGAAGAAATTCTATTGCTTGAATGATAGGAGAACAAATGCTTAGAATTTCGGTACAAAAATTGATATAAAAGATGATCCTTGGGAGGAGGAAGTGCCCTTCCTTTTATAGGAGAAGGAGGGGTAGGCTATCTAAAAAAGAGGGGGAAAAAAGAGAGGGAGCCATCCTTTTGAATTTTCAGATCTAGTCAACAAACTCTTGATTGTCTTTCTTTAATGCAGATTCTCGCAGCAGCAATTTCGAGTGAATTTCCGTTGTCCAGAAAATTTAAAGTGCGCCCGAAAATATGATTTTCCTGTTGGCCTTTGAATTCCCTTTCCAAATCATATTTGAACATTAAATTCTGCCTTAGGATGTGAGAGTTATTCTAATTTTGGTGCAAGGTATGCATTTAAGTCAGCATTGCGGGAAACTGAATTGCCTCCTACCTTCATCTCTTCTTTTCTCGATTTAATTACTTAGATAATTCCTGAAAATTAAGAAAAATATCATAAGAATTCAAGAAAAGTATATCAAGAAGATGAAAGTGCTATTTATTTTTGAATTAGCTAAAATTAACAAAAAAGTCCTAATTAATTATTCTAAATGAAGCAAAAATAAGAGATGAATATGCATTCATCAACATCTCAACCGATCAGTTGGGACCCATGAGCCGGTCGGTTCACTTCTGAACTGGTCGATTCGTGGTCCTGACCAGTTCCCGATTGACTTTCCATATTTTGTTTCTAATTGGTATCGAATACCAATCCCTTTTCCAATCAAATTGGGTAAGTGAAATGAAAGGAAAATTCTCACCAATCCTACTTTTACAACTTGCTTGGTTGCACCAGTTGAATCGATCGTTTCACCCTGACCATGATCCAATCGACTCAACACTTAAGCCGACCGGTTCACGAAGCTCAGCCGATCGGTTCATCTCATGAGCCGATCGGTTGGGAGTGCAGATTGTGAAGAATCAGTCAATTGTGATTTCAATCAATCTGATACTCCAATCAATCAGTCCAACACCTTGAACACTATGATTTTGAGCTATCAATCAATTGAATGTTTAATTGAACTACTAAACTCTTTTAGTAATCAATCTAAACATTGTGTGTGGACAAAACTCCTCTTCCAGGTTAAATCCTATGTGTGTGACCCGGTAGGTCTTTTTCACGTTGGCAGTGAAAGTCCATAACACTTATGACTTCACAAGCAAAGAGCGGTGCCTAGTCACACATCACTGCTACCCAAGTGAAATAGAAAGTTGGAGAACAACTTTCAATCCTACAATCCGTGAATGGTGTTACAGTGAATGTATAATTCCTTTGTCACTGATATCACGAATGAACTTGAGGCATGGAACAGTCATCTTGTCAACATTCATTCACTTTCTTGATCTCAGAGTAGATTGGAAGAGATATGTATGTCATCAATATCACATATTGATTCACACATTAGTGTGCAAGCCTATTTCAATCCTACTCATCAAGTGGTCTTGGATATCAAACTCCCTCAGGAGGGACAAATCCCATATCTATCACTCACCCCTCAAAAGCCCCATGTGTCAAAGCCACCCAATCATCACCGTTATAACAACCCATGTTTCAGGATTGCGTTTGATGATGTCAAAGTGTGCCCAATGACATGTGTTGAGTATAGTGATTTCAGGTCAAAGAATCACACTCACCACCATCACTGTGAGTACTGACTGTGACTACCATGTCATGGTTCCATGTGTCAAACTCACGGTGGGTCTGTCCGGTACACGTGTTCTCTAACAAGTACCTATGTATTTGGTTTGATATCTCTATATCATGACTAATGAGATTCTGTCATCAACCAACACCACAATCTAGTCTTGTTTGTCATTGTTGTCTATCTACCTTCCACAATGACATCCGACTAGGGACATGACAAGAATGTACAAACTCTTAGCATCCGTATGATCTCATCGTTCAGGTCCTCAACCTGAAGGCATACATCATTGAGTACTGTCATTCTCTAGACATTCAATCTGTTCTGTCACTATCTCATATGAATGAACTAGAAAGAATTGGAAGCTTGCCTTTGATGTTTATCAAATCAATCTTAATGTATCCCACCAATCATCCCATGATTGGCTCTCAGGGAACACATACCAACAGACTCCCACTTGCACTGCGAGCCAATAACCCTTGAATCATATTCATAGACGTGATCTTCAAACATGTCCCACATGTTACTGTGCTCTTGTGCCAATCATAGTGAGTAATGGAAACACCTTTCCAAAGTCAGTATAAACTGCATGTCTCTCATCTCTTCGTTGTACGTCACACGTATGAGATGGAGTTGCCGTAATATGTGATCTAGTATTCCTTTGCTAACCTTTAGCCACATTGCATGATCAAGGATTCCATACTTGTCATCAATGACCAGAATATCAATAAGTTCATCTCATGAACTTCCAGATCCATATAGTATCCACTGTTTTTCTCTAACACACGGATACTCGGCATTTCCTTTTCAATGGTTTTATTGGAACACTTCCAATTATCAACAAACTTTCACTTTTATATATCCTATATATATATTGTGATTTATTTTCTATATTTTCGGAAGTTCGCATCAATGTAACTCTTTACATCGAACTCTTCCTTATCTCCATAGAACTAGTACTTCCCAAGTACTTATCAAGTTCTCATGGTATTCCAGTAACCCTTATTGGAAGTAGACAGCCATCCACTCGTCATGTCCCACATACGAGTTATCAGGATGAGCACATCATATTGTCATGTCCTACATACAAGATGATGAATGAATTTTGTTCTTGCCATGTCAAAACATGCAAGATAATGGGATGATTACATACATGATAGATCCATATCTATTCTTAGTGTTCCCATTCTTCATAAGAATTGGACACTTGGCCTTGGGATACTAACTCCATGTAACATGGACAAGTTTTCTCCCACTGAATCTGTGCATACTGAACCTTCAGTACAGATTGCCAATGTATGCTTTCTCTTTTCAGGTCAAGAGGTTTTTGAGAACTATCTCTATAGATCTCTATTCCTATCTCATAGGAAACATCTCTATCTTCCTTAAAGATAATTTCCACTTTGGATTTCCATTCTAGAACATTTCCATTTCACATCAACATGTGGAATGTGAACACGCTCCCACTAAATCACATATCCCTTCTTTAACTTTGACATATCATTCAAACCCTTTGACTATATTATCAAAATAAAGATCCAATTTTGAGTTGCTTGTACTCAATCAATCATATTGATTAGTCCATTGTAACTTATAGACTTCATTTGCATTAGTGGATTCATAAACCTTATAGGTTGTGTCACGTACACATCCTTGTTTTATTCCTCATAGGAATGCGGTTTTAGTAGCCATATGCCAAATTTCTTAGTCATTAAGTTGCAATCAACAAGCATCATCCTTCTCAAAATGTTATCCATGTGTCTTAACACTTAAGACTCATTTGCACTTATGGATTTCATCCAATGGGTGCTACCGTCAAGGTCATACCTTATGGTTCACATGGATGTCATTTAGGATGTAATGGTCATAAACCATAACTCAAAATTCGGTTCCTCATATTCATCTAGATAGTTGACTCATCACATGAACAACTCATCACATAGATAATTGAGGTGTATCTGTCAAGGATATAAGAACTCACAACTCCTTGTGATTCTCAGTGTCCTTTATTAGTGTGGGGTATTCTTTTAAGAAGAATTCAGTTATTTGATAATCATTCTCTAACTCCTTAGAGTATGATTCCTTCTTGATTTATACATCACCATGCCTTAATCATGAGTTTACTATGATACACTATCATAATCACTCACAAGGATCTCAAACATTTGGTCCAAGTATTTCATTCATTTATCTCATCAAGAATTAACACTTCACTAAATTTTACTTCATCTATGACAATCTTGAACACTTCAAGATATTCATATTGGTATTTCTCTAAACACCATTTGAAGTATTAGCATTTGTTCCAATAAGTATGTAAATACATCACATGTATTATACCTAATAGGATAATCATTCTCTCACTACCATTAGTGAAGACTGATTAATCATGTCCAAGATATTCATGTCTCTTACTAGCTCTCTAACCAAAAGAGTCTAGATTTATCCATCACATGGAAGCTAGAAATGAATTTCTCATGATTGATGCTACTTTTATTGTTTGAGTTATCTATAACTTTTAGGTATCATTTTATCTTATGCATATCAAATACCACAACATAAACAAGGCATTGCCACAAAGATCATATCTTTAGAAATTGAAACATCTCTTTATTGATTGCCATCATTGTCATACAATATGCAAAATAAAGTGTTTCTATCTATTGGCAAATATGAAATAGCAGTTCATAACTGTATTACATGCCCTTTTAGGCTGAAAATAAACTAAAGTACTCCTATCTATGGCAGCAACACTTGCCCCAATTATTGAGTGCTTTACACTTTACATATTGGTATCATATACCTCAAAAAGTGTTACAAGTTTACTTTCATGACACCTTTAAGTAGAGACGTCTGTTGCCTCCTTCTTCTTTTGTTCTTCCAGATAGAGAGGACAATTCCTTTTCCAATGTCCTGGCTTTTGACAATGGTGGCAATTGCCTTTCTTGGTCATGCCTCCCTTGGCATTGATAGCTGAAGATGACTTGGGCTCCTGGCTAGCATCAGAACCTTTCTTAGCTTTTCCCTTGCCCTTGCGCTTGGACTTGCCTTTCTTGCTCGTGATCACCATCACAGACTTAGGCTTGTCCTTCTTCATCTGTATCTCGACTGTCCTCAACATGCCCAACAACTCTAAAAGTGGCCTATCAAAGTTGTTCATATTGTAGTTCATCACAAACTGACTGTAGGATTCTGGCAACGATTGCAGTATCACGTCAGTAGCCAACTCTTGGCTCAGTGGAAATCCCAGTCTTGTCAGGTTCTCCACATACCCAATTATCTTGAGTGTGTGAGGACCAACTGGATCTCCTTCTGTCATGACGCACTTGAACAGTGCCCTTGATACATTGTATCTCTCTTGCCGTGCCTGATCTTCATACATGTTCCTGGGATGCTGAATCATCTCAATGAAACCCATGTTCTCATGTTGTCTCTGCAACTCGTGGTTCATAGAGCACAACATCAAGCACTTTGCATCAATGGCATAATCAGAATGCTTCTAGTAAGCATCCCTTTCTGCCTTTGGTGCATTAGGAGCAGGTTCCTCTGGAATTGGAGTATCCAGGACATAGAGCTTTCGCTCTTGAGTGAGAACAATTCTCAATGTCCTATACCAGTCGTGGAAGTTTGTCCCATTAAGCTTGTCCTTTTCAAGGAATGATCGCAAAGAAAAGTGATTGTTGTTTGTTGTCATTTGTGCTATAAAAGGAAATATGCAATTTTAGTCCAAAACTCATTTTTGACTTATTTGATTGATTTGAAAAGTTAATGATATAATTAGGCCTTTAATTAAATATCACTCCCACTATTTTACTTCAAATTGATAGCCCTCACATCAATTCAGAAGATTGCAGCGTACAACCTTCTAGTGGGCAAGATCCTGAAATCCTCTAAGTCATGGACCAGCTAGGGCTGTCACCCACAACATAGATCTCTCAGGTAGGCAACTCTTTCCAATTGCATCATATGCAACTCTTGATAAGATGTCATATGCAACTCCTTGCCATGATCATCTCCATGCCTCAAGGTACTAGATCCCATCTAGATCATCTTGTTAAGTCCGACCCAAAGCAAACACGATGAATATGCACCTTGGTTGGGAAGACCCACACATTCATCCTTCACGCTTCCACGAGATAGACGGTGCACCACGCTAGGGCATGCCCACACTTGGTCAATCAATCTTTTCACGTGTGTCGCATTTGGAAGGCATGTAAAACTTAATAGTTAATGAGGGATTTGGTTTTATATACATATACATATCCAATCACCACAATACATAGTACATATCATATACATGCTATATCCCACAGAAAACATACAAAACGATAAAAGTGATGATTATGGCCATCCTAATGTGATTCCTTGAGCCAAGAGGAATCACGGTCATTTAGGTCTACATCACATGCAACCTGTACAAGATGAACTCTGTGCTTTGCCTTCTGAGTAGATCAACTCATCACATGAATGACATGCTCGTTCTGGCCCGGTCGTCTGGGTGCCACCAGCCGATCGGTTGGATCCTCCAACCGATCGGTTCGCCTGGTCATCGTGCATCTCGTCATGGATGCCACCCGCTCGTTTCGCTCCTCGAACCGGTCATCAACCGATCGGTTCACTCCTTGAACTGATCGTCTGGAACGTCAACCGATCGGTTCACACCTTGAACTGATCGTCTCAGCTGTCGTCAGATGTCCTCCGTTCTTTGACATAACAGGAAATAAAATTCTATCCTATTTTACATTGTAAAAAGAGAAATCTCGAGTTACATTCGAGGGGAGCAAAGGTAGGAAAGAAATCTCGAATTATTTCGAGTTACATCAGGAATAGGAGAGGGAAGATCGGTGCGCAGACCGAGATGCAAGCAACCACATACAACCATACACAGATAGGGTTTATTGGCCATAACCACACTATACATCTACCACAAAACTCATTTGAGGGCGACGCGTATCGAGTGCATTAATAATACATATCATATATGTAAATTGGGATTTGTGGATTTAGGATTGGACATGCATAAAGCCAACTTTATTCGCATCGTATGCAATAAATAAAGGCGACAAACCAAAATCGATCATATCGATATTCCCAAAGTATAGAGCAGTTGACGTGGCTCTGATACCACTGTTGGGTTTTAGGGGAGGCAGAGAAGGCAGCGGAAACAAAAAAATTTCTCCCCAAAACCCAGAACAAGGAAACGTGTCAACGTCTATACAATAGGAAAGGATGGTTTTTGGAATCATACCTTGTCCCGAGGCTTGCTCGGCGACAATACCTCGCGCCTTACGCGGTCTTCACCTCCTGTCTTGGACTGTGTCTGTGCAGCTCCTGGTCACACCGGGACTGACAGGATTGAAGGCTATTCTCCTAGCGGCACAAACCTCCCGCCTCTGAAGTAGTCCACACGGACCACCGGGAACTCCAATCTCCTTATCCAACAAAGAATTGGCATACTAGTTGCCAACACACTCTCCTACTGCCAGTTGCAACTGTAGTTGTCTTTCCCTTACTGTGCCTCCCTTATCGTGTAGCACTTCCTCGGGCTCTCTCAGTTACCAAAACTAGAGAGAACGACAACTTTGCAGAGCAACTAGTTTGCACTGAGTTGTACTTTGAGAAGCCCCCAATAACCCTATATATATAGGAAGGTCATGGGACAGGGTTCTCCATCCCGAGCAATATGAGACTAAAAGCATGAGTAGAAGGGTTCGAGATTTTCCACAAAAACAACCAACTCGCAACCTGAACCGATCGTTTCACAACTGAAACGGTCAGTTGGGGACCTGAACCGGTCAGTTGACATCTTAACCGATCGGTTGGGACCCATGAGCCGGTCGGTTCACTTCTGAACTGGTGGGTTCGTGGTCCTGACCAGTTCCTGATTGACTTTCCATCTTTTGTTTCTAATTGGTATTGAATACAAATCCATTTTCCAATCAAATTGGGCACAAGTGAAACGAAAGGAAAATTCTCACCAATCCTACTTTCCCAACTTGCTCGGTTTCACCAATTGAATTGATTGTTTCAACACTTGAAGCAATCGTTTCACCCTGACCATTAGCGAATCGACTCAACACTTGAGCCGATCGGTTCACCAAGTGCAGTCGAAAGGTTCATCTCATGAGCCGATCGGTTGGGAGTGCAGATTGTGCAAAATCAGTCAATTGCGATTTCAATCAATCCGATACTCCAATCAATCAGTCCAACACCTTGAACACTATGATTTTGAGCTATCAATCAATTGAATGTTTAATTGAACTACTAAACTCTTTTAGTAATCAATCTAAACATTGTTTGTGGACAAAACTCCTCTTCCAGGTTAAATCCTATGTGTGTGACCCTGCAGGTCCTTTTCACATTGGCAGTGAAAGTCCATAACACTTATGACTTCACAAGCAAAGAGTGGTGCCTAGTCACACATCAGTGCTACCCAAGTGAAATAGAAAGTTGGAGAACAACTTTCAATCCTACAATCCGTGAATGGTGTTACAGTGAATGTATAATTCCTTTGTCACTGATATCCCGAATGAACTCGAGGCATGGAACATTCATCCTGTCAACGTTCATTCACTTTCTTGATCTCAGAGTAGATTGGAAGAGATATGTATGACATCAATATCACATACTGATTCACACATGTGTGCGCATGCCTATTTCAATCCTACTCATCAAGTGGCCTTGGATATCAAACTCCCTCAGGAGGGACAAATCCCATATCTATCACTCACCCCTCAAAATCCCCATGTGTCAAAGCCACCCAATCATCACCTTTATAACAACCCATGTTTCAGGACTGTGTTTGATGCTGTCAAAGTGTGCCCAACGACATGTGTTGAGTGTAGTGATTTCAGGTCAAAGAATCACACTCACCACCATCACTGTGAGTACTGACTGTGACTACCATGTCATGGTTCCATGTGTCAAACTCGGTACACTTGTTCTCTAACAAGTACCTATGTGTTTGGTTTGATATCTCTATATCATGACTAATGAGATTCTGTCATCAACCAACACCATAATCTAGTCTTGTGTGTCATTGCTGTCTATCTACCTTCCACAATGACATCCGACTAGGGACATGACAAGAATGTACAAACTCTTAGCATCCGTATGATCTCATCGTTCAAGTCCTCAACCTGAAGGCATACGTCATTGAGTACTGTCATTCTCTAGACATTCAATCTGTTATGTCACTATCTCATATGACTGAACCAGAAAGAATTGGAAGCTTGCCTTTGATGTTTATCAAATCAATCTTAATGTATCCCACCAATCATCCCATGATTGGCTCTCAGGGAACACATACCAACAATTACATAGGCCGAACGACATTCTTCTGAAGGCATAAGTGTCATAAATGCAGGTAAAAGTGGTATTCTCTTAATTGTCAGGGTGAATAGGTACTTGGTAAAATCCTGAATATCCATCCAGAAAACAAAAGTAGTCATGGTGAGGTAGCCGCTCTAGGACCTGATCGATAAATGGCAAAGGCAAGCGATCCTTCTTGGTGGCTATATTTATCTTGCGATAGTCAATGTACATGCACTAGCTTGTCACTGTCCTCATTGCTACTTCATCTCCATCTTCCCCTCCTATGACCATCATTCCACCCTTCTTGGGTACCACATGGATATGTCTAACCCAATTGTTGTCTCTTATTGGGTAGATGATCCCAACATCTCACAAATTTATAACTTCTTTCTTCACAACCTCTTTTAGCATTTGGTTTAGCTTTCTCTGTGGTTGAGCTAGAGGCTTGGTTGTTTCTTCAAGGAAAATTTTGTGCATGCATAAAGCCGGGTTAAGGCCTCTGATGTCTTCCATAGAATACCCTATGGATTTTCTATGCATCCTGAGCTCATTTAGCAACTTCTCCATTTGGTCGTCTGTTAATTTGGCATTAACAATCATTGGATTCCTCTCTTTTTTGTCTAGGAATTCATATTTCAGCCTTTCTGGAAGAGGCTTCAATTCTGGTTTTGGCTTTGGTGCTTCCTTCTCCTCGGTTGTTTTCTCTAACAAAGCATACTTCACCGTCTCGATTATCTCTTCATTGTCACTGAATTCCTCTTCAGGCTGGTTCAGGTAGTCCAAAATTTCTACAACTTCTTGGCCCTCCATTGTAGGGTGCTGGATATTTAAGGCTCGCATTAGGGGATCAACAATCGCCTTATCTTCTTGTATCTCTTCACAATACTGATTGTAGCTGTCCATGAAGTAGACTGACTCGGATAGAGATGGTCCCCTCATGGCATCTTTTACCCAGAAATCCAAGTGATCATTCCCCACTCGCAGTGTGATGATTCCTTCTGTAACATCTATCAAGGCTCTCCCTGTTGTGAGGAAAGGCCTCCCAAATATCATTAGGCATTTAAAATCCTCAACCGTGTCTATCACCCCTATATCACGTGGTATGAAAAATCGTATGAACCGGATTGGAACATCTTCAACTATTTCGACAGGCCTTGTGAAGGTGTGATCTTCTAACTCGATCCTCATCCCCGTCTTTACCATGTCTGTCATCCCAAGTCTTTGTGCTAGAGTCAAGGGCATTAGACCGATGCTTGTTCCCAAGTCTGCTAACCCCTATCTCTCTACATTGTCTCCAACGTAGAAAGGTATGTTGAATACTCCAGGGTCTTTCTTCTTGGTTGGTAACTCAGCTTGAACAAAAGAACTTGACATTTTCGCCGACTGGATAGTTTTGATGTGATCACCTCTTCTTATCTTTGTGATCAGGTCTTTAAAGAACTTTGTGTAGGTTGGAATTTTTCTATGTCATTGAGAAAGAACACATCCAAGTGTAGCATCTTTATGACTTCCATGAACTTTTCATACCTCTTCTTCAAGTGTGCTTTTATCAATTTGTAGGGGAAAGGAACTCTTGGGGTGTAGGGATTTTTCTTCGAAAGGACGTCTCCTAGAGGATATGAGTTCTTTTCTTCTTCTTCCTTCTTCTTTTCATGTGGCCCTAGTTCTTTGCCACTTACATCTTGTTCTTTCCTTTTTTGTTCTTCCATTGCTTTCTCATTCTTAGGTTGCTGAATAATACGACTTTCTCCTTCTTTGGTGTTAGTATTAGCATTTTCCAACGCTCTCCCAGACCGGAGAGTGGCCATTTTTGTAGTCTCAGTATTTGATGGGATCTTCCCTGAAGGGGTTTTCACGAGTTCAGCTAGTTGTGCAAGCTATTGATCGATCTGCCTCTGGTGAGTTTGCATGTCCACCATTTGAGTTTGCATGGAAGTTAGCACTCCTGAATTTGTGAGAGAACTTTGAGTGAGTTGATCGTTCACCGAAGGTTGCCTTTTTGCGAAGTTGAATAGTTGAGAAATCATATTAGCTTGGTTGTTGTCCTTGGCTTGGCTCGGCCCTGGGCCTTGTCCTTATCCTTGTCGACTCACATTTTTATTCTGATCTTGATAGTTGTTCTTGTTTGTCTGGTAATTGGTAGTCTTGGTCTATTGAGTTGACCCTCCTTTCTTCTCGAATCCTAGATGAGGTTTAGATGAACTACCCAGTTGATGTGCGTTCTCCATAGATTCCTTGTTTCCATAATTAAACCCAGGATGGTCTTATTGTTTGAAGTTAACATAGGAGACATTCTCAACTTCTTCTTCACTTTCACTTTTGCCGCTCTCCTCTGATCGGGTATATATATAGTTGTCAGCTCCATGTACTCCTTATCCACATGTAACACATTTCATGGCTTTCTCAGTGTGCTTCTTGCCTTTAGATCCAATATCTTTCAACTATTTGACATCAGTGGCAATTTTCTAAATTTGTGTTGTAATAGTCTCCAAGGCTTTGGCTTCGATTGATGGTCCTTCATACCCTACTTTCTTCGCTGACTCTCTATCATTTCTGTCATAATCCATACTTGCTTGCAGTGCAACCATGTTGTCTATTAGCTTCATAGTTCTGCTCAACTTCTTTCTAAGAAAGTCAGTGCCAGTAGCTGCATTCAGCAAAGTCCTCTCAGTAGGAGTCAGCTCATTGTAGAAGGTGGTCACTAGGAACCCCTTACGGTAGTTATGGTGTGGACAATCCCTCCGATACTCTTAAAAGTGTTCTCATGCCTTGTGAAGGTTTTCTCCCATCTTTTGTGTAAAATAAGTGATCTTCTACATGTTGCGGATAGTTCTCTTAGTACGATAGAATTTAGTAATAAAGGCATCTGCAAGGGGTCTCCACCCATCTATGGACTGGTGGGGTAGGTTGAGGTACCAGGACAGAGCCTTATCTTCAAGGGAGAAGTTGAACCCCTTAAAATATATCACTTCTTGAGGAACTCCTCTCATCTTGATGGTATCGCAAATATTCTTGAAGGCATCGAGGTGATGGTACGGATTTTCACTTCTCGAACTCCAATGGAAAGGTTTGTTCTGAATCATTGAGATTACATCTGGTTTTAATTAAAAGTTTGTTGCATTGAAGTTTTGAATGACAATTGGTCATCTGGATTCATTGGCCCTAGTTGTTGCCAATTCTCTAAGAGTTTTTCCTTCTTCATCATCTTCACTTTAACTATCCTGGTCATCGCGCTCACGCTTATTGTCACGGTGATTGTGATGGTGCCTTCAACGATGATGGTAGTGTCGTTCTTCTTCGCGTCATTCTTCATCATGATGTTCTTCCTCACGTTGACATCTGTTCCAGTAACGTCCATCTCTATCTTCATCTGTCCCAGGTGGTAGGGGTCATCTTGAACTCTTGCGGCATGGTGACTCGAGGTTAAGGTGAAAAACCGAACGGATCTGCTTCCCTCTTGGTTCCCTGAATAGACCGCATGATTGAGATAGAAAACTGGACGTGTTAAAACAAACTATTCTATGTAATCACATGGTAGCATATGTAAGGTTTTTGTACAGTCAAGCTTATTACTAAGTTTGAGGCACAAGAGTATAGTCAGTGGACTCAAGTTCTTAACAATATCATTTTTCCTTGTCCCCGACAACGACGCCAGAAAGTTGACCAACCTAAATCGCACGTCCAAAATGGAGCAGATCCAGAGTAGTCGGACTCTTAATATAATAACTCGACACTCAATCCTCGACAACTGTTATATGGAGTCTGACGTAGTAATCGGGGTCGAACCATAGGGATAAGGTCGGCAGGTGTTAAGTACGCAAAGTCTCACACTGGTATACTCTAGACAAATAGAGAGTTTAAAAAGGTTGTTCCCTAAGGAACGATGGTGCTCAAACCAAAATAAAGAAAGTGAAAAGAATGGAAGAAAATAACAACAAGAGAAAACAAGAACGAATAGTAAGAAAAAAAGATATGGAAGGGAGCTTGGATTGGGTTTCACCTACTAAGGTCTCTCACCAACATGAAAAACTCACTCCCCCTTGCATACTCCTATCAAGATTACAAGCAATCATAGAAATGTCTATCCGTCCTCTCTCGAGATAAGGATAGATCTAGGATCTAAGGTGGCCTCCCTCTCAAGATAACAACCTTACAACCACAAAGCAACCATATGACCATAAGCTTTATCAATCCAACATTCTCATGCATTCATACTACACCATAACACCAGATAAAGAAGATACTACTCTTTCGAGGTACCAATGATCAAACATCACAAGATGGTAGCTAACCATAAAAGTGAAGCATTAATAACAAGTGTATGGAGATAATCTTGATATGAGCATATATGTATTCAAAGAGAAGAAAGAATATACATGTTGGGAGAGCCTTAGTGGCTACTCCCAACCCGAGTTAAGTATTTAGCCACACATGTTAATGGGAAGCATAAGGGCGTTACAAAATGATTGATACATCATAACCACAAAGAGGGAAGGGGATACAACGTAATAGAGACGATAGATCTAGAAGAAAGAGAAAGTGATGATACACCAAGATACTCCTTCAAGGCTAGATCTGAAATGGACAGTGTGGAAGTTCTCCTTCTTTTGAGGAAGAGGGGCCTTTAGTCTTCTCTCTCCTCACCTTCCTCCTTTGGAGATCCAATACTGATTAGATGTATGAGAGTGGGTATGGAATTTGGCAGCACTTTGTGGTCCTTGATGATATAATGATGTGACAAGTATCGATCTAGGCTTAACCGCGGTCGATTGAGGCCCCTCCTCGGTCGAGGCTATCATAGTGGCTGGTAGAGTCGGCACCAAGGTTGAGGTGTGGCACTACCTCAGTCACAGACTCCTTGGTCGAAGTCACCATAGTGGTCGGTCGAGTCAGTACCATGGTCGAGGTATGGTACCACCTTAGTCGCGACCTCCTCGGTCGAGGCATGGTATCACCTCAGTTGAGGTTGAGATGTGTGGTTTGTAGGCCGCTACCAAAAGGGGCGCGCTTCACCACGGTCGCAAAGCATTGGTGTGATTGGTGGCATCGGACATGGTGGGAGGGTCCTTAATGGTCGATGAGCTGCGGTCGAAGTGATACGGTGGTTGTGGCTTGATGTGACCCTGCAAGGATGGAAAACGTGTGCAAATAATATTCTCGACATAAAGTGCTAAAATAAGTAGAAAAAGTCTATAAGAGATATGTTAGGATAGGTATAAAATATGAACAAAAAGTGTATAAAATTAGATGTTATCACCGCACCAAGCAACCAATCGGCTAGCGCCATGTGGCTCGCCCTAGTGGTATAAATCTCTCTCTCACCCATGTTTATGATTTATCTTACAAAAATCATAGAAAATTATTCATAGATTAAAATGAGACATGTTATATATGAAAATTGATCAAATCGACGAGATCTATCCAATGAATCTAGTGTCATAATAAAATTCCATTTGTAGCCCATGTTATGTTGAAAATGGCATCAAATGCTTCCCTTTTATTTGTTTAATGGTGATTTATGCTCAATCATGATCATATGATGCACCCACTTGCATTTGATGACTGTGATTAGTAACCTATTCTATCGTGTACTATTTGAATCAAACTTGATTATGACATGTTCTAATAATGACTCTAATTTATGTAATGAACAATGAAGTGTATGTAATATGGAATTTTATGCCAATGATCATCAAATTGATGCCCAAGTTGATTATATGGACTCCAAATTGTTATGTTTGATCTTGATTAGTACTTTACATTCTTTGATCACCTAAATGATATATGGATCAATCTAGCTCACTATTATGACTTAGTAACTTATACATGACATTGAAATGTGACCTTAATGTTCATGTTGCTATATTTGATATCTAACCTTGTATAAGAGCTCACCCTAATGGTCATACTTGCTAATTGATGCTTCAAATCAGTAACTTGTTGATTTGTATGACACTTAATAAATCTTGATCACTCTTGCACTCTAGTGTTGACCATCTTGCAGGAAAATGACTAGTTTGACAATGTTGATACGTATGTTGCTTAATCTTGCTAAAAACTCATGTCAGATCTACTAAGATCATGAAAACCTATGTTGGAAATCCCTGATCTAGTAGTTATGTGTCACTATAAGTTCTAATGAACCTATGACGTACTATGTTGCTTGATAATGATAATGCATGATGTAGTTTGGGATATTGGAAACAATGTTGAAGGAAAAGAGTACCTAGACTTAAGTGACACATCCAATCCCCATGATAATGATTAGTGAGACCAATTATTGCTGATATTGATCAAAGTAAACTTGCTTGTAATGTCAGGATTTCTATGATGACTCAATTGCCAAGATCTAGTCTTGCTTTCTACATATTGTTTTTCTAAATCAAGTTGTTAATCAATGCTCGTATCAAGGTATGCTTTATCCTCCTATTGGCCAAACTAGTGGTATTGAAAATTGCTTGTATGTATGAATTATAAGATGCTTGTATTATATACTTGATTGAGCTACATGTTCCCTACGACTACTATGTTTTGGTCTTGACTACATATGTTGAACAAACTTGAAAACGTAATGATATATGTCCATTATACATCCTTGTACACCTACCTATATTTTTGGGGTAAGGGATCAAGGCTGGGTGTCCTACTTGAGTTTTCATGTTAGGGTAGACCATGTTTATACTAGGGTTAGCTCTTGGCAATGGCCTTGAGGTCCCTTATGAATAGGGTTAACTCTTGACGTTTAGTCTTGTAGTCCCTCATGTTGAAATTGGGTAGCTAATCTTGAGCACCCTCATGGACCCCTTCCTTTCAGAAGTTGGTCAAAGGCCTTACGATACTGTTGGTATAATAGAAATTAACATAAAACACGCTTGCATGTTAATAAGAAAGTCTTTAAATGTTGTTATCTACTTTATTCTTTTGCCAATCAATATATGTTCTTAAACCTGCGATTTTATATATTTTCCAGCATACTCAGCATAGTTGTGCTGATGTGTACTCGTTTTATGATTTTATGTAGCATGTACACTATGAATCTTTAATGATGATCAATGCTTCCGCACTCATGATAATCTACTCGTACTCTAAGATATATAATGGCATGCCAATGCAATATACACGGTTGATATATGGGACCTAAGATCTTGTTAGGTATTAGTTTAGCATTGTTTTATGTTTTGTGATCTCATACCTTAGTTGTTGTTTGTGGTTTTTAATTCATGCATATGTCATGTGATAAATCCTAGGGACGGACGCTGGGGTCCTCTTGCCTTTGGCTTTCTAGCCATTAGGAGTGAGGATTTGGGTAACAAATAGTTCCATGACAACTACTCTCAAATCATACTCAAAATAAGTGGTTATCATCTTGAAAACTAAAACCTCAAAGGAGGAAAACATTAAAGGATACTCATGCTCAAAACCTTCAACATTTGATCAACAAACATGAGAAGTTCAAGCCATGATAAAAGAAAGGGAACCATGCGTCCTACATATGCATGAGGGACCAGAAACCTCGATCATCCTCAAGATAACTAAAAGATAACCAAGAAGATTGAAACAACTTTTTTAAAGTGTGCATGTAAGCATCAACTTATAACCATCCACAAAAAATAAGGACAAGAACTACGGTTTGGGGAAAAGAGCTAATCTTAAGAAAGATTACTTTCAATATCATAAATGCTAGATCAAAGTATTATCATCATGCAACATGCAACCAAGTTTTAGAGATAAGCTAGGTTTTGCATGTAGGAATTAAAGTGCAATAATAAAGAGGGAAAAGAGATATATAACTACCTTAGATGATGGTACAACCACATCCAAGCAAGAATCTCCAAAAGCAAGACAGAATCCCAACTTTGATATCCTCCACGGCTAAGATAGTAACCACCTCAAAATTGAAGAAAACCCTATGTCAAAAAGGGCAAGAAAGTGAACTAAAATCCCAAGGCCAAAAAAGAACAAGAAGGGAGAGAAAGGGAGAAGATTTCCTCCACTCAACTTGAGTACTAACTTCGAGAACCAAGGATTCAACCCAAGAAAGAGGAGTACCTCCATCCCAATACAAGAACCACCATGGAAGCACCATGGATTCAGCTAAGAGAAGACAAGAGATGTATGTTTTTGCAAAGAAACAAAATCAAGAGGGTGAATGACTTACCAAGGATCAAGGATCACCAACAAGTCAACAACAAATGATGTTTCAACTCAAGATCACCACATGCAAGATGGTCGACCACCAATTCTCCAAGGATGACCTCTTCTTCACCACCAAGTTCCTAGGGATGAACTCTAAAGATGAGAGAGAAAAGAAGAGTGCTAAAGGATCATGTGCATAAAAGAAGAGGGGTACATATACCCAAGAATAGAGAGAGACCAAAGAGGTAAAGTTTCATGCACATAAGTGCTACATGTCCACCACACATCAACCGTGCATCCACTAAACCGTGCATGCAACATAGACAGTGAAAAACAAGGTGGGTCAACGATCTCTCTTGGCCCTAGAGGGCCATTAGTGGAAGGAAAAACAATGCACATGGGCCAGCAGTCGAAGACACTAAAAAAACTAAGCGACCAAACCAAACCTTAAGGGGTCATTTCGGTGGTGTATTTGGAGGTGGTATTTTAGTTCATTTATGTATTCTAAGTGCCATACTTACAAATACATTGTTTGGATACTTGAGCATGTAATCATCAAATCTCTGTAGTCTCAGACTTGGTTGTTTCCCGTCACATCTGCGGACTTTACCAAAGTCTGTCAAAGTTTGCGGGTTTTAAAATACCAAGTGCCTGAACCCTACACCCAATAGGCCAACACCCCCTTTCTCTACATTTGTCCCTCCACCTCACTTCATTCTTCATCCCCATCTCATTCTTCCTTCATTGTCTCCTCATTTCTAGATTGATGGTTTTACTTGCGACACTATTCCTCCATGAAGTCATACCATCCCCCAGAAATCTAAAATTAATGCCATAGTGATCACAGTCGCTGCTCACTATCCAACGGTTGAATTACTGCTTTGCTCGGCCAACTCCACCATCTCTGTGGTGAGGAATGAGTGATGTAGATGATCTTGGCACACCGGAAGGTGCTTCCAGAAAGGTTACTATCTCGAAAGCATGTACCCCATTGATTAGGTGTCAGAGGTGGGTGTTGGCACCTCTCCCCCGAAGAGCTCTCACAACATCCATAGATGTCTCCCTTGGATTAGGTGTATATCATCCTCCTCTGTTTTAACTTTGATTCTGTTGATGCAACTGTCATTGACAAGCTTGACAGTTGCTACATCATGGCCAACAAGAGGTTCCTATCTTTGGCATCGTTGTGGATGAACTGGGTTGCGTGGAAGTCACAGAGCCCTATCGCCCGCATACTTTGAATATGTATAGAATAGTTGCTGATCCCTATCGCCACCATTCCATTTTTTGGCCAAGTCCATCAATGCTAGATGGGGAGGTTCTTCTACTGCAATATTGCTGCTCCACAGAGTAGTCGCCACCGGGGTACGATACGAACGTCATGGGATCCAATCTCATTCTCCAAGGACCAGACGGATGCCAGAAGAGAAGCATAGATAGACTTGACAGCCAAGATGGCCCCGGTGAAAGCAGTGCATGGTGATGCTAGTTTGAAGAGTCATCCAGACGATGCAATTTTGAGTTCAACCGTTCTCTAATGTCAATGCCCTAAATACTCGAACTGAAGACTACTCTTGTGATTAGGAAGTAGTCACCCAAACGACCCCTAAGTTCTCTTCGACCTGAAAGAAGAGAAGGAGTGCTCGACAAATATAGATATTTCACCACACTCTTAAGACCAAATTCAACCGTAGAGAAAAATCAAGGAAGGTCTCTAAAAACCAAGAACATCAAACGGTCAACACAAGGTCAACACCAACCTAGGGTATCCAAGAAAATCCTAGAAACAACACTCAACATGTCACCTTCTCTCTCCTCTTCAACCAAGGCTCAACAAGGCACCTCAAAGCACCATCATCTCTCTCATGATGTAAAGGCACAAAGGAAACAACCTACATGTGACAAATTGCTAGGTAACCCTTCAACATGGGTAATTTGTAACTTGGTCCAAAACAAGCAAACATAGCTCAAACAAAATACAAACACAACCAAACTGAGACCACAAGCATTTCATGATAATAAGGCATCTTGAGAGATTAGATTAAGGTTTAAGCATATTATTAAGAAAAAAAAGCACAACCAAAAACTATGCTAGGTCATGGGCCTTACAGATGTACTCCAACTATGATAGGAAATGTTGGCATCTCTTCTCTGAGAGTCTTCAAACTTATAATTAAGCTATCATGCTTATCTTTAATCAAGTCAATGTATTGAATTAGAAACTCTTTTCATCAAAAATTGTCCACAACACTTCATTGGATACTCGATCATAAGCCCTTTTGAAATCAATCAAAACCATATAAAAATCTCTTTTAGCTTTCTCTATACTTCTCCATAAGCCTCTTGTCAAAAAAATAACACAAATTGTGATCTTTCAGACATGATCTAAGTTCACCACTACAAAAAGAAATATATTTTCTCGAGCGACTTAGGTACTACAAATTGTATCAACACTTCTAAGTAATCACAACATGTCCTTTCCTTCTTCTCCATGTAATTCATGATCTAGAAAAGACTTGGCAAGTAGCATCCCATAAAGATTTGTTTCTTAAACATTAGTTGTAATAGCCAACTATAGATGTCCACAGTGGATAGAAAGTCCAAAAACATATTATCAAATATCCTCCCTTCCCACAACAACAACCATCTAGTGACATATTATTTTAGGACAATGCCACATGATGTTGTTGTCAGGATAAGCAAGAGTGCCTTTGTGGGACTGGGAATCTGAAACCACACACCGATTTATAATATTGTACAACTAATTACAAGTTAGCAAGGCACATCATCATGACTTTTAAACCCAAAAGTTTGGTGAGGCAGAGGCCTCAGGTGGCCTACATGTAGCTCTGCCCTTGATAATATGTGAATCTTTCATGGTGTGACATTGGTATCAAACTACAAATTCATAACAAAGAAATTGAAAGGGATAGTGTATCAATATATGTAGGGTTAATTTCCTTTAAAAGCATCACGTTTGCACGTCTTAACAATTATATCATCACATTGCATAAATTACATACATATCATTAGTTGTTTATTCTTTTTTCATATCTATCACTTTCCTTTAATCCGTTTACAAGCCATCTACCAATCCTTCAATGGCTCCACAAGGCCACAACATGATTGTTTTATCTTCTAGTTCCCATATATTCACTGTCGTCAACTGCGCCAAACATATCTACAACACTTCACAGAACAAAGGGCTAAACATAGTCATGTTGTTGCTGTTGTAATTTGAATTACCATTTTTTGGCTCTGGAGAAATATATATACATTGATGCCACCAACTTCAGTTCGTGTGAATGGGTATGGACGGAGACACATCAACTTAATATTGCAGTGGTCATCTTCATGCTAACAGGCCAGGACGAAGGTTGCCTCTGCTGCAACCACCTACACGGCCGGGTTTCAATGGAGACAGTGGTGCTACCCTTGCTACTTTATCAGATCGGAGTTGGGTTGGATCCTGCCTTGCCTTTTTACATTCCATCGTCCGACAAAGGCGTACTCACAATATTGAAGAGACGAAGGGCACGTTTGGTTCTTTGTAAAATCATCCCACATTAGGAATTCAAACTCATGAAATAAGAAGGTATGAATTACAGTTCAACATTTTTGGTTTGGTTAGATGTAAAACGAACTCAGAATTTTGGTTTGTTGTTGTTTGGTACAATGTTGTTATAGCCTGAATTAGCACCTACATATACGACGAAAGTATCCACTCCCATCTAGTTACCAAAATGAAGTTACCGGTATGT
Organism: Alisma plantago-aquatica; assembly: GCA_963693085.1. Lineage (NCBI taxonomy): Eukaryota > Viridiplantae > Streptophyta > Magnoliopsida > Alismatales > Alismataceae > Alisma > Alisma plantago-aquatica. The sequence goes on along the minus strand of OY856413.1, from coordinate 273,649,209 downwards.
TGTTTAATATACCTACCGGACACTCACTACATGAGAGTTCCATAGTATATACTTATTACCGGGTGGTGGCTATAACCCTGGAGCCGGTGAGGAAAACAAACCGCGCCCTTTTTCAGGACGGTTGTTTTTCCCTATTTTCTACAGTCCTCAACTAGACCGTGGGGTTCATTTTCCCACTGTGGGTTGCAGCTACGTGGAACCAAACGAAAGAATTGGAACCTGATATGTTGTTGCAACTGCACCAGTTCGTTTTCACCAGAACCAAACGGGCCCTAATTGTGGTCATTGCTTTCCTGCCTACCACCAACACCTTTGATTGACTTCCATGCCTTAGGGCCAGTTTGGTTGTACGTAGCTTCAACCCATACCCTGGATTCCGAAACAGGAAAATGAAAGTTGTGAACTGAAACCCCAACTCTTGTATTTGGTTCCGTGTGAATGTTACTCACGCGTTTGATTTGTTAACGTTTGGTTCAGTGATGTTTTGTACGGATTTGGTCACTGCCGGCAATGAATACTGTACTGCAACAGCTATATAGCAACGCTCCAAGTTCATGGAAAACTAACTGCGCTCAAATCTGGTACGGTTGGTTTTCCAGATTTTTCAATAGGACCAAAAAACACGGATAGTTGGTTTTCCAAAGATGAAACGGATCTGCATGAAACCAAACGCAATGAGTTGAAAAACATAGTGTTGAAAAATATTAGTGACATTCAAGACACACCATAGCTTTCTTTACAACCTTGAACGTCGTGTTGTATTACCCTACTTTCTCTCTAACCATTAAATCAATCTCATGTTCGTGCCGGCTATTGCTGCCTCCTATAGATGATCCCATTTTGGGACGGAGCCGGAATAGAGAAGGGAATTAGAAATACAAGGAAGGTTCGTGGACGACGATGAACATACGGGAACTACAAGATAAAAGGATCATGTTTTGGCCTTATGGATCCATTGACAGACTGGTAGATGGCTTGTAAACGGAATAAAGGGAAGTGATAGATATGAAAAAAGAACAAGCAACTAATGATATGTATGCAATGTTAAATATCTCAGGTGTTGCCCAAAATAAGATTATGTATTAATTATTATACTTTTCTGAAGGGATGCATCTTTTGAGTGTTTACCGTAGACCCCATAACTTCTTTGTCTCTTGGTGATGGATAGAGAGGCATTAAATATTATATATTAAGGCATAGTCCTCTCTTCATGGGATGCTATCTGAACCGACATCCATCTATCGGAGAATCCAGAGGGGAGAGAAACTAACGCCCGTAAAACGAACGCTTCCGCTCCATGCTTTCACTCCAGGCTTCCACTGTCAGTCCGTGCCCTCTGCCACCGGCCAGTTTGTAGCGTATCGCTGCCTTCAAAGAACACTGTGATGGAATCTTCAGCAAATACGGGTATGATTTCTATCAATTGTATCAGAGCAAGGTTTGGCTTTCCCATATGCTACCAGTTTTTTCGGATACAACGATGCTGCATATATCTTCCGCATCATGGTGTTGTTTTATCCAGACGATTGAGACGATTGCATTTTTACGGTGTGTCCAGTTGTTAACACAGTATGCCATGAAGATGACCACGATTTATCAATATAATCGTGCTTTATCTGATGTGCCTTGATAACATGATCGCTGATTCTTGTGCACGGCAACACAAGTTTTCAGTTGACGCTCCAAGGAATCCCTCCATTACGAACAAATAAAAGATAATTAGTTATTTACCTTTTCCTAACTAATCTCTGACGATCGACGACAACTTAAGAATGGTTTCCAAACGTCAACCGTAAGCGGCCACAATCACTTGTTCAGTACAATATTTTTATCTAAATAAGTACTTTCTGGAGCCCTGGTTATACATCAATCGCTCCGATCACCACCGGTACTGTACTATGTGGCTTTTTCCTTTTTACTACGATGACAACCGTAAGCGGCGACAATCACTTGTTCAGTACAATATTTTTATCTAAATAAGTACTTTCTCGAGCCCTGGTTATACATCAATCGCTCCGATCACCACCGGTATTGTGCTGTGTGGCTTTTCCCTTTTTACTATGATGACAACATTGTATCTCAAACTAATAATCTTCAGTCGTATCTGAAGAAGCATGATCAACGAGATTTGTGTATTTATTACATTACATGTATAAATATGTACATGTGCTTATGTATATCGGTATATATATGTGTGTGTCGGCATGCATGAAGTTTGTTTAAACACATATACTGATTCACTTGGACAAATAGTTTTCCATTGTCATTATTAAAATCTTTGTTTGTTAGTGAATAAAATGCAACCGACATTTTACATATATAATAGAATGCAGTTGCTTTATGATTCTTTAGTGATTGTTCATCTTCTCACTTATTTTGTGAGGTTTAAATAATGCAATATCATGCTAGGTTGTGTAGTCTTACCAAAGTAAGTCTATCGATACATTGATGAAAAATATTCACATGAAGGTTAAGTAACATTACATTCAACTTAACTTGATAACAATGATTTCAGTTAAAATTTATCATTGCTATTGGCATTATACAAGTTAAGAAAGATAGTATATGTATGTCATTGATATAATTTTTATCTCAAAGGAAAAATGTTATGTCATTCACAACCATATGCTATGTTATTTTGTTAAGTGAGACTAACTCACATAAAGAATCTAATTCTACTTAGCATTACAAATTTATCCAAAGATAATTTGCAATGACTAGTTGTGATTAGAATTATAAAAGTAAATAAAGTGGACCTCAAAATTTACTTTTATATTACAATTGTGGTTTTAATATGAAATTTTTACTATTGCAGTTATTTCCTCATCCTTGTATGGTGAAAATAACAATATTCCTACTCTCAACTGTTCAAATTTTAATGAATGGAAAGAAAAGGTCATGTTTACATTAGGTTGTGTGGACTTAGACTTAGCTTTCCGAGTGGAGAAATCACAACCACTTACAGATAGGAAAGTACCGCTATAGAAAAGGTCAATTATGATAAGTGGGAACGTTCTAATAGGCTTAGTTTGTTGCTTATGCAAGCAAACATGGGAAAGCATATTAGACGGTTCATTCCCACTTCTAAATTGACAAAAGATTTTCTAAAGGCAGTGGAGGAGTAATATGTTTCTTCTAGTAAGTCTAGGGCCAGCACCCTAATGGCCAAGATGTGCTCTATGAAGTACAATGGTTCGTGTGGGATCCGTAAACACATCATGGAAATGAGAGACATTGCTGCACAACTCAATGAGATGGAGTTATCTATTTATGATGCATTTCTTGTTCATTTCATTTTAACCTCCTTGCCTAGTCAGTATGGATCATTCAAAGTCTCTTACAACACACAAAAGGAAAAATGGTCAATAAACGACTTATTGGCCATGTGTGTTCAAGAAGAAGAGAGACTCAAGAATGAAGGGGTGTCTACTACACATTTAAGCACCCATGACAAGCATAATCGCAAGGGTAAAGGAAAAATAAAAGGAACTGCTCCTATCTCAGGTGGAGTGTCCAAGCCAGGTGATGGCAAGGCCGGGGGAAGTAAGGCTAACATGAAATACTTCTTCTACCGTAAGAAAGGACATGCTAAAAAGGAGTGCTTCAAGTACAAGAAATGGTTGGAAAAGAAAGGTATAATGTCTCCTGTTTCATATGAATGTCATCTTTCAAATGTTCCTTTATATAGTTGGTGGCTTGACTCTGGTGCCACTGTGCATATTTCCAATACATTGTAGGGATTTCTGAATCAAAAGAAACCAACGGAGCGTGAAAAATTCCTCTATTCTACAAATCAATTGGGCTCTCGCGTAAAGGCCGTTGGCACATGCAGATTAATCCTTGATAATGGAAAGTTGTTGGACTTAGAAAATACTTTTTATGTACCAAATTATAGTAGAAATTTAGTCTCAGTTTCTAGATTAGATAAATTAAACTATAGTTTCATTCTTCAAAGTGGACAACTATCATTGTATAAAAACTCTAGTTTAGTTGGTACTTGTGTTTTAATAAATGATCTCTATCAAGTTCAATTAAGCCCTAATTTTGAGCAATCTTTTACAGTCCAGCATAATATTATTGGTAATAAACACACATTGTTAGATGAGAAATCATCACTTCTTTGGCATAGAAGGTTGGGACACATTTCCAAAGAAAGGATCCAAAGATTAGTGAAGGAAGGCATTTTAGGGCCTTTACACTTTACTGATTTTGGAACATGTGTTGAATGCATAAAGGCTAAGCAATCCAACACTTCAAAAAAGGGTGCAAAGAGAAGTAATGGAACATTAGAAATAATTCACACTGATATTAGTGGACCATTCCCACCTTGTTTTACAGGGGAAAAATACTTTGCAACCTTTATTGATGACTGTTCACGATATATGTTTTTCTACCTATTAAATGACAAAAGTGAGGTTTTTCAAGCCTTTAAGAACTTTAAAGTTGAAGTGGAGAAACAATTGGGTAAGGTGATTAAGATAGTTAGATCCGATAGAGGAGGCGAATATTGTGGAAGGTTCACTGAGATGGGACAAAGAAAGGGACCATTTGCACATTTCCTTCAAGAAGAGGGTATTGTACCTCAATATACAATGCCAGGCACGCCAAGTCAAAATGGTGTAGCTGCAAGAAGGAATTGAACATTAAAGGAAATGGTTCGTGCAATGCTTTGTAATTCATCCCTTCCTTCTTCAATGTGGAGTGAGGCTTTAAAAATGGCAGTGCATGTATTAAACAAGGTTCCCAGTAAGTCTGTCCAAAAAACCCCATACGAATTATGGACAGGAAGGAAACCATCCTTGAACTATATGCACATATGGGGATGTCGTGCAGAAGTTAAAATTTACAGTCCACATGAGAGGGCCTTTGACCCAAGAACCACTAGTGGTTTCTTTATTGGTTATCCAGAAAGGTCAAAGGGATATAAATTTTATTGTCCATCTCACCCACAAAAGATAGTCGAGAGTGGTAAGGCTAGATTCTTGGAGGATCATCAAATCAGTGGGAATGATCTACTTCAAAATATATCTTTTGACGAAGTGCAGGATAATTCGGTCATACCTGCACCTAGTGAAACTTGTATAAGCTATCCAATAATCATTCCTATGAATAATTGTCAAGTGGATGAGCCAATAGAAATAGATCATGCTCCAAATCAGGTTGTAAATGAACAAGTTGATAATGTTCATAATGAAGGACAACCCGAAGAGCCTACATAAAATGTAGAACCCAATGTTGAATTAAGAAGGTCCACAAGATCAAGGAGGTCTGCCATTCCATCTGATTATGTTGTATACCTTCAAGAGACAAACATGGACTTTGAAGATATTGATCCCTTATCTTTTTCACAAGTAATGGATTGTAAAAATTCCTCTAAGTGGTTTGATGCCATAAAGGAGGAACTAGCATCCATGGATAAAAATCAAGTATGGGACCTTGTACCTTTGCCAGAGAATATTAAACCTATTGGTTGTAAATGGGTCTTTAAGAGCAAAAGGAACTCAAATGGTGAAATTGAGAAGTACAAGGCTAGACTAGTTGCTAAAGGTCTTTCACACAAAAAGAAGGCATTGATTATAAGGAGACCTTTGCTCCGGTCTCATCAAAGGACTCCTTTAGGGTAATCATGGCCTTAGTAGCTCATTTTGGTCTTGAGCTACATCAAATGGATGTGAAAACGACATTTTTAAATGGAGATTTATCTAAAGAAGTCTATATGGAACAACCATAAGGTTTCATTTATAATAGTAGAAGTCACATGGTTTGCAAATTGAAGAAATCAATATATGGACTGAAACAAGCATCTCGACAATGGTATATAAAATTTAACACCATTATATCAACTTTTGGGTTTAAACCAAATATTGTTGATCGGTATACATACATCAAGGTCAGTGGGAATAAATTCATAATATTGATTCTTTATGTGGATGACATTCTACTAGCAAGTAATAACATTGCTATATTAAATGAAACGAAAGAATTTCTTTCCTCTAACTTGGAGATGAAAGATATGGGAGAAGCTGCGTATGTACTCAGTATGGAGATACATCGAGACCGAGCTAAGGGCATACTTGGTATATCCCAAAAGGCTTACATATCTCAAGTTTTAGAGAAGTATGGAATGAGAAATTGTTCACCTGGACCTGCACCTATAGTTAAAGGAGATAAGTTTAACTCCAAACAATGTCCTAGTAGTGATATAGAAAGGAATGAAATGAGGAAAATACCATACACATCTGCAGTTGGGAGCCTACAATATCTACAGATATGCACCAGACCAGACATTGCTTTTTCTACTGGAATGCTTGGTCGTTACCAAAGTAACCCTGGTATGGACCATTGGAGAGTTGTGAAGAAGATGATGCGATATCTACAAGGAACAAAGGACTACATGCTTACATATAGAAGGACAAATCACCTTGAGGTTACGGGATATTCAGATGCAGATTTTGCAGGATGTCTAGATAGTAGGAAGTCTACAACAGGCTATGTCTTCCTATTGGCTGATGGTGCAGTATCATGGAGAAGTATTAAGCAAAAGATTACAGCTTCATCTACCATGGAAGATGAACTTATAGCTTGCCATGAAACATCATCACATGCGATATGGCTTAAGAATATGATACAAGATCTTAAAGTTGTTGACTCAATTCATAAGCCAATACAGATATATTGTGATAATGAAGCCGCAGTCACTTTTGCTAATAATGATAAAAGCACAACGGCATGCAGACATCTAGACATAAAACTCTATGTTGTCAATGAGCGAGTTGACAACAAGATGATACAGATTGATCACATTGGTACACAACACATGATATCAGATCCTCTTACTAAAGGGCTAGCTCCAGTATCGTATACATCTCATGTAAAGAATATGGGTCTGAGAAAGTTATTTGATGTGTAATGAATAATGTGATTTAATAATGTAATATTTATTGTGTGATCACATATATGACTCGCTATTTCTGTTTCAATACTAGTTATAACAGAATGTCAGTTTTGACATCAAGTTGGGCCAAAGAAATAGGTTTTGAGGTCAACCTATTCATAAAATTTTTATTACTACATATGAAATGATTAGATATTATAGTACATAGAAGGGAAGTACAAATTTATTTGGTATCAACCACTATGACTCATATTTGTCATTTTATATAGAAGTGTTTATGTTGTGCATCATTGGAAAGTTGTTCTTGCCATGGAATTTTGAGCCAAGTGGGAAAATGTTAAATATCCCAGGTGTGGCCCAAAATAAGATTATGTATTAATTATTATACTTTCGTGAAGGGATGCATCTTTTGGGTGTTTAGCGTAGACCCCATAACTTCCTTGCCTCTTGGTGATGGATAGAGAGGCATTAAATATTATATATTAAGGCTTGGTCCTCTCTCCATGGGATGCTATCTGAACCGACATCCATCTATCGGAGAATCCAGATGGGAGAGAAACTAACGCCCGTAAAATGAACGCTTCCGCTCCATGTTTCCACTGTCAGTCTGTGCCCTCTGCCACCGGCCAGTTTGTAGCGTATCGCTGCCTTCAAAGAACACTGTGATGGAATCTTTAGCAAATACGGGTATGATTTCTATCATGCAATTTATGCAACGTGATGATATAATTGTTAAACCATACAAACGTGATGTCTTTTTAGGAAATTAACCCATATATGTATTCCAAGCTATGTGTTAACTACAATGAAACACATACACTTTTAGATTAAGGATGGAATACTTGTAGGGTAACAAAGTATTGCGAGCGATATCTAGGCAAGTGCAGACGATAATCAAGGATACAAACAACCATAAACAATGCACTGTATTTATATAGAAAACTGATAAACTGTGTTACACATGATCTGTTGGTTGTCCAAACCGACTAAGAAATCTTAATCTACTCAAAATAAAAATGTATAAAGTTTCATCTCAAATTTTGAATCAAAAGTAAAGAAGTGCAAGATATCAACGATAAATACAAAACTCTATTAAAATCATAATGTATATAGTTCTGTTTTTTTAGCTTTGAACCAAAACTTAAGACATACAGGATGTCAAGAATAAATACATATATTACCTAACTTTTGAAACGGTTGGTGGTGGGGGGTGTTGTGTCTGCTGCTATTTTCGTTATAATGAACAAAGCATGAACTGAGTTTGAATCTCCGCCAATCGTGATACTGACACTACTACAAAACATACATTTTGTTTGAGATATAACCCTTATAGCATCACAATGTATAAAAGCGAGAACCCTTACACATTACAAGACCCTTACACAAACTGTCTTATCTAAAAGGGGGTCGCCCAAGTCATTGTACGATGGTGATGACCCTTACACAAAAGGACTGCACAATTTTATATCAATGGCCACTTCCTGACATTGTTAACCCTTACACAAAAGGATTGCAAAATATTATATTAACAACAACTTCCTGTATGAGTTTCTATATTGGAAAAAGTGATCATTATCACCAACACACCGTAACCTTACTGAATAACCAATAGTTATCATGGTATATTACATATCAAACTATATAGAAGAAACTTGCATCCATTGATAATCCAACAATTGAACTTTATTCATCTGAAAAACCTGTTTACAATGAGGAGGACATGGCCTTAGCCCCTTGAAGAATTACAAATAATAGTAGTCTAATAGAAGAAAGCAACTGACACTATACATAATTTTACATTTATGACATTTTCTATGGTAACAAGCTCGTTGTAGCCGGAAATGGAACTCCTCCTCGACCTATAAGGACAAATGATGTGTAGTCAAAGACATAGTAGGTTGTTATTCTCTCATGAAAATCAGCTCCCTTATTTCTCCTTTTCTTTATCCCTCCTGCACAGGTGATGAAACATGATCAATATAGAAACGTAATAACTTACTGAAAGATCTCATCCATGTTTGTCATTGACGGTCAAGAAACAAACAAATAACATATGTGAACTTCCATATCAGCGACAAGTTACACAATTAATAGCTGTTGGTAAACAATTTGAGCGTAAGGGAAAAGCATACTAGCAAGCTAGTTGAAGCAATAGTTAACTAACAATAGTAGGCAACATTAACCAGAACACCATCAAAATTGTATAATAAAAAAAGCTAACGCCTATATGATGTTGTCAGACCACAATGTTCACCTACAACGTTCTTGGCCTGCTCGAACCACTAGAAATCCATCCCGATACTGCATGATCATGGATCTTCCAATCAACGTCGGCCATCCTATAATTTTTAATACTAGAATCATGTTGTCACATCCATGCAATGGTAACCACCAGCCATTCTTTGTAGCTCAATATGAACAAGATGGTCATGATCAACACCATGGCACCAACCACAAAGGCATGAGAAATGAACAGAACTGCTCAATATATTTTCCTCAATGTCGTATTGAAGGTCAGGAAGAGGGACCCAAATGTGTGGACCTCTCTGATGTGGGTGGCCTTTAAATAGCAGGACAATCTCTAGTAATAATGATGTACATGTTGTAGATCTTGAGGGACAAACAAGATAGGACTGCAAGATGGTGCTTAGATAGGACAGCAAAGACATTTTTTCTTTGAATCTTTGTAAACAAGAATGGACATCCTTTTGTAAAACAAAAATAACACCTAATCATCTATAAAGACAGACAAAAAAAGGTATTTGAATCGCATGTCTGAATAAGAAACAACAAATAGATAACCATAGTATTCTTTTATAACAAACATGATAGACTTTACAAACTTTAAAGTGGTGTTTGCATTGCTAAGAAAGACATACAACACACACCAGTGGAGTTAATAAGAGGATATGGATACATCACAAATAACACATATTACATTAGAAAGAAAAAAAAATAGGGACCTAGATATCCACCATTAAGAATATGATACCATACAAAACTTGAAAAATATGTATAAGAATACTCTTTCATGAACAAGTTCATGTAAATTAAGCATGCACATCACAAGATGGTACAAAATAAAGAAGCTATTATAGAAACTTTATCACTGGGTTGGTCATGTCTTATGTAACAGAGATACAAAGCTTAGAATAGCTAGGATGTTCGTAAACATGCCTAGATAAAAAAATGCAAATATATTCAAGTCACTACTAGATGTTGCCATTGTAAAAAAGGATTCTAAAATATTGTAGCAATTGTTGCTTGTATACTGTGTCATATCTCTACATCAACACATATCACATAATAGTTGTTGATGATGGCATCTAGCTAGATTGAAAAGGGAACTTATGTAAAGTACATAGGAATGAAATAAGTAGAGAGGGTGTGAAAGCCAAATGGAAAGACTAACAAAGAAGAAAGGAATGATGAAACAAGTGGGTTGGGAGGGGGAATGAATTTCTATTTCAATCATAGTTGTCCATGCAGTTAGGCAGTGGCCTTTAGAACTGAGGAGCCTAGCTGCCTAACGGGCTAGGTGCCCATTCCTAGGCAGTCCTGGCATTGTTTTATTCCACCTATTTTTCTATAATGTTAGATAGTTTACATCAATGAATTGAAAATCAGATTGAGCGGCCACATAAGCGGTCCAACCCTCAATCCGTTTTAAAATAGCCAAATTCATTGGTTAGTCAGTTTTGTATTAAACGCCTAATTTTTCTGATTTATCAGCTGCTTAATAGGTTAAAAAATCGGCCATTTAAGTCTATTTTTGTAAAAATCGCCCAATTGGGCCCACGAAAGGCCGAAAATTTCCTGGCCCACAAACAGAATAAAAAAACCCGTTCAAACCCCCCTTTCTAACTAATGCAAAGGTGCATGCAAGGCTTCTTACGTATGACACAGTCATTCCGCGCTCAACTCCCCGATGATTCTTCTCCCTGACATTCCTCCTCTCCTCTGGGGTTCTCTTCTACATCCTCCGGTGACCTGGTAGTGCAAGAATTAGAGGTTGCCAGACTTCCCCTTCTCCTCCAGTTGCCTCTGGAACTTGCTGCCGTCACCCTGCTGCATTGGCATTCCCTGGAAAGAGGTTTGGACACCAGAGCAAGTGCTCATGTTGCCTGCAAACGTGAAGGGAAGGTTCTCTAGCTGCGTATTCACAAAGGTATGCTCTCACATCTAATTTTCTTTACTCAGTTTGTTCCTAATCAACCTTTCTTACTGTCAACATGTATGCAAAGATCTGTAAAGATGGGTATAATGCCCATATAGTTAAACCTCTGCTTAGATATGGCTATGTGTGCCAATTTATGTTGTTTTCCTACTCTATATCAACCTTTCTTACTGTGTACAAGTTGGTATTTCATTTTTGTTTGACTAAGTACAAATGTATTGATGTGCTGATTTTGACGATCCTAATATTGTTGTAGCATGTAGCATTAATTGAATAAGAAAATCTAAGTAATGTAGACTATACTTATAGATATAATATACATTAGAATGTGTACTTTAAATGTATATATTGTTGTGATGTAAGATCCTTATTGCATGAGTATTAATATGTATTTGTTGTGTTACTTTGCTAGATGAAAGATGATATAAGTGTTGCTCAGCCTGCTCCAGTCCCTAAAAATCCAACAAATGTCCCCAATGCTTGGTCAAGTGACCCAGGCTGGAAGTATTGTGAATGCCCTGATCCATCTCGAAAAGATTGGATGCGATGTAACTTCTGCAAACACATTAACACAGGAGGTATTTTTAGATTTAAAAATCATCTTGCTTGTAGGAGGGGAGATGTAGAAACATGTAGTAGTGTACCACCAGAAGTGAAGAGGGAGATAAATGGATATCTAGATAAATTTGTGGCAAAGAAGGAAAAAAAAAGACGAGTTAAATGAAGCCAGGGAGGATGTACATATTAGGGAACACTCTGACAATGAAGAAGTTGTGGTGATCGGTTCAAATGCAAAGAAACCCAAGGTGGTGGGTCAGATTGATGCATTTTATAGGAGAGATCCTGAGGATATTGTTAATGAATGGAGATTGTCAAAGCAAGAGAATATCAACAACAAGTTGAAGAAGGAAGAAAGGAAGAAAATTGTCCATTTCATTGCACGTTGGTTTTATCAGGCTGGTGAGTAACTTATCTTTATGTGAGACATTTTTAATGTCATTGGAAAGTTTCAATGTGTTTATGGTGAATTGGTAATATATGTACTTAGTACTTATATGAATTACTATGAACATTGTAGGTATACCCATGAACATACTAACTTTGAAAAGTTTCAATGTCATGCTGGAGGCAGTTGGTCAGTTTGGTTCTGGGCTGCAGGGCCCGTCAATCCATGAGTTGCGTGAGCCTCTTATGAAGAATGAAGTGGACTTATTTGGAAATCATTGGAGACACATAGGGAAGAATGCAGGAAGTCTGGATGTTCAATCCTGACTGATGCACAGACAGATAGAAGAGGAAGAAGCATAATGAACATATGTGTGAATTGTAAAAGGGGCACTAGTTGAGAACCATTGATGCATCTGTCGATATCCACAATGCTAAATTCATATTCAACTTGGTGGATAGTTGCATTGTAGAAGTTGGAGAAGGCAATGTTGTTTAGGTTGTCACAAATAATGCCACCTCTAATATTGCAGCTGGTACACTTTTAAAGGATAAAAGACCTACAATTTTTTAGACTCCTTGTGTAGCGGATTGTGTAGATCTAATGTTGCAGAGTATTAGGAAAATGGCTAGGGTGAAGAATGTAGTACAAAAGAGTAGAAATCTTAGTACCTTTATCTATAGCCATCACAACACCTTGAGTTTGATGAGGAAGTACACAAAGGGAGACCACTAGGGATATTTGATGTTTTCAGGATAGTTGGATAGTGGACACACTTTTGATGTTTTTTTGGATAGAAATTGGGGGTACACTTTTGATTTTTTGGGTTAGTTGGGCATGGTCAAGGTTGATGTTTATCCAGAACAAGCTTAAGATAACCTAAATTAGAGCAAACTTTCTCCAGTTCAACCTACTTGACCAAATCAAAACCTAAATTGAACTAATTTTGACTGAATCAAATATAAATGGGCATAATTGAAATGGTTCTAGCTATATGTTTGCTACATTGTTCCCCTTTGACAAACATTTCATTTTTACTAGAGTTTGACATATACTTGTAAAACCATATACAGTTTAGTGGTGCTTAAAATTGACTCCATCCAAGTTAAAAGAAATAGACGTCGAAAGAGAATCACACATAGTAGTTTTTACAATCTTTTCGTTCCTTTGGAAAAACATAACTTGGCTTTTAAATTTATTTTACAATAACCAATGGTCAAGTCAAGAAATCAACATCAAATGAAGTAATTGATTAGATACAATCTTAATATTTGTGAAGTTTTCTTTAAAGTTGAAATCATTAAAATTGTTAGAAATGTATAGTGGTTGGTTTCTCAATTTGTGAAACAACACCAAATATTGTACATCTCATGTCTCTTACAATAATAATTAGGTTAGTTTACGCTTTATTGTCCATTAGGTTGTGTTTATTATAACATGTTATAGTCAATACATGCACACATCATAGTTATCAAGGCTTTGCCTAGGTGGCGTCTAACCATGCTTAGGCAGGCTAGGCTCTTGAGCTAGTGCCCAAGTTTGGGCAGCTAGGCCCCCAGTGGACTGAGAGGGAACGGGGGTTTTTTAGGCCCAATTTCAGTCAATCTTGATACTAAGTTTAGGTTAAATCAAGTCTAAATTTTATCAAAGTAGGTAATGTAAGGTCATTTGAGGACTACATTAGGATACTCAATGCTTGATTCAAATTGTTTTAGGATTGGTTTCTCTAAAATAGCTTTGGTTTCAATTTGTTAAAAAGAGTTAGATCTAATATTGATCATATTTTCACCAATCAAGGTACAATTTAGGATTTGATGGTTTTAGGAAAACAATATGATATACTTAGCAAAGGACACATATGAACATTTATAATTTTTTTTGGTCGGTCAAAAAAACGTGTTACTATATAATTCTAAAACTTTGGGTACAAACTTTGCGCCCCTAACAACCAGGGATGAAGACATCCGAAAGAACAACAAAAAAAGGGTTTATAGGACCCCCAAAAGAAGAAAAGGAACAATACCCCAAGACTTCTAAGAAAGAACAGACACTACCTAATAGATAAGGGCATTAACCAAAAAACCAGACAAACACTAGCATTAATCCCACCTTCAAATTGTGTCGTCTTGGAAGACTGGAAACTGACCAAATATAAAAGGAAGTGCTATATCATCTAGAAGAGATGAATAAAGGTTCCTTCACCAAGCCAAAAGCATCCAAGCTGTAGAAAGCAAAGCAGGAAGAGCCCTTCCATGAGCAGTCCTTCAGTTGATGTCCTTGAAAAGAAAAAAACTACCTTCCCCATCACTGGCGTTGTGAACATCTCATAAAGTATGAGGGAAAGATAGATTTCCTAATCCTCTTCACCAATCAATAGACAAGCAGACTTAGAGGCTCCACCGGACCACACATCTGCACCAAGGAGAAAATCCCCAATCAGTGGAGTCGGACTGGATGAGTACAGAATTCAAACCAGTCTTTTCCTAGCTGACTTTTTCTTTCTTTTTGTCCACGACTGGTTGAAGACCATGGAATCAGAATCCCACTGATCGAAGTCACCTACAGATACATTGGAATCCTCATCCTCAAATAGGTTCTCCTTCCTAACCTGGTACTTAGCTGAGAATCCACAACTCTCCCAGACTCTGTTGATCTTCCAAGAGTCAGATCCATTGTCCTCTTTGCCATGATTCGCTAACTCCAACTCCCAATCAAAGCCGAGGGTACCTGCATTACAAACTGTAGTGCTCTTGAGCATATCAGGTTCGGTCTGTTGAATGTTGGTACCTACAGAGGGGTTCTGGTGATCACCAATGTGGCCATTGAGGACCGTATCTATAATCTGTTGGGATAGAAAATCAGGCAGATTATCATCTGCTTCAGGATGGTCGAGAACTTCAGAGTCTAGTGGCTTTTCAGACATAATTTTGGAGGTTGCCTTGACATTTCCACAAACAGTTGGTTTGCCCAACTTAACCTGCACATCCCTTTCATGCGGTGGTTTTCTTATCTTCGTTGGGCAAGACATGCCTCTATGTCCAAATTTCTTGCAGTTGGGGCAGGTAACCGGGTTGGCTATCACCTCAACCTTCAACTGCTTCGGAACTGAATCGACTTCAACCATCGTCGCCTTGGGCATCTTTGCATCACTGCCTATCTCTATACAGACCAGAGCTTTGCTAAGAAATCCAGCGGAGACAGAGAGATCGTCGATGTCGACCGGCTTCCCTATGGTGCTGGCGACGCAGGCGATGTGCTTGCGCGTCCACGGAATCCCCAGGTTCTCAATCTTGAACCAAACTGGAGCGTGCGTGAGGGAGAGGGGCTGAAGAGGTGGACCTGGTTTCCATGGATGAGCAATAATCAGAGACCCGTCCATGAACCAGGGAGCCTCGTTCAGGACACGTTCCCTTTCGATGTGAGTCGGCATCTTCACGATGAAGCCCTCCCGTTCTTCAGCTATCACCTCCACAGGGCCCCTCGGATGCCACTGCCTGCGGATCCAACCGATGAGTTGGCCGCTGTATGGTTTCCTACCCATGAAGCGAACAGAGAGGTACTCCTCCCATGTAGGGATGGAGCAATCCTAGCTTGAGATGAATGCACATCTCATGCCGTTTCTACAGATAGGCTCAATGAACTCAATCGACTCGAAGTCAATCTCATCCTGATCCAACCTACTGATGCCAAGCCAGTCTGCGAATCGGTCTGAGATTGCCTTTTTGACGGAGCTCCTAGGCGGCGACATTGGGGGACTGGGTGTGGGGCTCGACGTCTCCACGTGCGGTTGAACCTTAGATGATTCCGTGGATTTGGTTTGGTCGGGCTTGCCTCCTCCATTCATCGCTTCTTGGCGAACCAGAGGAGTCAGTGAAGACTCTGCGGCACCCTGCCCTCCCCCCCACCTCTTCCGCTAGGGTTGCGCCCGCGCCCTCGTCCCCTGCTGCCGCGCCCTCGAGCCATCTCCTCTGAACATTTCTAATTTAGATTAAAATTATTTCTAGAACTCTTATTTTCAATGTTCTATTTCTGAAGGCTCGTTGTATATTTTCAAAGAAAACTGAGGGATATTCCCGTGTCAGGATGAGGTAATGGAACTCCTTGGTTATGCATGCATACATATTAATATATCTACATAAGAACATTCTAACTAAAAATGTGATCAATTGACCAGTTTATTATAGAATCAAAATTTATTTGAATAAATACTAAACGAGCAATTATATAAACTACGTTCATTGCTAAAACATAGAAAATGACAATTAAAAAATAATTCATCAACAATAATATATGAAAGATAAATTTTATTTGGGAAACACATATATCATGTCACTCCAAAATCACTCAAATGCCTATTTAATATGTCCAAGTAGATGCAAATTCATCCATATTTTTTATTGGAAGAAATAAGATAGTCCTAATATTTTTATTTTCATAAATTAGATTTTGCATATGCTTGCATTACGGTAAGTATGTCAGAACTAGGTAATGTCATATATTATCCATTCTTTGTTCAAAGAAAACGGGATATGAAGCTGAATCAAATACGAAACAACATTTTTTACTTTGATATGATGACATATCATATCTACAATGACTTTTTGATGCATTAAATCGGCAGGAAGCATAACATTTGCATCTAACATGATGCTACTAACAAAAATACAGATGAAAGTCAGTAACAAAATTGTTTATAAATCATAGGCTGGAGTGCCTTACATCAGCGTCATCAACTGGTCAAACATTACAATGTGGGGGGGGCGGTATATGCATCAATTTCGTCACTTCAGCCTCGCCATCCTCTGACTAGCATAGCAGGCCAAATGTCACCGATGTGCTTGGCCACTTTCAGCTAATGCTTTTTTGCAAAGGTCGGACAGCTTCGTCCAGAGATGAAGGGATACATGGAGCTGGAAGAAGCAGAGATTGAATCAGAGGAAACATGGATGCCTAAATCAAATACTACAGAGGAGGTAAAATGGGGAAGAAGGAGAATATTGTAGAAGACTTAGAGGAGGTCGAAGTGGGGTGACGCAAAGCTTAACGGCCTCCTAACCTTCGCCTGCTGCTACTGTTTCGTCCCAACTGCTGATGTGCGTCGGCTGCTGCTGTGCACTGGCAAACTATGTGCATTGGTTGGTGTTGAGGGCCGACTGAAGATGTGCACGCCGATTGAAGATGTGTGTGCCGACTGGAGATGTGTGCCGGATCGAGAAAATTTAGCAGAGGCGATGCGGCTGGAGGCGGGAAGAAAGGCACTGATATGGGAAATTTTTGCGGAAGGGTTGCGGCGGACGAGTGAAGCTGCTGAACAGACAAAAGGTTTTTACCCTTTCTTAGAAAAGAATCACGGCCGCTCAAATTCAGAAAATGATCTGCGCCATTCATGAGTTTGTTAAGGTTATGGGCCGCATCCTAGTTAGGCTCTTGTGTAAGGGTTACGAGCCTAACACAGACGCACAAAGGCTGATGACCCTTACAGATTAATTGTCCCAACCCTTACTAAAAAGCAGTTCTCTTCTAGTGTGACCTAATGGGTCTTACCCAGATTGGGAAGGAAGCACAAGACCGTAGGCCCAACATGAATATCATAACAGTAAACGATTTCGAAGCACCAATTTCGCATCAACTCAAGGGGGGGGGGGGGGGGGGGGGAGGGGGGGCATCGTTCGTCTTCGCCGGCGGACTTGGAAACTGGAAACCGAGTAATCTACAGGCGTACCTGTTCAAAACGGCACCCCAGCTTAAATGACAAGTCAAGAGTCGCTATTGATCAAATGTAAGAATAAGTACTAATATAACACGCGTAAACACCATTACGGTCTAGTTGAGTTTGGGCATATGTCATGACGTTCTGGAGTCGGAGGACTCGGACGAATGACTGACTGGCCCTCGATTAATTTTATTGCACTCGGTTTCAAATGATAGTAACGACCGGTGACTCCTGGACTGGCGGATCATATTTTTCTTGCATAACCATAAATAGCAAGGCCAGGCCACACGACAGTTATCAAGCAACATCACGTACCACATCCCCCTATACGTCGAAACCTTGACAGTAAGCTTCGATTAACAGCTAGGGCTAACTAGCTAGTTCGTTGTCATCAATGGCGTCGCCTCTGTTTGTCGGCAGGAGGCAGCCTATTTTCGCAGCAATGGCGTGCATGCTCTTCACGCTGCTGCTGCTCCAGCTTGCTGTCATCACAACGGACGCGAGACCTCTGGTAATGGTCGACCAAGAAGGAGGAGACGGAGGGGCACCGTCAGCCGAGCAGCTCATCGGAGAAGGAGTGCTTGGTCTCCTACTGGAGATGCTCAAAGGTGGCACAGGCTCCGGCAGGTCCTGTGAGACTCGCAGCAACTACGTGCCTTGCCCTCGTTAGTAAATGGAAGACAAGATATACCCTATTTAAGATAATTTGTTCTAACCTTGTGCACAAAATGTGCTGCAATAATTTATGTATAGTATGTGTTTGACACATGAAAATTTGTTTCCATGCATTCATCCTTGTACTAGCATCAAATTAGAAAAACAATAATTGCAGTAGTGTATAAACAAGTCGCTACTTGTTTATCATGCCCAATACTTTGTGAAGGAAAACAGACTATTACCATTTGTTACCCACTTCAGTTTTGGAACCGCGCGCTTTTCTTAGTAATTGTAATATAATTGAAACCAATGCTGTAAAGCACCGACAATGATACACGTTTCGATATGAATTGTGAAATAGTTCCAATTAATTGTTACATAGCAGTCCACTGATAGTCAAGATTTAAATCTCAAGTAATGATCCTAACATTTTGTGTACATGTATGTCACATGTATTATTCTTTCTAATAATGATCACTAAAATAGTGCATTTGTCACAGGTCGGTTAGGCAATTGATGCCACGAAAATAGTCGAGTTCAATTTTTTGTTATGGTCTTCTGTGAACATTTATCTACCATCAATACATATTGTTTGTATTGTCTTTCATGTAAATGTGTATTATCGAACTTATATTAAACAACAACTACCAATTCAATAAGAATATCTTACAACTCCTGGAATTTTTTTCCTGTATTGTTGGACGCTCTTTGTGTAATTTTATGTATATGTTTCATATAAAAATGTGTATCATGCAATTATACATACAATTGAGTCTAAAAATAAACACACAACAAGTGCGTATCTTTTTCCTTTGATTTTAGCGCTTGATGTTTTAACGATTGTCTTAGGTAGTAGCCGTTTCACAATAAAAACGTAACCGATATCATAATTATCATACCTACATAAAAAAAACAGTGTGAATAAAAAGAATGCAACAGTGGCAATATCGTTGACACTAACTATATAATCTCAAGAACTACTCCCATATAAAAGATAGGAATCATTACCACATAAAAACTCGGTACCTTATAGGATTCCACGTCGTGTAGTAATGACCCTCATGCCCACCGGGAGCAGTTGAAGCTGGTAGCAAAATTATCTTAATAAGCTCGGTCATCAAATTGGAATGTGGAAATTAATTAATTATACATCAGTTACAAGAAGATATCAAACAATATTAACCCAATAGAATTGACCTAGATTAGAGGCATACAACTGTGGAAGAGTTGAAGTAACAGAACTAATCCACACGTTGTCAATTCAAATGAATTCATTGAGAAGAGCTGCAAACCCACTATCTCCTTGTACTAGAAAACTACTGTAGTGTTTGCTATATATTAATTCTTGTGCAGATCAACCCATCTATCACTCGTTGCTAAGTATTGTCTCACGCTGAATTCTCTCAACTTGCTCTTGAGATACGAGAATATATGTAACCCAAATGTCCTTGTGATTCACTCGCCAGGTATCATTCAAGTTATGAATGACACAAATAAGTGTCTTAAACAATTCAAGCATGAACTTGCACACGAGGATTATGGAATATAACAGTACCTGACTGCAAAATGTGAAATATCATTAAGGTCACATGGGAGGTATATACAACTATTTCCGAAGCTAGAGTGATGAGTGTACAACAATAGACTTTGTTATACGTGAAGGTGTAGATAAATGAAAAAAAAAACCTGATGGAAGAGAAGAGAAAAGATTTAGAAAAATCCCCTTGTTCATATGGTAATGTCACATGTTAGAATAAATGTTGAAAATCCTTTAAAATATGAAAACAACTCATTTTAATACATGCTTCGTACCTTCATAGATGCTTTGAGATAAGGAAAAGACATCTGATGTACACCTTAGATGTATTGGGATCCACCCCATTGAGTCCTTAAGAAACTGGGTCACACCTGTCAATGATTATAGAGGGCTGGATAATCAACTTTAGGCATTTCTTGGACATGTTCTTATATACACATTATAGGCAATGTATTCATAGGATGGGGACTTTTTTGTTAGATTATATCCTATGCTACAGTGTAACCATCTATGAGCTACACCTATAAATGTTATTAAGTCTATATGCTTTGAATATATACATGTTTAACATGGAGGCAGTGATGTGAGAACTTGTACCATAATCATTAATCTTATTTTTATTGTTATACGACAATATATGTTTAGATAAGATTCAAAATATTATATATTCTGTTATAGGTTAGCTAACATATATAATAATTTTGTGGACAATTCATTGGAGTTTTGAAATGAGGGTTTTGGGGGAAAATGTTCCTAAAGTTGGATACAACGGTGCAAAACTAGTCATTAGATGTTTCGTATTGACTTTTTGATATTTATATTGGATTATGGTTAGCTAGAAATCATTTAATAAAAAAATCATAATAGATACAAAATTTGATTAAGGGTTTTTTTGTAAAAAGTTAGCTAACCTTTTCTAGAACAGAGGCCACAAGTCATCAACATCACTTGCAAAGGTGGCTAAGACGGTTGTCAAGACCTTGTGCAAGTTCATGCTAAATGTCATGTAAGTGAACTTTGTAAACATATATTCTTCCAATTTTTTCGGTATTCACCTAAACTTAATAGCTTTCAACCATTTAGAGTAAAACATGCAAAGCTACTCATATCCTTGGATACAATTAACTATATCACTCAATATCGATGATTATGTCTTTGATCATATTGCAAGATTCTCAGTTTGTTTGAAACACCCCTTATTGGTAGTATTTGCCAAATTATGTGGAAATAAATTTAGATACAATCCTTTTTGAAAAGAGATATGGTGTAGTGACTTCTTATTAGTGAAATTCAAGTTAATATATAATATACTTATCCTTATTTATAATTTATTTGACAAATGTGTTAATTGGTGACAATCAATAATAGTTGTATTTGGTTGTATGTGGGACCCCAATTTATCAATCTAGGGATTTACATATACTATTAAATATATTTAGTTTCTTAATTGCAATGATTAGACAATAATTCCCCACTCCAAGAAAAGAAATACATTATTTTTTTGGTCCATCAAAGTTTGTTTCCCTCTTTACTGATATAGGAAATAGAGTTTTTGTACAAAAGGATAGAAAAAAGCTATGTAACATAGGAAAAGTGGCAAGTATGAAATCAGAAGAAACTATTTACAACTATCTTTACATAACTCCAGAAAGTATCAAATATATGAGTTCCTTTCCTTATATGATTCTAGTGTTTATCTCCTTCCAAGCTTCATTTCACTAAGAATGATGAAGGACCTAGCTTTACTCCAAGGCACACTAATAAGATCCTATATATGAGAAGGGAACTCATTCAAATATCCCTCCCTTTTTCCTATAGCCCACATATCAAAACTAGACCCACAAATTACCCCCAACGCAATCGACCGACAAAGGTCTCCTACTAAGACCCTTCTCCCAAACCAAGTCCCACAAAGGCGACTTCTACTGTATTCTAACCATTTACATTAAAAAAATATGCTTAGAGTTTTCACAGAGCCACCTACATAGAACACACACAGAAGCAAATTGAAAACTCATTCTTTTCAAATTAGCATGGATATGCAACTTTCCTTTCAGCAGTCATCAAACAGTAGCACACACTTCTAAGAAGCTGTTGAGTTCCAGACCCAAGTCACCCAATAGAACAATCCAAAAAAATATTTCACTTTATTCATTTCTTTTATGATCAGTTAATAGAATTCTCCTTCCTGCAAGAGCAATTGTCATGTTTCTTGACATATTCAATAACCAATTTAACATGCATGTATCTTGTGTCCAGCTAACCATCATCTCTACAAGACAATTAACCTTCAAAATTATGCCTATGCCAATGTTGATCAAAATGTTGATACATTCAGCTAGAAAACTCCCTCTAGAGACCCAACAACCCCTCAAAAGCATAATCATATCTCCTTTACCAATTGACTAGAGTACACTTTGTGAATTCTTGCTCCTAAACAAGATAATGATGAAAGGGTTGATATGTTGAGTTAATCTCTCCAAACATAAAAAAACTTTGAATTCAACCCTTCAAGCTTGGGATAGGTGGTACACACATTCATTATTGAACCCTAATCTTTAAACCCTAAACCCTACTATGTAAATAATAAACCCTAATCTATAAATCATCAACATCACTACAATCATCATCATCAACATCACTATCATCATCATCATCATCATCATCATCATCATAATCATCATCATCATCATCACCATCACAATTATACATGATGATGGTGATGATGATGATGATTGATGATGATGGAGTTGGTGATGGTGATGGTGATGGTGATGGTGATGGTGATGGTGATGGTGATGGTGATGGTGATGGTGATGGTGATGGTGATGGTGATGGTGATGGTGATGGTGATGATGATGATGATCATGATGATGATCATGATGATGATGATGATGATAATGGTGATGATGATGATGGTGATGGTGATTATGGTGATGGTGATGATGATGCTGAAGATGATGATGATAATGATTGATGATGATGATTGATGATGATGATGATGATGATGATGATGATGATGATGATGATGATGATGATGATGATGATGATGATGATGATGATGATGATGATGATGATGATGATGATGATGATGATGATGATGATGATGATGATGATGATGATGATGATGATGGTGATGATGATGATGATGATGATGATGATGATAGTGATGTTGTTGATGATGATGATAGTGATGTTGATGATTTATAGATTAGGGTTTATTATTTACATAATAGGGTTTAGGGTTTAAAGATTAGGGTTCAATAATGAATGTGTGTAGCACCTATCCCATTCTTGAACTCCAATCACCATCATCATCTTGATTATGATCACCACCATAATCATCACTATCATCATCAATCATCATCATCATCATCATCATAATCATCATCATCATCATCATCATCATCATCATCATCATCATCATCATCATCATCATCATCATCATCATCATCATCATCACCATCATCATCACCATCAATCATCATCATCATCATCAATCATCATCTTCATCATCACCATCATTATCATACATGATGATGGTGATGATGATTGATGATGATGATGGTGTTGATGATGGTGATGGTGATGGTGATGATGATGATGACAATGATGATGTTTCCCTCCATCAATTGTTATCATCATCATACTTGCATTCAAATTGATACCTAATTTTATTATGTAGACATCAATGTTGTACTCCATCATCAAACTCTTGAGCCAACACTCTATTGCATCTATTGACCTAGAGGTTATACATTACCTATATTTTGATAATGACTTAACCATTCCACTCATATGTATCTAATATGTGTGTTTAAGATTGTTTGCAGGCATTAGGTACATGAAAAGGATCTAATATACAAAACCCTAGAATGGGTCAAGTTCAAGTCAAAATGACTACAAGTTTGCATTTTGGGTTTTCTATGTAAACGACCTTAGAACATCTATGTAATCACTTGTAAAGATGAATTGACTTGTAACTTAGAAGAGAAAAATGTTTGGGACAAAATTCACCAAGTGCTAATCACTTTTAAATGCAAATTAGAAAATTGATTACAGGTACTTGGTCGGTCGAGTTTCCCTGGCTTGAAACTCGACCGATCAGTCCTTGGTCGATTTTCTAAAGATTGCATCGGTCGAGTTGTGCTTGCACAGAACTCGACCGATCAGGTCACTGACCATTTTGAGTTTAAATGGTCAGTCGAGTTTTGTCAGGACAAACTAGACCGATCATTTGAATAACAGTTTTGTCTTTTACTTGATCGGTCGAGTTACCCCCATTGAAACTCGACCGATTGCACTGTAGGGAATTTGCAGAAAAAGTAATGTGACCGTTGGTGAAGTGTTTTGGGCAAAAATAGAGTCGTTTTCTTGTACAAAGAACGGCTATTTTTGTATCCAAGTGTCCCACAACTTAAAGGGACACCCTCAACTATAAATAGAACCCCTTGGAGTTCATTCCAAGCTGCTCTTCCATTGCAAACTTGGTTCTAGCCTAGTTGAGAGTGTTCCAAGCCCTTGAGCCCCTTTCTCTCTCTACCTACAAGATAAATTCATGAGTTATGAGTGAGTTAGGTCCATGTGTATGATATCTATCCCTTGTATGATGTAAAACTCTCCTTTCTCTCTTCCTACCTCCTATTCCCTTTGAAGATTGATTGAAGCTGCTTCTCCAAGTGAAAGAGAGGTTGCTGCTGGTCTTTCCCGAGTGAAGGTGAAGATGATGGTTGTTCTTCAAGAGTGAAGATATCTTGTTGCTCCATATCCCTTGGTGAAGGTGAAATGTGGAGAAGCTCTCCAAGAGAAGGAGAGGTGCAAGGCAAAGCTCAAGTGAGACAGGTAAATCCTGCAAGGCTGAAGACTAAGGTAAGATTGGGTAAGTCCTTTGAAGAAGGCTGAAGAATCTTGCTTCGTTGGTAAGTCCTTGGAAAGGTAGAAGATCTTATCTTGAGAAATTAAGTCCTTGGTTGTGTGGTTTATGTATCTCGTAATCTTATTGTGATATATAAGAGAACCTAGTTGCAAATCCTAGAGTCTAACCAACTCTAGGTAGTGGACTGACATCGCTCCTATGTTTAGGATGTGGAACCACTCTAACCACCTATCCAAGTGCTTGCTATTCATTGTCTCTTATCCTTGCTTTGAATGCTAGATTAGGACATCAAATTGCTGCTTGGTTTAGTTTCTGCACTAAGTTTAAATTGGTGGTCTAATTGATTTTGTGAAGTGTGTCTATCTCTATTCACTCCCCCCTCTAGAGCCCATTGATCCAACAAGTGGTATCAGAGCACATCTTCTCCAAGCTACTTCAACAAGTAGGAGAAGATGGGCGATTCAGCTCTTGGGACACTCAACCTTGAAGGAAGCTTCTCTATGAGACCTCCAGTCTTCGACGACACAAACTTTCTATATTGGAAGAGGAGAATGCAATTCTACCTCCAAGGTGTGAGCTACGAAATGTGGAAGATTGTCCACCTCAAATATGAAGATCCAAAAGGGGACTTCACCACATGAACTGAAGCTGAGATGAAGCGGGCTCAACTCAAAGCCAAAGCTGTGAGCATCATCTACGCTGCTCTTACTCCATCCGAGTTCAATCGGATCTCTTCTTGGGACATGGCGCATGAGATTTGGCACAAATTGTGGGTCACCTACGAAGGAACCGAGCAAGTAAAGGAGGCCAAAGTCTACATGCTTGGTGGTCTTCTAGAGAACTTCAAGATGGGTAAGAATGAGAGAGTGGTGGATATGTACACTAGGCTAAATGTCATCTTGAATATCTTGGCAGCCCTTGGTAGTGTAATGGATAGAGGTACTATCAATGCCAAGATCTTGAGATCTCTTCCTAAGAGATGGGAGCCTAAGGTTACTTCAATTGAAGAGGTGTACAAGATGAGTGAGTTGTCAACCGAGGAGCTGGTTGGTAATATCCAAGCCCATGAACCTAGGCTTGACAAGCAAGAAGAGGAAGAGAAGAGAGAAGAAAAAGAGTCTAAGAAAATAAAGGACACAACCTTCAAAGCACAAGTTGAAGAAATGGTCCAGCAACAACAACTTGCCTTGAAGTCTCCCATCCCTTCCTCAAGTGAAGATGAAGGTTCCAATGAGCATGAAGCAAACTATTCAAAGGGGAAACACTTCAAGAGCAAACCCTCCTTGATATGCCTCCTCCTCAAGTTCCGAGGCAAAGATGGCAAACCCTCCTCCTCAAGTTCCGAAGATGGAGAATGCCATCTTTCCCTCATGGCCTCCACTAGTGAAGATGTAAATGAGGTAAGTGAGGTAAGTGAGGTAAGCAATGTTAATTTGCATGAGCTATCTAAGGAAACTCTCATTGATATGCTAAATGAATGCCAATCATCTTTTGCTAAATGTAAATCTAAGAGGAAAAGATTAGGCAAGATAATTGACGATCTTTATGCTAAAATTGATATTCTTGATAAAAATGAAAAAGTGCATCTTGAGAGCATAGATTCCTTGCAAGGGAAATTTATTGACCTTGAACTTCAATACAATGGAGTAGAGGTTGAGAATGGTGTATATCTTAAAAATATTGAAAATCTTAAGATAGAAAACCAAAAGTGCCTAGATGAGCTTGATACTCTTAAAACTGAAAATGTAGAACTCAAGCTTATTGATGATGCTAGGAGAGATTAAGTCTATGTTTATCAAAGAGAGATTGTTGTGCTTAAATCTGAAAATGCAAAGTTGCTTGCTCAAGTTAATGATTTATCCTCTAGGCCTGTTTTGCCAAGAAATGAAGTTGCTAGCTTAACTTTAGAAAAGGATATTCTTCTTACTAAAGCCCTCTGTCTTGAGGCCAACATTTTGCATTCTAGAGAAGATCTTGATAATCTTTCTACTACTATTATAAATCTTAGTGATGATGATGCTAAGTTAAGATCTACTTTGCAAAGGTTTCTTTCGGGAAAGAAATTCCTCAATGATGTCCTAGAACACTCTACCAAACATGTTGGTACTAGTGGTTTGGGATATGATGAGACTGCTCCCAAAGGTAACAAAGGTAAGAAGAAGAGTGTGGAACCTCCCATTTTCCATGGAGAGACTTCCAGCTCTAAGAACCCTATGGTTTGTATTCATTGCAAATGTGATGACCATTATTTCACTTATTATCCTTACAAGCCCAAGGGGACCAACCCAAAGATGAAATGGGTCCCCAAGCTAACCCCGGATCCCAAAGTTTGAGTTGGGTTCCGACATCCTCTTTTCTTGCACGTTAAAAAGAAATGGATTGTTGATAGTGGCTGCTCTAAGCATATGACTGGAGAAATCAGTCATTTCAACAAGTTTGTGAAAAAGAAAGGAGGATCGGTAACCTTCGGGGACAACAAGAAGGGTAAGGTTATAGGTGAGGGTGATGTAGGCAATGAGCTATGTATTAAAAATGTGTTGCTTGTTGATGGCCTACATAAAAATTTAATTAGTTTTAGTCAACTATGTGACAATGGATATCTTGTATTATTTACTGCTTTAGAATGCTTGCTTCTAGATTCCCTCTCCTACAATGTTATATATAAGGGAACTAGAAATGGTAATCTTTATGTTATTGTTCTTGATGCTCTTAAGCCTATACTAAATAGATGCTTGGTTGTGGATAAAAATGATCTTTCTCTTTGGCATCGTCGTTTGGGTCATGTGAATTTGCATCAAATGAAGAAGTTGAACAAAAAGGATTTGGTTTGAGGACTTCCTAAATTGGATTTTGATAAGGATGAGGAATGCCAACCTTATACACAAGGGAAACAAACCAAATCCTCCTTCAAATCCAAAGGAGTCATGAGTACCAAGAGAGTTCTTGAACTTCTTCATATTGATCTATTCAGACCAATGAGAACACAAATGCTTCATGGTTCCAAATATTGTCTTGTTATTGTTGATGATTTCTCTCGATATACTTGGACCTTCTTTCTCGTTTCTAAAAGCGATACTCTTGATGCTTTCTCAAGCTTTTGTAAACGGGTTGAAAGCGAAGCTTCTTGGCGAATTGTTTCTATCCGTAGTGATCATGGGGAGAGTTTGAAAATGATCTTTTTGAGCGTTTTGGTGAAAAACTTGGTTATTCACATAATTTCTCTTCTCCTCGTACGCCTCAACAAAATGGGGTTGTAGAGAGAAAGAACAGGTCGCTACAAGAGATGGCTAGGACCATGCTTCTTGAGTATGACATTCCTAAGAAGTTTTGGGCTGAAGCTATTAGCATGTCATGTTTTGTGCAAACCCGAGTTTTCACTCATCCTTCTTTAAAGAAAACCCCCTATGAACTATGGCATGGTAGGAAGCCGTCTATTGATTTCTTTCATGTTTTCAGATGTCCTTGTTTTATTTTAAACACGAAGGATTCTCTCGACAAGTTTGATCTGAAATCCTATAAGGCTTTCTTCCTAGGCTATAGCACTACTAGTAGGGCATATAGAGTATTGAACATTGAATTATCTAAAATTGAAGAATCTATCAATGTTAAGTTTATTGAAACTAACCCTGTTGTTGGCAAGCATATTGGTGATGATGACGTTGCAGATGAATTGATTCCCATCTTAAAAGACCTCAACACCAAAAATAAAGGTAAGCAGGTGATAGAGGAAGAAGAAGAAAAGAAGGATCCAACTCCCTGTTTTGCAATGATTCACCCCAAGGAGTTGATCATTGGCAACCCATTCAAGAGAGTGAGGACACGATCTGGTCACAACAAAGAACAAGCAGATAGTGCCTTCATCTCCCAACTAGAGCCAAAGAACATCAAAGAATCCCTTGGTGATGATGAGTGGATCCTTGCCATGCAAGAAGAGCTAGAGAAATTCGAGAAAAATCGTGTGTGAACCCTAGTGCCAAGAACAAGTGATAGAAAAATCATTGGCACCAAATGGGTCTACTGCAACAAGCTAGATGAGCAAGGAAAAGTGGTAAGAAACAAAGCAAGGTTAGTGGCACAAGGTTACAACTAACAAGAAGGTATTGACTTTGATGAAACTTATGCTCCTGTTGCGAGATTAAAATCTATTCGTATGCTACTTGCCTTTGCTTGTTACAAAAATTTCCTGTTATATCAAATGGATGTTAAAAGTGCGTTTTTGAATGGTACAATCGAGGAGGAAGTATTTGTTGCTCAACCTACGAGCTTTGAAAATGACAAGTTACCCATTCATGTTTATTTGTTGCAAAAAGCTCTTTATGGACTCAAACAAGCACCTCGAGCTTGGTATGAGAAATTAAAGAACTTCTTGTTAGATAATGGGTATGTCATGGGAAAAGTTGATTCTACCTTATTTCTAAAACACACTTCTAACCATTTTCTTATAATTCAAATATATGTTGATGATATCATTTTTGGCGGGACTGATCTTGATCTTTGCAAGGAGTTTAGTTCTCTTATGCAGAGTGAGTTTGAAATGAGCATGATGGGTGAGTTGACCTTCTTCCTCAATTTTCAAATCAAGCAAACAAAAGAAGGAAACTTTATAAACCAAGGCAAGTACACAAGTGAACTACTCAAGTGCTTTGGGATGGAGAACGTGAAGTCGATGGATACACCCATGTCAAACACCGCCAAACTTGACAAAGATAAAGAAGGTGAAATGGTAGATGAAAAGCTCTATAGAGGTATGATTGGAAGTTTACTTTATTTAACTGCCTCTAGACCTAATATTATGTTTAGTGTTGGCTTGTGCGCTCGCTTTCAATATAGCCCTAAGAAGTCACATCTCACTACTGTTAAGAGGATTTTGAGGTACTTAGCCAAAACCCAAAATTTTGGACTATGGTATCCTAAATCAAGGGATTTTACTCTTAGAGCATACAGTGATGCGTATTATACAGGGTTTTTGGTTGATAGAAAGTGCACAAGTGTCACTTGCTTCCTTCTAGGACCATGCTTGGTGTCTCGGTTCTCTAAGAAACAAAGTACAGTGGCATTATCAACTACTGAAGCTGAATACATTGTAGCCGGGAGTTGTTGTGCACAGGTCCTATGGATGAAGCAAATGCTCCAAGACTTTAACATATTTTTTGATGCTTCTCCTATCTTTTGTGACAATACTAGTACAATCAATCTATCTTACAATCCTATATTGCATAGTAGACCCAAGCATATAGAGGTTTTCCATGATTTTCTTCATGACCACATTGCCAAGAAAGATATCTATATCACACATGTGGACACGGAAAATCAGTTGGCGGACATCTTTACAAAACCTCTAGCTAGAGATCAATTTAATTTTATTCGATCTAAACTACTCATTGTTGATTTAAATGATCTTGTCATGTGATCTAGCTAGTTGTCTCTTTCCTATATGCTTGCTCATGTCTATCTTCATATTGCTTTGCCTATATATGCTTGTTTGTGCTTAAACTGCCTATCAACATGCTTAGTTTTTGCTTGTTTTTGGGTTCTTATCGAATTTTGTGTTTTATCACTAAATAGTGCCCAATAATGAGCTAAATGTGCCTAAGTATGTTAATTATGCATAATAGTGTGGAAAAATGAATTTAATTGGCATGTATATGGCTCGAATCTAAGAATGTGACTGTTAGGTCAGGTTGACCTTCGGTCGAGTTTCCACCCTGGAAAACTCGACCGATCAGGAGCCGAGAGCAGTTCCTCAGTGGACCGTTCGGTCGAGTTTGCCACCCTCAGAACTCGACCGATCGATGGGTTGTGCCAACTTAAAAGTTAGGATCAGCCGACTATTTTCCCTTGCAACTAGAAAATAGCCGACTGATTCCTTGCCTCCAAGCTCTAAGATCTCACACCTAGCCCTAAACCTCCCATTCCTAACCCTAGGGTGACCTAGAAACCCCGTTCTTGACCTCCTCGGGCGCTCGTGGTGGGGTTTCTTCGGCGTTTGAGGTTTGATCTTGCTTGTGTGCATGTTTTTCTCCTTGTTTTCATTTCCATGGCCTCCCATAGATGAAAATGTCCTGCTCCTGGCAATGCTCAAGCTTCCTCTTCGAATAATCGCTTGATTCCATTTGATAATACCTCTTTTGTGTCTCTTGAGGTGGTAAACCGGTATAAGGACCTTCTTCCCCGGTCTCCTTTTCCGTTTCGCCCCTTGGTTGATCCAAATCATTTTCAAGCAGTTATTACCTCTGTTTTGAGGATTCTCGCCGACCACCACTTGTCCACCCTTGCGATCAAACATGACTGCTTTAACAATCAGTTGTCTAGCACAAAGGCAGTACACGAGTTCTACGCAAACCTGCATTGGAACTACGATACACTCGTTCCCCCACCGAATACCGAAATAGTTCTTACGTCGATGATTGCCGATCGACGTTTTCAAATCTCCGAGGAAACTTTCAACTTCTTTCTTGCCAGAGATGAGGAAAACAACACTTGGCATAAGGACTATGGCGAGTATTTCGATCTCCTTCACCCAGAAGGTTTTTATAAACACCGTGAATTGACGCTCCCAGATATTCATCGGTTTTTAAAGAAACCCGATGTGGCCTACAAGAAGAAGTCAACCCTGCCCTCATCCTCTCTTGATCTTCAGAGGCACATATTGGCCCTGGTGATTAACTGTAATGTCCATCCTAAGTGAAATCAAACGGACATTGTGGAAAATACCGCGATCATTATGTATTGTTTGCTAAACAATATAGGTGTCAAATGAGCTAGATATATCTTGCACCACATGACATGTTTCGACACCGGCAAAAACACCAAAGGCACCCACCCCCCTACCCAACTCTGATTTGTGGTCTTTTCCAGTTCGCCACTGATAAATCCCTCTTTTCCGACTTCCATTACCTAGTTTCTAGAAAAGGAGTTTGTATTAGTGAAACCACTCTTCAGAAGGTTGTTCCTGTGTTTTCCCCTGCCGCTGGTGCTTCTGCCTCTTCCTATGCCTCTGCTGCCCCACCCTCCTCTACCCATGCTCCACCTCCGCAGCCACATCCATGACCTAGACGTGCGTCCTTCCGTGCATCCAATGAGACCCTTCTGGGATATATGATGCATGAACAGGCGTACAACCGTCAGGTTCAGGAACACCTGCACCAGGATTTGTGTTCTATCATGTCCACCATGAACCTATCTTGTGCTTCACCCTACCCCACCTACCAGCCATACCCCGGTAATGCTTATGCTTCTTACGCATACGAGCATTACTTCCCTACTCCCGCGCCTTCCACTGCCGCTCCACCACTGTATGCTACTGATAGTTCTGCTCCTGCGTTTCTTCCATTACATGTTGGCCCCCTGGCCACTCTGCTCGCCTCCTTGGGTGACTCTACTCCGTCCTTCCCACAGGCCAAGGAGCTTCTTGCTCTTGGCATGTCGTGGGCCGAGAAGAATGCCCGCTGGCCCGGTCGTTCTTTTGGTCCTCCTGATGATGAGGAGATGCCTGACCAGGCTGTGGATGTTGATGAGGATGTTGATGCTGAAGACGGTGATGGTGAGGATGCCTCCGACGAAGATGGTGGTGATGGTGTTGGATCTGATGCTGGCACTACTGCTCCGCCTTCATACGGGGATGAGGACTACCACCCTGGAGAGGACGATGATGAAACAGTCGATATAGATAGCTTAGATGTCTAGGTGGTTTCTTAGCTTATAGTCTAGCATGTCCATCATATACATCTTTCTAGAGTCTTTTATATAAGCAACATCCTGGCACATTATTTTGAGCTGTATTATTTTCTTATTTCTATTTTCTCGCTTTATGGTGGTAGTTGTTGTTCATGAAGACATCTTTCTGAGTTGAAATATCATCTATATGTACTTTGGCTACTTACTCTGTTTATTTTATGCTTGGTGCTTTTTGAGCTATATTTTGATTCTGCCTTGGATTGTGTGTTCTCCTCCGTGGTTGTGTGCTATATGCATTTACATTGTTGTTTACGACCATGCATATATGGTTGGTTGGGTTTTGGAGAAGACCTAGTTTTTGCTCTTCTACCCCCCCCACCTTTTTGATAATGTCAAAAGGGGGAGAAATATCTTGTGATTTGAGACTCAATCATATTCTTTCTTGTTGTTATACTATTGCTTTCCTACATAAGTGATCCTCTCCTTGTTAATTCACTGTTGATCATGTGACATGAAAAGGATTACATATTACATGAATATTGGTATTGCTATGTGTATAGAAACTAACATGTAGGTGAGAGGAAGCATAGTTTGAGGGGGAGCAAATTCAAATTGTTCTTATCATGAATTCCCCAAATTCACAAGGCAAAGGTATAACTTTCTTATCCTTTTCAATATGTTTGAGGAATGGTTTGTCATTGTCAAAAAGGGGGAGAATGTTGACCTAGAGGTTATACATTACCTATATTTTGATAATGACTTAACCATTCCACTCATATGTATCTAATATGTGTGTTTAAGATTGTTTGCAGGCATTAGGTACATGAAAAGGATCTAATATACAAAACCCTAGAATGGGTCAAGTTCAAGTCAAAATGACTACAAGTGTGCATTTTGGGTTTTCTATGTAAACGACCTTATAACATCTATGTAATCACTTGTAAAGATGAATTGACTTGTAACTTAGAAGAGAAAAATGTTTGGGACAAAATTCACCAAGTGCTAATCACTTTTAAATGCAAATTAGAAAATTGATTACAGGCACTTGGTCGGTCGAGTTTCCCTGGCTTGAAACTCGACCGATCAGTCCTTGGTCGATTTTCTGAACATTGCATCGATCGAGTTGTGCTTGCACAGAACTCGACCGATCAGGTCACTGACCATTTAGAGTTTAAATGGTCGGTCAAGTTTTGCCAGGACAAACTTGACTGATTATTTGAATATCTATTTTGTCTTTTACTTGATCGGTTGAGTTACCCCCATTGAAACTCGATCGATTGCACTGTACAGAATTTGCAGAAAAAGTGATGTGACCGTTGGTGAAGTGTTTTGGGCAATAATAGAGTCGTTTTCTTGTACAAAGAACGGCTATTTTTGTATCCAAGTGTCCCACAACTTAAAGGGACACCCTCAACTATAAATAGAACCCCTTGGAGTTCATTCCAAGCTGCTCTTCCATTGCAAACTTGGTTCTAGCCTAGTTGAGAGTGTTCCAAGCCCTTGAGCCCCTTTCTCTCTCAACCTTCAAGATAAATTTGTGAGTTATGAGTGAGTTAGGTCCATGTGTATGAGAGCTATCCCTTGTATGATGTACAACTCTCCTTTCTCTCTTCCTACCTCCTATTCCCTTTGAAGATTGATTGAAGCTGCTTCTCCAAGTAAAAGAGAGGTTGCTGCTGGTCTTCCCCGAGTGAAGGTGAAGATGATGGTTGTTCTTCAAGAGTGAAGATAGCTTGTTGCTCCACATCCCTTGGTGAAGGTGAAACGTGGAGAAGCTCTCCAAGAGAAGGAGAGGTGCAAGGCAAAGCTCAAGTGACATAGGTAAATCCTGCAAGGTTGAAGACTAAGGTAAGATTGGGTAAGTCCTTTGAAGAAGGCTAAAGAATCTTGCTTCATGGGTAAGTCCTTGGAAAGGTAGAAGATCTTAGCTTGAGAAATTAAGTCCTTCGTTGTGTGGTTTATGTATCTTGTAATCTTATTGTGATATATAAGAGAACCAAGTTACAAATCCTAGAGTCTAACCAACTCTAGGTAGTGGACTGACATCGCTCCTAAGTTTATGATGTGGAACCACTCTAACCACCTGTCCAAGTGCTTGCTATTCATTGTCTCTTATCCTTGCTTTGAATGCTAGATTAGGACATCAAATTGCTGCTTGGTTTAGTTTCTGGACTAAGTTTAAATTGGTGGTCTAATTGATTTTGTGAAGTGTGTGTAGCTCTATTCACCCCCCCTCTAGAGCCCATTGATCTAACAACATCATCATGTTATCTCCATACTACTATAGCCTCAATTGCCTCAAGTAATAGCTACTACTACAATTTGTTTTCTACAAATGAAGAATGTGAGGAGTATGTGTGGGAGAACTAGTTTTATTTTGGAGATAAATGGCCACCTCACTTTCTATGAGCTGACGATTCCTCAAAGGAGTCAGAAGACGATTCCTTAGAGGAGTCAGAAGACTCGCAGTAATCATATCCTACCATAAATATTGGACACCATCTAGTTTTGACATGTAACACCCATTCCAAAGTGGCAGAAAAAGAGAATCACTCCTTCAGCATCTAATGGAAGACAACACGGTCCCTCCATAAACATTGGACCACAGTGATATTGTGAGTAATATTAGTTGGTATTTGAAAAAATTACCGTAACATGTGCTCAAACTTGTATTTATTTATTATGTTAAACATTTTTGTAGATGTCGATGTCGTGCTCCAAGATCAAAGAGGCCATAGATGTTACTCAAGAAGAGGACACCGAATAAGACTTTGCGGTCTTATACGAAGAGTATGATGATTTCTATAGGGGGATGTATGAGCCAGGGACACTATTCAAAGAACTAATGGCTAAACTTTGGGATATACTCATTTGTTATGATGGTACTATCAGACGCATGTGAAACAATTCTATTTTCCAGTTTGAATATGTTGTTGATGCTACATTTATGTGCATAACTCTAAATCATGTTGAATAGTGTTCAAGAATATTCATAGTTCTACACATAGATGCAACATCTACAACATATTCAAACAACACAATAGAGTTGTTGCACATGTGTCTGATAGTACCATCATAAGAGATGACTATATTTTGAAGTATAGCCATTAGATCTTTGAACAGTGTCCCTGGATCATACAACACCCTCCACTAAGGTTTGTTGTAATATTATAAGGTCTACTACAATTATGTAATAGAATTAGACATCTTTTTTCTACCTATAATATTATGTAAGTCTATTGCAATTATGTTATTTTTTGGAAGAGTTGCACATGTGTATCTATTTGAAATGTGAATTGAAGAAATGTCATATGATTTTTTGGAAGAGTTTGACTAGAATGTGGAATGTGATGTGTATTATGCTAATATTATGTTTGTTATTGCAGGTTTGGTGGCCTGTTATTCAGCTGAACTCATAGGATGTTGTTAACCTTCCATTCAAAAATGAAGTTTGGAACCAAACTTTAGGTTATGCATCCTGCTGGCCTACCATTTAAAAAAAACCAAAACTTAGTCGTCATTTCTATCAAAAATACCGACACTATTGGCCTGAGTCGCAGGTTTTAGTAAAATAACTGACATTAAAGGACAAAACCAAAATGGTCATGCTAGACAACACAACCTTTCTAGGTAGAATGTCATAGGTCTTATTTTGTTAGATATAATTGTCACTTTATATTAAAATCATTGATTATTTGGGCTACAACCGACACTGTAAATCATGATAGGTGTCGATTTTATCGAACTGACGATTTGGTTCCTTTACTAGTTATAAATGTGACATAGTACATCATGACATGGGTCTGTTTCTTTTATCCACACAACCGACGAATGGATCTCTAGAATCAGTTTAGTCTTCCCCAAATAACCAATGTCTTAGTCTTGTGGCTATAGTGTCGCCCAAGTGTCAGTTTTAAACCAACGTGAAAGGGTTGTTTTAATCGATGCCAGAGATAGTTGATGTACTAATGTATAATATTATATGTATATGCTTAATCTTAGCATTGTGGGTCTCCACCCTCTATAGGTTCTCAACAAGAATCTAGGGATTTCATAGTGAGGATGCACCTTATCCAATGTAGCAATGAGACAAATTTAGAAGTCTAGCCAGAATTGTGCATGTATACTTGAATACGTTGTTTCATACAAGTCGTATCTACAATCTATTTTTCAATGTATGTGTCATACATGATGTTATTTTTATATTTTAAAATAGTATAAATAGGTGGTAAACTTGATATATTAATAAGAAATAAGTACAAATTCATGTTGAAAAATCCACATAGTTGCACTTTCTATGTTTTCATATGTCAATGATGTTGAATATTTTGGTTGGGCATGTTTTCCTCATTCTTGGTTTATGATGTTGTGTAGGATAAGTTTAACATTTTGGGTATTGGTTTTCCTCACTTTATGGTCATACTAGGTTTTGTCTGCCACATTTAGTGGTATTAGAGGCTAGGTTTCCTAAAGGTACATAGAAATAGGATTTTATGTCTATTCTTACATGGTCCTCCATGATATAGTTTCTATTTATCATGGTGTAGATATGGAATAGCATCGTAAGAACATATGAAGTGTTGCCTTGTTCAACCTATAACATAAGAGACGAAGGAAAAATACCAAAGAGTGTCTAAGGTGGGTCCTTTATAGACTCTACTACCTCCTTATTCAAAACCATTAGTTGCCTCGACAACCAAAGTTATGTTTGGGAAGTTGATGTACATGTTTATGAACACCACAGACACATTGCAAATCCACATGTATCACCCCCATGTGTTGAATCATCTAGTAGTAATTGGAAGATGGTTTAGAGTTTGAGGAGGAGTGGGCTTGAAGAGTACATGATGAGTCTTCACTTAACATGCATAAACCTTTAGATGACCAAATTTGAGATGAATTTGTATATTTTGGACAAAATAAAATAGGAGAAGATCAAGCATGTGATCTATCTCCCAAAAGGAATGATGTCTACTAGTGGGCCATTATGAAGAAGTTGAGGACTGGAAAGGTGATTACCTAGGTGAAGATCTACAAAGAGTTTGAAGGTAAGCAAACAACAAATTTTTAATATATGGATATGATCAACTTTCTCAATTTTCCCCACTACTTTGAAATGAATGGGTACCCAAGATTAAATCGCATTAGGTTTTTTCTAGTAAATTTCATGGTGAGTGGAAGCTTATAATAAAGCCTTACCTATTCTAGAGTGGATTTCACAATAGATGTCGGAATTACTTTCCCAAAAAATCCACCATAGTTCTTAATCAAGTTTGAAGATAATTTATTTTCAAATGATAGAAGTATAGCATTATCAATGACTTGAAATATTGGTTAAAACCATAGTGAATGCCAGAAAAGAAGGTTAAAATCAAAAGAAATTTTATGTGGTTATACAAGTTATACTTGATTTCCAAACACAAATTTTTCCAATTCAAGATCAAAATGCATAAACATAACAACCTAGACATAACATGTTTTCCAAATAAGACTTGAAACTATTGTTTTGGATTATGGTTACACAATTACAGTTGGGATTAATAAGGGTTTATTGATATTAGATTCAGATAAGACCTAGGGATTAAAGGTTTTAAACCTCACTTTGGAGATAATACTAACATGTAGAGTGGGATACACACTTTTTCTACATAAACCCCTATATTACCACTTAGGTTTTCAAGATGGATTTCTATAAAGATATTCTACTTATATTCATCATATAACACTAACTCAAAGATAAAAAAATCAAAAGATGTTTTTTGTAGTTATTGACATAACTAACCAACAAAAGGTCAATATTACCTTATTTACTAATCAAATAAGGGTTTCAAAGATAAATTTATCATTGACTTCATCCCCATGATTTAGGTATATTTTAGTAAATTATTTTTCTTACTAATCAAACCAATATATAAATTCAATTCTTTACATGTCATACCTCAACTATCGAACATTTTACAAATTAAACATATAAGGAACAACAAAAAAAATCCACACATGTTGGATAATTATCTAATTTTAAAAATGGGTGGGAGATGGACCTTGTACACCTATGTAGTGCTCACAATAAATTAAACTCTATGCTTCTTTTTAATGAAACCACAACGGGTTTGTTCCCCGTTACAATGGTTGAGAACCAACACTATGGTTTATACTTGACAAGCCCATTGGGGATGTTTAAAAAGGTTGAATCTAACCAAGCTAAGTCATTGTTGTAGGGGATAAGCAAGAAGAAGGGGTGTAGAGGTGTATTAGGAATTACAATGTTTGATAACCTCATGTAAGTTGTTTTAGTATTGTGGAAATATTTTGATTAGATTCTACCAATTATTGGCACTGGTAGATAACTAGGTCGCAATCCCATCATCTTACAAGGAGCAACAATAGATGTAGGTTGATGATTGAATGTAAATATCATTGTGGTCTTCTGAAGCTTGTATCTCCCTCATTAAACCTTTGTGTTACTCCCAATCAAAGAAATTTGTTAGTGTCAAATGAATTATCTCATTAGGTTATAAAGTTATGTTGAGGGGCGATGCGAGAGGAAAGACCAAGGCACGTTGGGCACTAATATCAAAATTAGGGGAGAACTCGACAATTTTTATGCCTTAACGAGGTGTTGGAAATGTATATTTTAGTGTTTCACAAAATATTCAGGTTTCTTTCAAGAAGAAGTTTGGGATTAATCTAATTATCTATGTTAAATCTAGAATTATAGTTTGTTTGATAGTTCGAGGTCACCTAAGATCATCAAGAAAATTTGACATGGTTTTATTATAAGTGGACAATGAAAGATATAGGTAAAGAATCCCCACATTGCTATAGTATGTTAGCAAGGATTGTAGGTGAATAAGGTGACTTGTTTTCTCACAGACACACATGGATCCTATGTCGTGATCCAAATAACCTTATTCTCCACTCAAAAAAGGAATTATGAAATATTTGTATACTGATTACCCTTTATCTGAACTAGTTCCTCTAGACTACATCCTAGTTCCAAAATAATCCAATATTTAGAATTGTCTAGATTTTTTCATTCTTAAACTACATTCAATATCTTTTAATCAAAATTAATCGCATATAAATTGTCATCTAGTCAACATATCTTTCTTGTGGGGGCTTTCATTTAATTTTTATGCATCGCAATATCGACATACACACTAGGTATACATGATAAAGTTTTTGGAACATAAAATATTGGGAGGTAACTCCTTAGACTAAGTATCTAGTACGTGTTCTAACTAAATATTGTTGATGTCCCTCTTTATATGCTATATGAAATACTCATGAAGCTTCTTCACAACCCATGAATATCAAAATAAAAGATATTCATGATCATTTTAATATTGTTTCCTCTCTTGAATAAGTGTATGACTTTCATGGAGTCAGATTCAACTGGAAATTCTTGGACTCCACCCATATTATCTTCATTTCTATTGATGATATTCTTACATTGTAGTATGTTTCAACATATTTTTAAAAGTTTCATAATAAGAATTACATGTACACAAAAATCATCTAATCAACTTAGACCTACTTTCATGTTTGCACTACATGTATTAGAATTCCTTTCATTATGTAAACCCCTTAAATAATGCAAATATGTTGTGTAATCTAATTTTGAAACATTGTCATTGCTGGAACCCATTATGTCACCAAGGACGTCAATACAGTCATTCCTTGGAAATGATAGCAATTCGTATGGGATTCATCAAAATCTAGGGAAATTCTTCTTTTATCAACTAGAAAAATTATCTATGGGAATATCTATTTTTTGTAACTATTGCAAGTGTGATTCAATTGATGTGATGATTTTCCCAATGTTCAAAATTCCAAAAAAAAACATATTTCCAAGTTCAACCCCTCTTCTACACTTCTTCAGTCATCTCTTACCCCCCAATTTGCCTAAAATAAATAAAAATCCTAGAATAGTCTCAAACCTAATTTTAGGCCAGAACAATCCCCCTCACTCTATCT
Source organism: Alisma plantago-aquatica (assembly GCA_963693085.1). Lineage (NCBI taxonomy): Eukaryota > Viridiplantae > Streptophyta > Magnoliopsida > Alismatales > Alismataceae > Alisma > Alisma plantago-aquatica. Next base: position 273,608,754 of record OY856413.1, on the reverse strand, counting down.
ACTTATTTTGTACATAACATGTAAAAGGGGTGTACCTTCAAATAAAAAAAGATGACAATGCACACAAAAAGGAAAAAAAATGTACAATATATGTATTTACACAAATAAAATGCAGTATCAAGTCGAATATAGAAGAGATTTTGCAATACTTGTTCAATACCCCATTCACTCTAATTTTCACCCTAGGGCACTTCACATATCTTACCCCAAAAATGTCATTTTCAACTAACTTCTCTTCTTGTGCAAATCATATAGGACAAAATGGGATCATGTGAACTTCAAGAGTTTAATGCCTTGTTTTCATCGTGGAAATTTAACATAGATGTAGGTCTTGTAGTGTGCATTAGAAACAAGGTTGGTGGAAGTTTCATTTTGTGATTCTAGTAAATTTTAATTGCTTGTCCATGACTAGTGGTAGGGGTAAAAATGATATTGATGGAGAGACGATGAAAAACTAGTAGCATTATTTTGCAACCTGTTTCTAATCCAGTGTTACTCAAGGATGACCATTGTTTAAGTTTTGGGTTATTTAATAATGCATATTCATCTCATTTATTTATATATACTAGAGTAGATTCATTCATATTCATATGTTATTTCCCAATTTCACATAGATTAGATCAACTTGGCTTCAACCTTATTTCTAATATGAAATTCTCACTCTTATTCCAAGAATAGATACAAAGTCAGATCTAAGGTGATCACGATGATGCCATGAATAAATTCCTTCCATCTTACACCATTGGTTTATGATCCAGGGCCAAATTGAATAACCATATTGCATTGGAAGCCCCATTCATGTGAGCATGTTCTCCAGGAAACATATTGTGCTATGGTAGAAAGAAGGTAGATCCATGCACAAACCAGTTACCTAACTCGCTTCCTAAGTAAAACAATGGGTTATGGACACAATGACAACAATAATATTAAAAAACTTGACTTCTCACAAGCACTCAACTAGAGAGCAGAGTGCTCCCCTATGCAAAGACCATACGCTGGGTTGGAGAATCAGTCAATCAACCAGGGTTTCACTAGATATTCTTATTTGTAAACCAGTCATCCCACTCACCCAGAAGCACCATAACACATCCCTTCTACAAGACCCATCATGCCAGTTTGCCATTATGGAACATTCATGCCAAAAATACAAGTGGCCACTCAACTGAGCGGTCACCCAGCCGGCCGACTGTTACAACCTTGAGAGTCATGAAGGGTCACCAACTAGAAAATCATTGATTGATTTTGTGGTCCTGGTGGCTCTCTTATAAAAGGGATTCTGATTGCATTCATTAATATACAACACAACATGAACCTTCTAAGTGTAAGAATGAATCAAAAGATAAGAATGGCACCCTCCTTGTAGACTCTCATTTGAGTATTGTGCTAATGAAGGTGTCCATTTACAGTCTGGATACCACATTCATTATCCATATACAATAATTGTGACATGGATTCTCATCTCCCCCTTTGCTCCTGCACTTATGGTTGTTCTAGAAGTGGGTAGTTTCCCTCATTGGAGAACATGAATTAGCCCCATCCCCCATACTTTGTACTGTGTATTATTAATTTCCATTGTTATGGTTATTTGATTGTTTTCAACCATTTCATGTGTGTCTTGTGGATTTATCATTGTATATGCATGCTTACTATAATCCTATATATAAATGGTAAACAGTAAACCACAGATGAAATCACGGAAGGGTGTTCTATGGATCAAAGGATTAAAGAACAATAGGTACCAAGATCTTGAGCCTGTGAGAAAATTGTTTCAATGGACTCCATATTTTGGGAGGATAAAGAATTCATTGGACCCAATTAGAACATCTATTGTTATGTGGAATGTATTGTGTAGTATGGAGTATGTGGTCAATGATGGTGATACCCCCTTTGACTCAATGATTTTTATATTGATTCAATTACCATAATTATTTTGCTTTCTTATTGTCATGCAATTTAGCTTAATACAACCAATCAACCAACCATTTTCTTTAAAATTCTCAATTCACAGATTTGGTCACAAGTTTTTAAAATGTTGTATATGTGGTTTGACCCTAGCACTGTACTACAATAGGATTCTTTAAGTTGTGGGAGGTGAGTATTATACATATTTTAGGTAAAATTTGGTGTGTTTTCCTTGGAGCTTGTTTTGATCAACCATCACAAAGTTTCACCAACAACAAATGAACACTGGTGATATTTAACATGAATTGTCATTAAGGTTTGGTCACCCAAATCCAATATGTAATGGGAGTAGTACTACTTGTAGGGAAATATGGTGGAAGAGCAGTCAGCAATATTCCCCTTATAACAATAGATTGAGTCAACAATTATATAATGGGAAGGTTTGAGGTAATATTTGTTGGTCCTGAAGCAAGTCCAATGATTGGTCTCTCAATGTTGTATGTGCCTTTCTTCAAGTTGCACCTAAAGAACATCTACAACATCTCTTGGTTGATCACCACAAACAACATCTTGACATTGTCCTCCTAGAAGCAGGCAACATCACCATCACCTATATAGTAGTCCACATAGACCACCAGGAGCTCTTGTCATTCTAGATGAGTGGATAGGAAGGAGTTGTCCCGTTCTTGATGGTGTACTAGCACCAACTAGCTCTCCCAAAATTGTTCTCCCTTTCTATCTCTCCCTGTACCGGGTATGACTTACTCAGGTCCTCTCAGTTACCACAACTAGAGAAGAAAAAATTGTTAGAGCAACTGATTTTGTTTCCAAGAAGCCCCCAGTACCCCTATATTTATAGGAGGGTCAGGGTCAGGGTTCCCAGTATGTGCAGGAGTTGAAGGGTACATGTTTCATGAATTTTTAAATCCTACAAGCATCAAAACAATCGATTCATGGGTGAACATATCAATTGACATGTGAACCAATCGGTTCAATCCTTGAACTGGTCATTTCATCATGTTTCCCAACCACAATGGTATTGGAAATTAATATCCAATTAAATACATAACTTGACATCAACACTAATCTTTTATCAAATCAAATTGGTCCATGTAATGGGTGGTTCATCACATGAACCGATCACTTGACTGACCTTGAGTCGATTAGTTCACTCAGTGAACCGTTCAGTTCATGTCCTGGGTAATCTAATATTTCACCAATGCAATTTCCAATCAACCTGGAACTCCAACCAATCAGTTCAACACTTGTATATGTCAGTTTAGAGTTCTGTCAGTCAATTGTTATTTAAATTTAATACCTAAACCTTTTAGTAGTCAAATTAAACATCATTCATGAATAAAGTCGTATTCCAAGTATATCCAATGTGTGTGACCCTATAGGTTTCAAGTTATGTTGGTATTGAATCTCCATAACTAATTCATGAAATCACAAGCAATGATTGGTATGTAGTAATACATCATTTCTACCCAAGTAATTGGGAAGTTGGAGAATAACTTCAACCTAAATTTTTTTATTGGTTTTACAATGTTTGTATAGTTGCTTTGTTACTGATATCTAGATTGAACTTAAGGCATTGAATTTTAATCATCTTCAACATTCAGTATTTGTCCTTGAACAAGAGTAGGATGTTTGATATATATGTAAGATCAATGTCACATATTGACTGACATGAGCATGGCCTTGTATTTCTCATTTTTGCTTATCAAGTGGTAAGGATATCATACTCATGTAGGAGGTACAAATCCTATCTACACCACTCACAGTCATCCCCATGTGTCACACCACACCCGATCATAACCTTTATGGAAACCCTTATTCAAGGTAATGGTGGATGATGTCAAAATACAACAAACAACATGTGATGAGTTTAATAACTTCAAATTGAAGAACCACAATCACCACCAACAATATAAGAGATGATGTTGACTACTAATTACGGTTTCCATGTATCACTCTTATGGTGGGTCTATCTGATACATTGTTCTTTAACAAGTATCTATGTGTTTGATTCTATATCACATATCATGACTGAAGAGATTTTGTCATCAACCCGCACACACTCTAGTCTTATGTGTTATTGTTGTCGATCAACATTCCACAATAACATCCGACTAGGGACATAAAAAGATTATATATTCTTTTTTCATCTACATAATCTCATTATTCATGCCATCAATCTAAAGACATACGTCATTGAGTAATATCATTCTTTAGACATTTATTTTGCTACATCATTAGCTCATAACTAAATAAAATAGAATAAATTGGAATATTGCCTTTATTATTAATCAAATCATTTACAAATTATGCCATTACAATCATTATATGATTGTCTCTCTAGGCATACATACCAACAAAATCCCACTTGCACTTAGATCTAATCACCTATGAATTTAATCCCTATTGATCGAACATGACCATCATGCACGAAAGTGCTTTTGTCAAGTAGTCAACCACATTTCTCTTGGTTGGTACTATGAAAATATTTAGATTTTGTATGATATGGAACCGCTTTGTATACGCTAGGAATGCTAATTCAGTATGGGTTCCTTAGCTTGTGCAATAGATCCATTGTTGTCACAAAATAGCTCAATTGCATCGTTGATACTTGGAACCACCCCATGTTCTAAGATGAACTTCTACATCCAAATAGCCTCCTTTATTGCATTCAATGCAACAATATACTCAACCTCTATTGTAGAATATGCAACTATCTCTCGCTTGGAACTTTTCCAGCTCACAACTCCGTTGTTGAGGTTGAACACAAATCTAAATTACAATATGTAATCATCTTTGTCAGTTTGGAAGCATGCATTGGTGTAACCTTATACCACCAACTCTTTCTCTCTGTCATAGACCAGGAACTTATCCTTAGTTTTTCTCAAGTACTTAAGCATGTTCTTCATGGCTATCCAGTGAGCATGATTTGGATCTGACTGATATATGTTCGCCATGCTCAAGGCATATGAGACATCATGATGAGTACATAACATTGTGTACATGATGGACCCAATTGCAGACGCATATGGAATCCTATTCATGTGTTCCCTTTCTTCACAAGAGTTGGGACTTTGGGCTCTAGAAGATGGTAACTCCATGAATCATGGGTAGGTTTCCTCTCTTTGAGTCCTCCATGTTGAACCTCTTTAAAACTTTGTCAATGTATGTGCTCTAACTTAGTACTAGAATCCTTCTATATTTATCTATATAGATCTTGATTCCCAAGATATAGGATGCCTTGTCTAAGTTCTTCATTGAAAATGTTTTTTCAAGATAAGTCTTTACCATTTATAAAGTAGGGATGTCATTCCCCATCAGTAGTTTGTCATCTACATACAATATGAGGAATACAATCATGCTCCCACTAACCTTCTTGTACACACAAGTCTCATCTTCATTTTTACTAAAGGAAAACTCTTTGACTATTTCATCAAATTGAAGATTCTAGCTCTGAGATGCTTTCTTCAATCCATAGATTGTCCTTTGTAGATCACATACTTTATTTGCATCCTTTGGATTTATAAAACCCTCAGGTTGTGTCATGTACACATCCTCAAGAAGATTCTCATTAAGGATTGTGGTTTTAACATCCATCTACCAAATATCATAGTGGGGACAAGATGTAATGGCAAGCTTGATCCTGATGGACTTAACCATGGCAATTGGAGAAAAAGTTTCATCATAGCCAACACCTTAATTTTTTTTGAAACCCATTGCAACCAATCTGTCTTTATATGTTTGTACTTTACCAACCCTGTCAATCTTCTTCTTGAAGACTCATTTGCACCCTATGGGATTTACCCCTTCAAGTGATTCACCAAGGTCCATACCTTATTAGTGTCCATGGATTCCACCTACAATCTCATGCCCTCAAGACATTTATCAGACCTTGGTCCCTTTGTAGCTTCTAGATAGGTTGTTAGATCATTGTCTATAACCAACTCGCCACCTTCCTGAGCCACAAGATAACCAAATCTTTCAGGTTCATGTTGTATCGTACTAGATCTACAAGGTTCATGTGCTACTCGATGAATTTGAAATTCCACAATGACTAGTGATTCTCCTTGTTCCTATTGTACATCGACTGGTTCAATGTTTTCTTGTTGGTCTTGAACCTCTTTGAGATCTATTTTCCTCCCACTGATTTCTTTGGAAATAAAGTCCTTTTCTAGGAATGTAGCAATTTTGACAACAAACACATTGTTGTCAGACAGGGAATAAAAGTAACATCCTTTCATTTCCATAGGATATCCAACAAAATAACATTTTTCTGACTTGGATCCAAGCTTTTATGGAAATTTCTTTCTCACATAAGCTTCACAACCCCATATCTTCATAAAAGAAACATTGAGATGCTTCCCATACCATATCTCATATGGTGCCTTTTGAACCGATTTAGATGGTACACGATTTAGTGTAAACACGATAGTTTCAAGAGAAAAACCCCAGAAGGTAGGTAGAAGTTCAACTAAACTCATCATTGATTGAACCGCATCTAGTAAAGTGTGATTCCTTCTTTCTTATACACCATTATGTCATGGTGTTCCAGGTGGATTCCATTGTGATATGATACCACGAGGTCGCATAAGGTCCTCAAACTCCTGGCTTAAGTATTCTACACCCCGATCAAAATGAAGTGCATCAATAGTTTTACCTAGTTGGTTATGTACTTTATTCATGAAATCCTTGAACTTTTTGAGGGTTTCTAACTTATGTTTTATCAGGTAAACATAACAATACCTACTGAAGTCATCAACGAAGGTAATGAAGTATTGATACCCTCCTCTAGAATTTTATCTAAAAGGGCCGCACACATTAGTATGTATGAGTCCTAATAGATCACTAGACCTCTCATTGTTACCAGTGAAAGGTGTCTTGGTCATCTTGCCCAACAAACATGATTCACATGTCTCTATAAATTCGAAATCAAAAGAGTCAACATACCCATCTTTATGGAGGCTATGTATGCAATTCTCATTTATGTGTGCTAGATGACAATACCAAAGATATGTTTTGTTTGAGTTATTAAGTTTTAAGATTTTGGTATTTATATTATAAATATTTGTCTTTAGATCCAAAAAATAAAGACCATAAGACATTGGGGAACTACCATAAAAGATCTCATCTTTCAAAGTAGAACATCGACCATTCTTAATATGAAATTCATATCCATCCTTGTGCATACAAGATACAGAAATGATGTTTCTATGTATGGCAGGTAAATAATAGCATCTCATTAACACTATTAACACTATATATATATATATATATATGTATGTATGTATAGACATGTGTATATATATGTATATATATATATGTATGTATGTATAGACATGGGTATATATATATGTATATATATATATATATATATATATATATATATATAATGTATACACATGTGTGTATATATATGTATATTTACATATATGTATATATAATGTATACACATGTGTGTATATATATGTACATATACATATATGTGTATATATGTATATATATATATATATATATATATATATATATATATATATATAATATACATATATATGTACACACACACACACAGATATATATATATATAGATAGATAGATAGATAAGCCTGACTCTATATGAGTCAGGGTAGTACACACGCGAGTGTACCGGAGGCACCAGAAGAATTGTGTGAAATAAGTGAATTTATCCAGTTGAGGCATTATTGATTCATCCAAAATGATTCCCTCCAGACAGAAAGTCCTTTATGTACTATATATATATATACTATATATATATATATATATATATATATATATATATATATATGTATGTTTGTATGTATGTATAACAATGACCCAGTGAGAAACATATCTTTGTGAGAGCATGAGAGGCATTTGAATAACATTTTACAGTGATCAATTTTTAATAATCTAACCTTATGGATTAAAATTATGCCCTACTAGTCACCTTCCTACAAAATTTCACCATCATATGACTTGTATTTCATGCACAACAAGTAAATACTTTTCAATACTCAGTATTCAGTTCCAGAATGACTATTGGATGTAAAATTAACATATTGTACATATGGGCATGCAAAAAATATCGGATTGTAATGATTTTTTGTGTGAAGGTAAAGAAAATAATGTTCTTCCCATCCATAAGGTTGGATATTGAAAATAAATTATGATTTCATAGTTATTCAAATGTGTCTCATGCTCTACACCATAGCATGTTTCTCACTTGATCGCTACCCTAAATATATACACACATATATATATACACACACACACACCCATATATATATATATATATATGTATGTATATGAGATCATATGTGATGTTTAATCAGATATACATAATAATAAATTTAAGTATTCACATGGTATATTATAAATAAACAACGAAAATAAAAAAATGTGGTCATATTGATTATGCCAAAACATAGTAAATTGATGTGGCTCTGATACCACTATTTCGAAATATGACATCATAGTAGGTAGTAGAAACAAAAATTTTTGTCCATATTTCTATAATAGCAAGATCACATCAATAACTATGTAAAATGGGAAGGATGGCATACCTGGTCCTAGAGTATGTCCAATGACTATTCCTCATTGCAGTTGTGCAACTTTCTACTAGTTTCACTCGGACAGTGTATGTTGCAGCTCCTAGTCTCTACCATGGACAACAGATTGAAATTTCCTTCCTAGATATAAAGGTATCCACACCTCTATTGTAGTCCATACGGACCGCCTAAAACTCTTGTCATTCTACTAGAATAGACCGGAAGGAGTCGTCCCTATCATTACTGTACTAGTCAGGAACTTTCTCTCCCACAATTGTTCTCCCTTGATATCCATCTCTTTATCGGGTAGGACTTGCTCTGGCTCTCTTTTGGTTATCACAACCAGAGAAAATAATAATTGTCAGAGGCAGTTGAGATGTTGTGTCTAAGAAGCCCCCAATAACCCTCTATTTATAAGACAATCGGGGTCAAGGTTCCCAATCTGAGTGGGAGTGGAAGGAATAAGAATTTCACAAAAACTCACAACCTGTGACACGAGAAACTCACAAATCAATCGGTTCACCCATTGAATCGGTCATTTCCTCATGTTTCCCAATCACATATTAATTGGCAATTCTAATCAAATTAATGCACGACATGATGTCAACACTAATCATAAGTGAATCAAATTGCACCACAAGCCAGGTGACTCACTTCACAAAATGGTCATCTTGCAAACCCAAACTGGTTGTTTCACTAATTGAACCGGTCATTTCGCTCCTCTAGTTCATGCAAAATTCAGCCAATGTAGTTTCTAATCAACCTAGCACTCCAACTTGTCTGTTGGGAGTTCATTCAGTTGATTTGTAACTTGAATTGAATACATAAAAACTTTAGCAATCAATTTAATCATCATTCATTATTAAACTCCTCTTCTAGATGTATACTATGTGTGTGACCCCATAGGTTCCGTTTATGTTGATAGTGAATGTCCATAACCTATTTATTACATCACAAGCAATGAGTGGTGCCTAGTCACACATCATTGTTACCCAAATAATTAGGAAAATTGGAGAACAACTTCAACCTACAATCTGTGTTAGGTTTTATAGTGATTATCTAATTCCTTTGTCTTTGATTTCTAAAATGAACTTGAGGCATGGAATCATCATCCTATCAATGTTCAATCCATGTTTCTTGATCCAGAGCAGACTGTTTGAGATATATGTGGCCTCGATATCATATATTCACTACAAAAAAAGATGATTTAACTATAATTGTTTCAGTTACATTTAATTTATACATAGAGAAAGCTATTTTCAACTACAAAATATATTTGTGTAATTGAAATAACTGTAACCCGCTCAATAAATAAGTCGTCGCTACAAATTTTCTCTCCTTTTAATTGTATCCATAAAAAAATGTAATTAGATTCAGTGAGAAACTCCTCTACTCCCCCATTGTCCCCCGCGCAGTCTGTGTTTTTGTGAACCCAACCCCCCAGCAATTCAGGTCGCTCTCTGCTCTCTGCCCCCAGCCCCGATCACCCTGATTGCCTCGATCGATCAAACCACATCCAGTGCGGAACCCTCTCTCATCCAGTGCTGCGTCAAAGGTTCTCCACAAAGGATGGAGGATTCTCCAGGCCATTGCCCTATCCGCCCCTCCTACATTCCCATGTCCTACAGAAGAGCTCTGCCCGCAGAACCCTTGTCCCCCGTCTTGCCCAGAAGAGCACAACACGGAAGAACCCTCGTCCCTCATCCCCTATCTCGTCTGAAAGAGCACAGTGCAGAATAACCCTTGTCCCTCGTCCCCCGTCTCCCCCATAGATGTATAGATGACCACCACCCACAATATTTGATAGCCACGCCCCTGCCTAACACCTCGTATTACAAGTTCTGCCCGACTCCTATCCCATTCCATTGTCCTTCGTCTCCGTCTTCGGGAAGGACGCAAAGAGGAAGGATTTGATCCAGTCCTCTGCCTACACCTATCACAGAGAGGAGGAGATCTTCGGGCAATTCTGATCTCTTTGTTCCTAGGTATTTGCTTTTTTGTGCCTCACCCATCCTTGCTTTTATGTTCCTCACCTATTCCACATGCATATGAGTAATTTTCATGTACAGTTTATTAGTCGGTGGCCATGAGGCATGATTTGAAATGAATAATGTGTTTCTAAGACTCTAAATTCGTTCTACTTCGACATGTAATTGCAATAAGATAAACATTAAGATAGTAGAAATTAGTAGATTTTAATACAATGCATATAGCAACAATGTTGAGGGAGAACAAACCTTCTAGGTAAATGTTAGCAATTTCATCCCATCTGTTACCACATTTGTTATGAGCTCGAATAACAATTAGATCTTCCTCCTCTATCCAAGGATCTTTCCTTATTGTAGGGTTAAGATGATTATGCCACCTGAGAGATAAAAAACATAAGGTGTGTTTATCATTTATAAACTAGCTTCACAAACAAGTGACATGCATGCTTACATATATAGCAGCTAGCAAAAATGACAAGCAAGCACAAACTGATGAATAAGGTTGAATCCAGACAAATAAAGAATTTAACTTGACCTGGGTTACTACCAAGATGTATAGCATTCATCAAACTCAACAAGTGAGATGTAAAATTCATCCATTAGAAAACATATTCCGTCCATTATTTTGCCTCTCCATCAACTCATCTACCAGGAGCACGTTCCTATGTAAGCAATATAAAAGTCATCATTTAGAATGTTAGTATCAATTACAACTTTGAATGAAGTTTGAATCCAGTGATGTTAGAACAGCTAGGCATAATTTCTAAATTAGGATTTTAGTTAGTAGTAATGAAATCCAAAAGAATGCTTACTCAAACATGATCTAAATATGAAAAGAATGATTGTGATGCTCAGATCCCAACTCTTAACAATGGCATTAGAAAATCTTCCTCTTGCACATCTCATATTAATATCACTATCTATTTATGCATTCATTTTCTGCAACTCTGTGTTATATGGTCACAAATAGACGTCTTAAATAAAAGTATCTGGTAATTTAATGTAAACCACCCAACAAGATTCAATTGTCACCATAGTGCTATCAAAAAAGTCTTTCAAAATGGTATGTACGGTTCAAATGTAACGTAAACCTTAAGGTATATATATATATATATATATATATATATATATATATATATGTGTGTGTGTGTGTGTGTGTGTGTGTGTGTATATATATATATGGGCTCATCTTTAATACTCGCCCACCCTTCCAGTCACTTTTTTTCAAAAAAAAATTCACAATTGTAGAGGAGCATTTTATCTAGATCCCAAAACTATTTCATCCAAAAATAATATCATTTGCCCCACCAATATCAAAAAACATGTCCATATATTTGCTGACTGTATATTTTCGGTACAATTACTTTTTTTTATCTCAGAGTTACTTTTGTGTACCACATAGTTACTCTTTTGATCTTACAGTTACTTTTGTATACCATATAGTTACACTTTTGGATGTGCAGGTAGGGAAAAATCAGGCTACCCGCGCGGGTAACAAATAAATCCCCTATATATATATATATATATATATATATATATATATATATATATATATATATATATATATATATATATATATATATATATATATATATATATATATATATATATATATATATATATATATATATATATATATATATTTGTGTGTGTGTATATATATATGTATATATATTTGTATGTATGTATGTATATATATATGTATATGTATATATATGTATATATATATATGTATATGTATATATATGTATATATATGTGTGTGTGTGTATATATATGTATATATATATGTATATATATATATATATATATATATATTTGTATATATATTTATATATATGTATATATATATGTATATGTATATATATATGTATATATATATATATAAGTGCCAAACGTAGCCACTTCAATAATTTATGCAGGTGTCGCTTAGTACTGTATCAATGGATGCGTCATTGATTTCTAATCATCTAGTTAGCTCGGTTCCCCTATGGCATACCAGTTCAACTCCTATTACATATTCTTGTGTTTAAGGTTTATTTTCTTGGTGCCCCTAACATGTTAGTTTGACATATCTATGAACCAAACTAAAGAATAATGTAGCACATGCTATTATTTTAGAGATTTAATCTTTTTTAATTGTTATGTTATCGCCCATTATATATAAGGACATAGTTGTAAAAAGGATTGAGTTTAATCTTATAAAAAACTGATGTAACAATGATGAAGTGTTATAATTTGGCATCACCCACTTTGAATATCTGCCTTCACCTCTGAGTTGTGGCATGTCTGATCTAACCTTTATATATAAACTAGTTGTTCTATTATAGTTGAGAAATTTAGATGGGCCCATAGGGACGGTTCAAATGTTTCATTTTACTCAAACTTGTAATGTGTGTCTTCTCTTTTTTCATAACAATGGTAAGCTAATGATGGACATGACCTCGCTCCACTATGATTTTGAGATATAAAATAGAGGTATAGGAAGGAGACTTTCATTTTGAATTAATGTGGTATTATGGTGTTAATTATCAAAGCTAGTGAGGTACATTGTAAGTGAAGTACCTTAAAAATCTAGATTTAACTGATCTTTTTAGTAGATGAGAAGGAAGTAGAGAGACAACACTAGAAGGTTTCTATGTGACCAAAACATGCACATTGAATCTCTGATCTTACAAGTCCCAATTTTAGGACTCTGTAATTTTTCCCTTTGGAGCCATTGGGTGGTTGTGGCATACAGGAATAGGACAACATGCATGTCAGACTAATAGAGAGGAGTAACAACAGTGTGGGAATGGTGGTTTTCAAGCATATAAAAAGGGTATTAGGAGGCTTAGGACATGCACTAAGGTTCAATATCTAGTCATTCATGCAGATGTCATGTGATCTTAGAGATGCAAAAGTTAGAGAGAGGAAAGATGCATTTCTTAGTGGTTCCTCCAATATTTGGCACGAAGGGAAAGATAATTTTTTTAAATTGGAACAATATAATTTTTTTCTAAACAATTGTTTTCTTCCATTGAAGACAAATTTTTATTTTTAATTTATTTTTTCAATAAAAGTAAATAATGTATTAATTTTCTAAATTTTCTATATGGAAAATAAGTTATATAACGATTTTTGAATACTTTATATTCTTATTCTTTTTTTCTTGATTGTTATAGGTAGTCATGATAGATAAAAGTTGGATCCATGAAGAACATAGAACAAGCACAATGTATATACTTGGGGTGGTTAAATTTATAGAGCATGCATTTTCAAACTCCAGTAGAGATGGGACTATCTTATGTCCTTATAAGCAGTGCTTAGATGTGCATAGGCAGAATCGGCAAGTCACAACTAAACACTTATTATGGAATGGATTCTTGACTAGCTACACAAATTGGATTTTTCACGGTGTGGGTTTATTTACTAGATCTGAGTATTCACAAACACAAAATGACACGTCCAAAGATGATATGAGAGACATGTTGCATGATGCATATGGAGTATCACAGGATGGAGAGAATATGGAAGGCGACGACCATCGATTTGTATTTGTTGATGATGCAAAAGTTGAGCAATTTTACAAACTATTAGAGATTGATGCACAAGAATTGTACCCTAGAAGTAATAAGTATGCTAAATTATACATTGTTATGAGGTAGTTTCACATAAAATGTGTCAATAATTGGAGTAATAAGTCATTATCTGAGCTGGTTGAGCTTTTGAAGGAATTATTTCTAGAGGGTGAGATGTTGCCCAGATCTTATTATCAATTTAGGAAAATAATCAGGGATCTTGGACTTGACTATGATAAAATGAATGCTTGCAAAAATAACTGCATTTTGTATCGAAAGGGTTTTGCAGATAAGACTTCATATCCGAAATGTGGTGCTTCTAGATATAAAGAAATCGAAATTTATGAAGAAGGTGTAGAAAATGTTTGTATGAACAAGAAAAGAGTTCCTTATAAAGTCTTGCGCTACTTTCCCTTAACTCCTAGGTTGATGAGATTATTCATGTCTTCGAAACTGTCACCCCTAATGCGGTGGCACGATGAAAGTCATACCAAGGATGGGATTCTTTAACATCCAATAGATTCTCCAGCATTGAATATGTTTGTTAATATGCATGTTGAGTTAGATTATGATTCTCGCAACATTCTCCTTGGATTAATTTCAGATGGATTTAATCCTTTTGGCATCATAAGTCTATCATATAGCATTTGGCCCATCGTATTGATTCCGTACAATTTTCCACCATGGTTGTGCATGAAGTCTCCCAATTTTATCATGTTGATGATTATTCCTGGTCCAACTCAACCAGGAATGGACATAAATGTCTACCTACAACCATTGATTGAGGAGTTAAAAGTATTGTGGGAAGTTGGTGCAGATACTTATGATGTTGATCGTAAAGAGGTGTTCAAGTTGCATGCTTCCTTACTGTGGACGATCGATTACTTTCCTGCATATGGTTCTCTTTCTGGTTGGAAAACTAGTGGGTATCTTGCATGTCCTTTCTAAAACAAAGACACATGATCAAGGAGACTACCATATAGTAAGAAAGAATGTTTCATGGGTCACAGGAGGTTCCTCCCAATGGATCATAAATTTCGTAAAGATGCTTCATCATTTGACGAAAAATAAGAATTTAGAAGTGCTCCTAAGATGTTGTTTGGAAGCCAAGTTCTAGATCAAACTAGAGTGTAGATAATTTACCGTATAACTAGAGAAAGTGAAGTATAGTTTTTGAGTTGACATACTAGAAGCATAACCTTATACGACATAATCTTGACGTGATGCACATAGAAAAGAATGTATGTGAGAGTTTGATTAACACACTGTTAGGAATGGAGAAGTCAAAGGACACTGAAAATTCTCTATATGACCTCGAAGAGATGGGCATAAGGCATAGACTTCACATTACCAAGGACGGAAATAAAAATATCATCCTGCCTTCATATTTTACTTTAAAGAAGGAGGAAAAAGAATTATTCTATAAGTTGTTGAAGTCTGCTCGAGTTCCTGATGGGTATTCTTCTAATATAGCTAGAAATGCACACGCCAAAGAAAGAAAGCTGATGGCATTGAAGAGTCATGATTATCATGTATTGATGCAACAGTTTCTCCCATTAGATTTACAAATAACATTGCCAAACAAAAATGTTAGATCTGTTATAATTGAGTTGTCCATGTTTTTTAAAGACTTATGCTCTAAAGTCATAAATCCAAATACTTTTGAGAATTTGGAATCCAGAATGGCAGTGACTCTTTGTAACCTAGAGAAGATTCTTCCACCATCATTCTTTGATGTGATGGAGCATGTGGTCATTCATCTTCCAAGAGATGTGAAGATAGCCTGACTGATATTCTAACGGTGGATATACCCCGTGGAGAGGTAATCTTTCTAACAATTAAATTTGTTCAGACTTTGCATCTGATTGTATGTGATGTTCTTACAATATCTTTTCTTCTTCTTGTTGTAGAGACTTACAAACATTAAAAAGATAAGTGTGAAATAAAGCTACTGCAGAAGCTTCTATAGCAGAAGGCTACTTGGTAGATGAATGCTTAACATTCATTTCGAGATATCTCTCAGGAGTTGAGACAAGGTTCACTAAATTGTCTAGAAATGATGTGGAAGATGAAGATATGGATAATGATGAAGAGTGGTCTATAATATTTCATAAAGGGCATCGTTTAGGAAAGAAGACTCGTGTTATGCCTGATAGCGCAATGCTTAAAGATGTGTATCAATATATTTTAGCCAACTGTGATGCAGTTGATCCATACGTGAAGTAAGATCGTTGCTTACTGTTTATTATGTAATTTCAAATTTATGTCTAGGTGTGTTACACATATTTGTTAGCAGGGAGCACATCTGATACTTGAAGAAAATAAATCCACATGCACAACAATGAGAAATTAGTAATCTTCATATGAACAGTTTCATTGAATGGTTTAAAAAACATGTAAGTTTAAATAATTTATTTCCATTAGCATAATAACAAAAACATATAAATAATTAAATTCATAATCTTTTTAGATTGAGGAGAAGGCAAAGTCGACAAATGTGTCACCAGACCTTTTAGTGTTGGCTCGAGGGTCGTAACAACTGACGATACAATATTCAGGATATGTAACAAATGGTTACAGATTTCGCACCAAGGATCGAGAATGCGGTAGAAAAATACAAAATAATGGAATCATGGTGAATGCTCAGACTGAAAGTTTTGTCAGCTCCAAGGACAAAAATCCTGTAATGGGTCAAGTTACCTACTACGGAGTGTTAAGAGAAAATTAGTATGAGCAACTTAAATTTGTATTGTTCAAATGTGACTGGGTCAATGCAAACAGAGGCATCAAAAAATCTAAAAATGACTTCACAATGGCCAATTTAAAACATATTTTTGTAACTGATCATCCATTTGCATTGGCCTCCCAAGCACAACAAGTGTTTTATGTGGAATACATAAGTAAAAAAAAAATGGATCTTTGTTGTGCACACTACACCTCATGATACTTATGACATGGAGGAGAATCTTTATAATAATTTCATGTATGGAACCTACTTATCAGACAATAAATCTTCAAGTGATTTGGAAGATATCTTAAGTGACATTTTTTATGAATTTAATTTAGTTAGAGAAGACATGGAGGGTGTGACCTTTTATGAAGGGGGTCATGATCCCCATCATTGATCTTATGTAACTCATTTTATTTTATTAGTTGGGTCTAATAGTGGAAACCCTCATGTCATCCTATTATTTATAAATTGGTCATTTATTCTTTAACATGGTTATACATTTGTTGCACAAATGTTTTCTTTTGGGTTAATCTTCTTTATTTGTTTGCTTGTTGGATGTTGGCTTCATCAGCAACATATAAATATTATTGAAATTTTTAATTTTATTTGAGGACCACACTTACAGAATGTATGCCATGATTTCAGTTTGTAATTCAATATTTTTGATATCAATTGTCTTTTTAGGAGAATGAAAAGAGTAGTCAGCTACTGTCTCCACTTACTGACGATGTCTGCAATGAAGGATTAACTCATGGGAGTATGACAGGTAAAATCACAAATTACATCATTTAATATCTTTCTTAGAACTGCTCATCTCATCATTTTACTTGCAGGTATTTCCAAAAGATCAAAAGGAGGATATCTTGGTTCAATAAATGTTGATTGTGGGTGTAAAATTATAAAAGAAGGACTTAGAAATAGTAAAATCGTGGTGGGATCAGCTGCAAATAGAAACAAAAGTTCTTCTGTGAACCTTGCAAAAGAAAAAAATCCTCTTGTGTCAAATGATGGAGTTGGTACCGTTGGTAAAATTCATGAGGTGGTGATCTCAAATAATGCTAGAGAAGGAAGTCATTCTAACAGACAC